>JASPKZ010001610.1:2242500-2600000 GCA_030220185.1 Diploptera punctata
AATTTTAGGGTTAATAAATTCTATCTTCAAGCCACAGTTAGTCCAAAAGCATTCAAGACTGAAAGTGTATAAAACACTGGCTCTTCCAACTCTTTTGTATGGTAGCGAAGTATGGACGTTGAAAACAGAAGGATATACAGAGACTTAGATCTGCTGAAATGAGATATCTTCGGAGGACTGCAGGATACACACTACTAGATCACAAAAAAAATGAAGACATCTTAGAAGAATTACAAATGGAATCTTTAGAAAACAAAATTTCTTATTATAAGTCAAGATGGATGCAACATGTTCATCGAATGGAAGATCACAGAATACCCAAACAAATGTTAAGATATCAACCTGCAGGAAGAAGAAGACCAGGACGTACACTCAAAAGACTTCTGGATGGTGTTTCTCTTGAGACCGAAACAGGTCAACAAATGGCCTAAATTCGTGAATGTACTATGATGATGATGATATATATACACACACACATACGGTAATAATATCAACTCCTGTCCAACACAGGGTTGGATAGAGAATAAGTCCTATTCATAAGGAACTCAGGATGGTTGGTGAAGGCTGTAAAATAATGTTTTGCACGATACAGCGCTCTGTCGTACTTTCAGGAATGACCATGATTGAAACTTAAATTTCCTTAATTTCGGGGCTGCCAAATTATAAATAACTAAATAACTATACTGTAATATTACAAATCCCTCCATGGTATCTTTACCTTATCGTGGTGGAGTGGCTTCCGTGCTTAAATGATCCTGAGAGCTATGCCGGCGGTAGCATTGCTGCCGATAGGGTTACCCATGCCGGACTGGTCGAAGGTGATAAGCCAGACGAAATAAGTACCTTGGTCGAAAGAGTGACGATCTTTCACCGTAAAAATACAACCGTCAAGAAATGCGGGCATGGGTTCTACTGGGGTAAAATTTTCCGGAGGTCAAATAGTCCCCCATTCGGTTCTCCGGGCGGGGACTACTTCAGGGAACCCATGCCAAAGGCTCAAACACAGGGACATGTTCCTAGGAACATGCAATGTTAGGACTTTATACAATAGCGTAGGTGAATGGAGAAGACTACATAACAATGAACTACATGGTCTTTATAGGAAGCCAGATATAATAAGAACAGTTAAGTCCCGTAGACTGCGGTGGGCAGGACATGTTGCGCGTATGGGGAATGAAAGACGTGCATGGAAACTTCTTGTAGGAAAGCCAGAAGGAAAACGCCCAGTTGGTAGACCAAGAATGAGGTGGGAGAACAACATTAACTATGATTTGAGGGAAGTAGATTATACAGGGAATGATTGGAAAGCATTAGCTCAGGATAGGGATGTATGGAGAGCTTATGTCCGTGCGGCCATGAACCTATGGGTTCGATAGTGCCAGTGAGTAAGTAAGTAAGTAATATTACAAATGACCTACCTAGGGCGGGAAGTAAAACCACTGCCCTCTACGTATACTACATAGACTATAATGTATATTCAAAAATATATCCAAAAGGTAGTGTTAATATACATTATACCAAACAAATCACTACAGTTTAAATGAACTGAACTTTATTTCAAACAATATAAAACAATAAATTCGCATTTGCCGTTATTTTATGCCTGATTAGCGCCACGGCCTGCTGTTAGCATCAACTAAAATTGGATAAACTTGGATAAATTTCTGGAGAAAACGCGGAAAATAAGAACAACACTCATTCATGAATAAATGTAAGTAAAGTGATCCCACAACAGGCCCGGAGGCCCTTGGGGTAGTAGGAGGTTAAGGCTCCCACCTTTTCTAGACAATCGGCACTTTATGTCAGCCGGGTTGTCAGCCCTGCGTGACGGCCGCCTTTACTCCCACAACAAGCGTCTGGTACTCATTTCCGTTAGAGGCTGGTCGACCCCAGGGCCATAGTGCCGCCAGAGGGTTTGGGTCAGTTTAAAAATCCTGACCCCAACGGGACTTGAACCCTCGACCCTCCGGCTTGTAGCTCAGTGCCTTAACCACTACGCTACGGCGTGCCCCCATGAATAAATGTATGTTATCAAAACGCAATACCATTAATTCTTAACAATTATATATAAATTAATTAGTGTATAATGCTATTATTTAATTGTAATATTATTGTGTTTTCTTTATGTAATTGTAATGTTATTGCTTTTTTTGTTGTTTATTTTTCTTTACACTAGTACCAATTGTTACTTTATTGTAACGGACTGTCAACAGCACATACGGCTTACTGCCCGTGCGACCCATATTTGTAAATAATATTGTAAATATCTTACTTTTTGTCTAATAAAGTCCTACTACTACTAGTATCAACTAAATTATTTTCGGCATTTAGCGCATATACATTGACCAGACTGTTAACGTCAGTCACTTGTTTATAATGAACGCAAATACAACAAAAATATAATTTTTACTATGATTTATTATTTTAAAAACACCATCGTGCAAAAAAATAACGTACAGCACACGTTTGTGAAGTGTTTTTACAGAATATCGGAAATTAAAAACCTCGTTATCGCTCGGTTTTCAATAATTTCCTCACTTCTATAAAAACACTTCCCAACTCATATTATAATACACAGTACCATGCTTTCTAATGGATATCATCATATGCTAAGAGAGAATTTGTGTTCACGCACTCATTCCTCGAGTTTACCCTCTTCGAATTTATAGCTGGGGGCTGTAAACTCCCCCTGCTTTCACCTTCACACTTGTTGTAATCAAGATCAGTCGTGTGGAAGATCATAAAAATCTAATTCATTCTGAACTCTTCAATTGGTCCACGCCTACCTTTCGTTCCGAATGAAATGCATTAATACATAACATTTACTACCCAGATAATCGCTAGCACAAATTCATGTTAATCAGATGGAGAAATTTTCATTCTCAAGACTATCCGCCCGGAAAACAACTGAAATCAATCTTAATTCTAATTGCAATATCTTCATCATCATCTTCTTCTACATCATTTAATTACGTATTTTGACCTGTTTCACATCAAGTGGGATTTAGTCAATCTACAGTAATAAATGGACGTCCAACGCTTCTATGTCCTTTTGGTGTGTACATTAGTAATAGCTGTGGAAATATATCTGTAGGATTCTTCGAACGTGTTCATGCCAGTCGTTTCTCATATTGTTTCTTAAAATAAAAATATTTAAGTATTTTCTAACAACTTTATTTCTTTCCTTTTTTTTCTGGTATTAATAAGCTGTTAGTTTATGCTGATGATGTAGTATTGCTGGCCGATAGCGAGGAGATACTAAATGACAACACGCACACACTATTGAGTAACACTAAGAAATTAGGACTGGAAGTAAATATCAATAAAACTAAATATATGGCCACATGTAGAAATTCATTAAATAATGGAAACGGACAGCTAATGACAAATGAGGGAAATTTTGAGGAAGTGGCTGAATTCAAATACCTAGGAACAATAATCACAAATAGGAATGAGATGCATAAAGAAATTAAGCATAGGCTCAATTCTGGAAATGCATGCTAGTATGCATTGCAGAGACTCTTGATGCCCCAACTCCTTTCAAAAAACGTTAAACTGAAAATATATAAAACTATTATTCTACCAGTTATATTATATGGGTGCGAAACATGGACTCTTACTTTAAGGGAGGAAAGGAGATTACAAGTATTTGAGAATAAAGTACTTAGGAAAATTTTTGGACCAAAGAGAGATGAACAGACAGGTGAATGGAGAAGACTACATAACAATGAACTACATGGTCTTTATAGGAAGCCAGATATAATAAGAACAGTTAAGTCTCGTAGACTGCAATGGGCAGGACATGTTGCACGTATGGGGAATGGGAGACTTGCATGGAAGCTTCTTGTAGGAAAGCCAGAGGGAAAACGCCCAGTTGGTAGACCAAGAATGAGGTGGGAGAATAACATTAACTATGATTTGAGGGAAGTAGATTATACAGGGAATGATTGGAAAGCATTAGCTCAGGATAGGGATGTATGGAGAGCTTATGTCCGTGCGGCCATTAACCTACGGGTTCGATAGTGCCAGTGAATAAGTAAGTAAGTTTATTTCTTTTTCTGTGCGAAATTGTAACAATGCAATGTAACCTATAAAACACAGTGGTATAATTTAATGTTTTTAATAAAACAGTAGAAAAACGAATGAGTCGAAATTACTTACATTTTATTTGAATTATACAACAATACACTGTAATAACTAGGGCTAGGATTTTTATGTAATAAAATGTAAGATTGCAGTGCAGATAGTACATATTATTAAACTGTTTGTGTGTGAAACAAGATAAAAGACAGTCAAAAGTCTTACTTCTCATAATACTATTCACCTGTTTGTACATAAAACCAAAACAAAAGACAGACTGAAGTCTAACTTCTCATTATACTACGTTGCAATGTTACCTTTTAGTACACAAAAATCCTAGCTCTAGTAATAACTTACAGTTTTACATGATTTTGTTTTCACTGCGGTCCGGAACATTTAAATAACTGGCACCACAAATTAATGTTTCGCCAATTTAAGGCTTACCGAATTGGCTTGGGGTTAGCTTCAGAAGATATGTACAAATATCAGTAGAGAATGATAATTAGGGAAAAGAACAATAGAAATATACAGAGAGTAAAGTAAAGTGATCCCACAACAGGCCTCAGGAGGCCCTTGGGGTAGTAGGAAGTTAAGGCTCCCACTTTTTCTAGACAATCGACACTTTTTGTCAGCCCTGCGTGACGGCCGCCTTTACCCCAGAACCGTCTGGTACTCATTTCCGTTAGAGGCTGAGTCCACCCCAGGGCCACAGTGCTGCCAGAGGGTTTGGGTCAGTTTAAAAATCCTGACCCCAACGGGACTTGAACCCTCCACCCTCCGGCTTGTAGCTCAGTGCCTTAACCACTACGCTACGGCGTGCCCAGAGACTTAACATTAATCTTCAGAAGATTGTTAGCAAGAATAATTAATTTTCAAAAATTAGTGATAAAAATGTCATTATTTGTCATATACTGTATCCCAATAATTCCCTTACAACTGTTATGACAAAAGTGAAATCAATATTAATTTAGGAATAAGAAAAATTTCTTTTGCTCCAATTAGGGGCAGATTTTATTGGAATACAAAACTGTTTTTTTTTTACATCTGTTATCAAGTACCAAAATAATAAAGATTGTGGGTATTGTTGGTCCGTTGCTCACGTGACTGCCTTCGGGTTTCGCGGGCGGCGCCAGGACTCAAATCTCGCCTTATAAGGCAGTTGGATTCAGATCGCAGGTCGGACTAGAGTTCTTCGGACGTACTTTCTGGAAGGATCGTTTTCTTGATGCGCCTGTGCATCTCTTTGTAAAGAAGAGTCGCTCTCTCGATGTTTCGATTCGAGAGAGCTAAGAACTGGGCTTCATGACACTTAAGGTCCTCTCACATGGGTATTTAAAATATAATTTCATAAAATGAAATTTCGTGTAGGAATGAGCCAAAATGTTGAAGGAATAATTATTAGTCCTAGGAATGTTCTAATTCAGTTTAGTGAAAGATTGTAAACTCTTGTTGAGGGGTCAAAAACTGAGAATAGATTTGTTATCATTTTCAGTCTATTATCTTAGAACTTACCATTTTTTTTTTCGGAAAAGGGGGAAAGGAGAAATGCGAGTCGGTTGAAATCCGGTTGCGGCCGGGAATACGACCAATGAAGGAAATCTGAATAGTGTAAACGAAAAAAAAAGTATTGCAAGATATAGTTTCTGCATGTGCGAGAATAATTGTGAAGGAAATAAAGAAGATTTGGAAATTGTGTGTACAATGGAGTAACGTTAGATTAAAGAAATTTCGACCTGTTCCCACGCCACCACTATCTATAATTTACTAGTACATCCCCACCTGGAGACAAGAGTGATTTCTATCGGGAGTTATCTAATCAAAATCCACCAATAAACGCGACAATATTTAAAAAAAAGTGAAGGTAAATTTGATGAGAAATGAGTTTAATCGACATTATAATTTATGACCCAATAGAATTTATTAAGTTTTACGGTTTATACATTGCTGCCATCTAACATTCGCAATTAGAAACAAGATAAAAATATGAACGTGAAATATACCGTAATAATGTTGCAACATCATGATGAAACAAATCACGCCATCTTGGGTTGTTCACAGATTGAAAAAAATAATTAAATCTCATTCATGATACAAATAAGATATTACATATTATTTGCAGAATCGTTTTCTTCAATCTATTATATACATAACTAATACATTCGTAGTACCTTATCGTTTGTCCCGCGCCGCAGCATACATAACTAATACATTCGTAGTACCTTATCGTTTGTCCCGCGCCGCAGCTGAGTGATTTAAGGCATGAAACATTGATGCAGAGCTACGGGTCTTCCCCTAATTAGAGTCCCCACATGCAAAGAAATTTTCTCATGGAATTTTAGCCAGTATGGGACCAGTGTCCACCAGCAGCGCGAGGAATTTGCGTAACTATAATAAGTAGCGGTTCCAAATTGAGAAAACCACATGTAACGGCTGGGGATACGATAAGCTGACTACATGTCACAATTATACTGGCTGTGCGATCGTACTCTGCTATGAATAATACGCGTGGATGTGCGACCACAGTCGGCTGGTAGGCCAAGGACCTTCTAAGCCTGTCACGTCATGGACTTTAGTTTTTAGTACTGGTATCTTAAGGCCTATAGTTTAGATATTTTATTGACACTGTTATTTTGTTCTGTTGATCGATCCTCTTATTTGATTGCCAATCTTCCTAGGTACTGGGTAAGAAATATCATTTGTACATAAACTTTTTCATTGCAACTTTAACGTCTCTCTAGATAGATCATCGGTTGATTAATATCCTTGACATCGTCCGATTCCCAATAGCCAACTTTGTCGGTCCATCTAATGTCTTTCTAACCATTTATAATTAGTATAGTGTATAGATAAATCTATACCGTAAACACGATTTGGAGACCTATATTTGTGCTGGTTAAGTGGAAGAGAAGACCTTACGGCCTTAACTCTGCCAGAATAAATAAATTATTATTATTATTATTATTATTATTATTATTATTATTGTATAAACCTCTGTGGTATCGAGGTAGCGTGCTGCCTTCTCACTCAGTGGGTCCGTGTTCAATTACCGGTCCGGACAAGCTACCTGAGGATGTTTTATTTTCCGGGGTTTTTCCTCGCCTATAAGACAAATGTCAGGTAGCTTTGAGGCCCAAAAGGTCCCCGAAGATCATCTGGTCATCACCATCCATATCATCATTATCAACAACCCCGCGGTGGAAAGCAACGGAAAGTTATCACACCTACAATTCCCTAGTAAAGCTGCAAAGCATAGCATGCAAATGCTATGATTGCAGTGAAAGACCTGTCCTAGGACAGAACATTGTAGAATAGAATAATAATCATCATCTTCATGGTAGGCCCTCGGCCTGTTCTGCTCCCTGAATTCATCTTCCCATCTCTTTTAGGACGTCCCACATCTCTATAGCCTTGAGGTTGGTACAACAGTGCTTGTTTTGTTAGTCTGGAAGAGCCCATTCCTAAAATATGTTCATGCCATTTTTGTTTACAGTTTTGTATTTTTTTCATTTAGATTAAAATGTTGAGTTCTTGCCTTACTGTTTCGTTAGAAATATGGTCTTTTAGAGTATATCCTGCAACGTATCTGAAGAACTTTATCTCTGACATCTCTAGTAATATTTTGTCTGATTGTAATAATAATAATAATAATAATAATAATAATAACTATTTTTATAATAATAACAACATCAATTTTTATAATAATAATAATAATAATTATTATTATTATTATCATCATTCCCAGGCATGGAAATGTTTATTTATCTACAATATAAAAGAGAACTACATATATTCATCACCAAGATTTGGGTATGTGTGTGAATGTCTTTGTGAACCAGAGTGTCATGTGAGAAAGGAAAATATGTTTAAAAGAAAAACATGTAAGGCTAAAGAAATCTAAAGATGAAAGGCATACTGATAAACCTAAAGAATTAAACTTTACACAAAATTAAAGTTATGTAGAATACTGTTTAATTAAATCATACCATAGATTTTTCGGTTAATTCAAAGAAAATGAAAAAAAGTAAAAACATTAAAAAAACTGAGGGAAAGTTTCCTGTCAACACTGCGTACTCCGACTTCATGCATCCGCCACATGTTTCAGTCGTTTATTCTACCTTTCCTCAGGTCACTTCATTTTAATGATTTCATGGGTCATTGTGTAGAAAATATTTTTAAAACTTGCTGGAGCTATTATGTTAACACCGGGAACTTACAAATGTAAAAAAAAAAGTCCACTTTTAGAAGGAAAATTTGATTCACATATACCTCAGATTTGTATAAAATGATTTTAAAAAATCCACGCACATTCGATAAGTAGTAGCAGTCCTGACATTCCACTGGGAATCTTAGGAATTTAATTGAAGCTCGTCAACTCACTCTGTTGTTTTCCAATGCCTTCATTTCATTCCAGCTCATCCCTCCTGTTCAGCTTCATCCCTGATTGTATTACTGCATGTTGCCCTAGGTCTTCCTCTTCACTTTCTCAATCCTTGGGGGTTCCAATCAAATGTCATTTTTGTGATGTTATCATTCACTCTCCTTAACACATGACCAGCCCATTACATTCGATAAGGTGAAAACTGGTCGTCGGTAGACTACCATCCAGGCAGTTAACCCATTCGCTTCACGTTTAAATGCTCAATGCATTTCCCCAGAAACCGAATTTAAGTTACCGCAAATTGTGTATTTTTAGACATTCAAAACAATAAACTATAACGGTACTTACATCACAATAAGGGTGAAGGCAAAAACACATTCCTCTACTATTCCTGTATGTTAACAAAATATTACCCTGCCAAGGGATGTACAAATTATTCCAAATATATAAGAGACAGAGTTAAGCGAGTGTACCTCGTCTTCCGAGTTGCAGGCCATTTAACAGCCGGCGAGTGTATCTCGTCTTCTGAGGCGAATGGGTTAAGGGAGAACATGTAATCAGTCTGTGGAATACTCCAGATACTTTTTATAAACGATTGATACTTAAAGACATCGTTTAATTTTACAAAATTTCTGGCATTTCCCTTACATTTGCGTAAAACCCTTACAAATGTAACCCAGAAAATTCAATCTGACTGGGAATCAAGCTCGAGCACCCGCATGAGAGGCTATGTTCTCAGCGAGACCTAATTTACCATTATTATGCCATAGCGGCCGCGGTGGACTAGTGGTTATGGTCCTTGCCTCTGGTCCCGATAGTCGTGGGTTCAAACCCGGCCGGGGTCAGTGGATTTTTTTAAGATGGAAAAATTCAAGGAGCAAGTCCTCCAGGAGGGACTTTATGCCGTGGGTCCCGAGTCTGAAGATTTTCAGGCTCGAAAAAGATCCTTAAGCCTGAATAAAAAGGTCTCTAAGGTAAATTTACGGAATTTTTCCGTCCTAGTACTAGCTTGGTTTCCAAGATGTTAGTATGAGACGGAACGTTGACCACGTGCTACTCCAATGGCATCTATAGGAAAACAAGTGTAACTAAATTAGTATGGTTCAATTACTTCCCTGTAGGGGGAGAGTGCCTAAATCTCGTTGAGGGAAAAATGACTTACAAGACAAGACAAGAAGATATTAAACAAGAAATTATATCAAAAAGGAAACTCATGTCTACCAAAATGTTTATTATAGGCCTATGGGAAGAACGATATAAAAGCTAAAAGCATTCGAATATGGGATAATCTAAGGCGAATATTCTGTCCAATGATGGATAAGAAGAGAGAAAAGGAAAAGCTTTAACACAACGAGGAACTTTATACTTCATAACCTGTAAATATTCTAATATTGTCAGGGTTGTCTCAATTAATCAGTTGATTTTGGGCTACTATAAACGAAGTCGATTTTTTTACCTCATTCTCAAAAATCAGTTAGCTCGGAAGCGTGACAGAAAACTACATTCCATTTTTATTGAGAAACCCCAAAATAAAATAACATTTGAATGCATCGCTGGGAGGATAACATTCGGATGTATCTTAAGAACTGGATTCAGTCTACTGAGGATAGAGAGCAATCCTTAGCGAATGCAGAATTTAACCCTGCGGGTTCCAAAAGCCTTAGACTAGTAAATCATCTCAATAAAGGAACCTAGGCCTATGCCTGTGGGGTGTCAAGAGGTTTTTTACGAGATACCTTAAGAGAACACAAGTTAAAGTGCCCGAATTTTCGATCCCAAGACGAAAATTGGGTGCCGTAAGAGATGACAATAAAAAATGGAAATAGCTCCACAATTACGAGCTTTTTAATTCATATCCTTGTCCGGAATATTGACTTGATTCATTTCAAGCTAATTTGAGTTTAATTTCTAGGGTCTATAAATATGTACTTATAATTATTTATTCTGTGTTGTGATTTTATGTAATTTATTTTTCTGTATTTAAACATTTTCCACTGGATGAGTGGAAGGGAAGGCCCTTTACAGTCTTAACTCAGCCAGTTAAATAAATTATTGTGATTATTATTATTATTATTATTATTATTTGAGAATAAAGTACTTAGGAAAATTTTTGGACCAAAGAGAGATGAACAGACAGGTGAATGGAGAAGACTACATAACAATGAACTACATGGTCTGTATAGGAAGCCAGATATAATAAGAACAGTTAAGTCTCGTAGACTGCGATGGGCAGGACATGTTGCGCGTATGGGGAATGAAAGACGTGCATGGAAGCTTCTTGTAGGAAAGCCAGAGGGAAAACGCCCAGTTGGTAGACCAAGAATGAGGTGGGAGAACAACATTAACTATGATTTGAGGGAAGTAGATTATACAGGGAATGATTGGAAAGCATTAGCTCAGGATAGGGATTTATGGAGCTTGTGTCCGCGCGGCCATGAACCTACGGGTTCGATAGTGCCAGTGAGTAAGTAAGTATTATTATTATTATTATTATTATTATTATTATTATTATTATTATTATTTTATTATTATAAAAACATATGTCGATGGAAATAGACTTTTTGAGGTGAGCAGGAAGATGTTCGAAATTGAAAATAAGTACGAGTAAATAAATAAAGTCATACGACAATAAATGAATATTAAATATTCAATAGTAGATTATATTAGATATAAGCAATTAAATTGGTATGGGCATGTACGACGAATGCAAGAAGAAAGATTACCTAGAAAAACATTGGAATGGTGTCCACCTGGAAGAAGAAATAAAGTCCTCGAAACTCATGGATGCAAGAAATAAGAACTGGAATAAGAACAAAAGGACTGGAGAACATAGGGTTGATGGTAAGGGACGAGTGGAGAAGGAAAATAAAGCTTTAGGCAAGGAAAGATATGTAAACATTGAAAATCTGTTAATAAGTATATTATTGTTATTATTATTATTATTATTATTATTATTATTACAATCGTATTCCTTGAAGAATTCTTAATTATAAACTTGAAGGAAGAAAATTTGGGAAGATCACGGAAACGTTGGTTGGAGAATATGTGAAGCCGGAACAGGCTTAATAGCTAACCCATGACTGAAGAAGAAGAAGAAGGAGGATTTTTTATTATTATAGTCATGGTTATTAAATCTACTATATTGAGATGGACAGACCATATACCTCGAAGAAATTATTTTTATTGGTAAAATATCATTAGAAACATCTGGACATAAATAGGGATAATATTCGGATGGATCGTGGGGAACTGGATATCGGAGATGAGTACTGAATTCAGTTGGCTGATAACGGTAACCAATAGAGGACCTCAGCAAGTGCGGTATTAAACATGTGGGATCCGTAAGTCACAGAATAAGTTATGATCACAGCTAAGAATGTTTACAGCGAATCCATAAAACTGATGACGTTAATGTGATGAGAAGCAATAGCTAGCTGATTACCCAGTGCCCTGGTGTTGTTTCCTGGGAACGAAGAGGAACGGATCCTTATTAGGATATCAACATGTAATTAAACGCAAGGCACCGTTATGTGTTGGCGTGTGCATCGTAAAACAGAATAAAATATTCACAGGTACAGTTAAATAATAACCTTAATAACTTGCATATTTGTATTAAATGACATTTCAGTTAATGTTCATTACATGGTGAGATGCTAACAAAGTATAGAACGAAACGTAAAATGATTGTACAGACAAGAAATAATGGACAAAAACGCTCTGAGAAACATTAATTTATTGAATATCCTTTTTAACGAATTCCGAAGGAATTAAGCTAATGAAGTCTTTTTATGAAACTATTTTTTAAATTTTTTTACAATTATTTTATAATTATCAAACATTATAATTTCATCCCACAGCCATTTTCTGAAGAAAAAAAACGTTACTTACTTACTCACTGGCACTATCGAACCCGTAGGTTCATGGCCGCGCGGACATAAGCTCTCCATACATCCCTACCCTGAGCTAATGCTTTCCAATCATTTCCTGCGTAATCTACTTCCCTCAAATCATAGTTAATGTTATTCTCCCATCTCATTCTTGGTCTACCGACTGGGCGTTTCCCCCTCTGGCTTTCCTACAAGAAGCTTCCATGCACGTCTTTCATTCCCCACACGTGCAACATGTCCTGCCCATCGCAGTCTACGAGACTTAACTGTTCTTATTATATCCGGCTTACCATAAAGACCACGTAGTTCATTATTATGTGGTCTCTCTTTGGTCCAAAAATTGTCCTAAGTACTTTATTCTCAAATACTTGTAATCTCCTTTCCTCCCTTAAAGTAAAAAAAAACGTTAAGTTCAAAATATTAAAATTATAAAATTCCCACCTGTTGTATCTGTCGCCCTCAAATAAAAAAAAGTTTTATTACACATTGTCAATAGAAATGTGTCATTATTGTTATATTTTATTATTATTACCTTCGGTCCCGGTGGACTCGTGGTTATGCTCCTTGCCTCTGGTCCCGAGTGTCGCGGGTTCAAACCCGGCCGGGATTTTTTGAGGATGGAAAAATCCAAGGAGCAAGTCCTCCGGGACGGACTTTGAGCCTTGGGTCCCGAGTCTGAAGATTTTCAGACTCGTAAAAAATTCTTAAGCCTGAATGAAAAGGCCTCTAAGCAAAATTTACCGAATTTTCCCGTCCTAGTACTATCTTAGTTTCCTAGATGTCAGTATGAGGTGGAACGCTGACCACGGACCACTCAAAATGACATATATACGAAAACAAGTGTCACTAAATTAGTATGGTACAAAGTATTCCCTGTAGGGGGAGAGCGACTAAATCTCTGTTAAGGGAAACTTGGGTTTACAAGAATAAGAAGAAGAAGAAGATTACCAAAGAAGATCCTTAATTGGGAAGCTAATGGAAGAAGTGGAAGAGGCAGGCCTATAGAACGATTGACGGATGGAGTGAGGGGAAGTATGGGAGCTAGAGATTTGAGGGAAGAAGATGCTTTAGACAGAAACCTCTGGCGACAAATCACTTTGGTTTGAAGGAGAAACACTGTATTGTGGGATATTCCTAAATAAAAAAATATATATATTATTGTCACTCACCTTCCAGCGAAGTTTCCTAAATGGAGCCATTTCTGAAGCAATGCGCAGGCGCCGTTACAAACACGTATGTCTCTTCACATTCATATGTATCACTTCCAATAACAAACACGATTAATTTATACGTACATTTCACATCACCGTCTTCTGTTCACTTTATTAGTGCTTAACAATTGGCTAAGTCGTCTATCTCGAATCAACACTCCATGGTCACATGACCACGTAGAGACAGCATTATGTTTTTATACAACAATCGCCACGACCTTCTTAAAACCACAAATTATAAATTATGATATCCACTGTTATACCTGAAGGAATTATTAAATGGTAAAATACATAATTTTTATTTCCACTAATGTTAATGAACCTGCATGCCACTAAGCTATGCAGCTAGAAATATTTTATGAATCTTGGATGTTGTTAAGACTAATCTTAGATTTTAACGATCTATTCACATTCATGTAACCGTTAAACACTAATCCCGTGTCAGCGACATAGTTTTGTGGTAATATAACATTATACTAATTCCCAGAAGAAACACAATTGCGCAAGAAAGAAGAAGGATTTGTGCGTTTTTATTTTAATGCACAATACCACAAAAATCAACTTAATTACTTACTTACTCACTGGCACTATGGAACCCTTAGGTTCATGGCCGCACGGACATAAGCTCTCCATACATCCCTATCCTGAGCTAATGCTTTCCAATCATTCCCTGTATAATCTACTTCCCTCAAATCATAGTTAATGTTGTTCTCCCACCTCATTCTTGGTCTACCAACTGGGCGTTTTCCTTCTGGCTTTCCTACAAGAAGTTTCCATGCACGTCTTTCATTCCCCATACGCGCAACATGTCCTGCCCATCGCAGTCTACGGGACTTAACTGTTCTTATTATATCTGGCTTCCTATAAAGACCATGTAGTTCATTGTTATGTAGTCTTTTCCATTCACCTGTCTGTTCATCTCTCTTTGGCCCAAAAATTTTCCTAAGAACTTATTCTCAAATACTCGTAATCTCCTTTCCTCCCTTAAAGTAAGAGTGCATGTTTCGCACCCATATAATATAACTGGTAGAATAATAGTTTTATATATTTTCAGCTTAACGTTTTTTGAAAGGAGTTGGGACATCAAAAGTCTCTGCAATGCATAATAGCACGCATTTCCAGAATTGAGCCTATGTTTAATTTCTTTGTGCATCTCATTCCTATTTGTGATTATTGTTCCTAGGTATTTGAATTCAGCAACTTCCTCAAAATTTCCCTCATTTGTCATTAGCTGTCCATTTCCATTATATACTGAATTTCTACGTGTGACCATATATTTAGTTTTACTGACTATTTAACTCATGCCCCAAATGGGAGTCAATGACCAACCACGTTTCAATGATTTCTGTTTTACAACCAATCAGAGTCGTGTTTCACCAAATATTTATCAGTGTTATAATTACCATATTAAAGAAAGCTCCTCCTTACAATATTGCGTTCCTTGGGCAATAAATAGTATGATCTGGTTGCAGTGATAAACAAAAGAAGCAGTAGAAGCGTACCTATCGTTTCTCATTTGTTTTCAAACATCGCCGTTTACATTAAATATATACATATTTTAAAATAACTATAGTTAAATAATGATTTGTGAGTAAACAGCTTAATTTTATTCGTTAAATAGTCCTAACAAATTCCACTCTTGATTTCCAAATTCTCTAGATAAATTCACTCCTCACTTCGTGAGTCGTGAATTTATCGATAATTTGGAAATCACTCGTGGCATTACTTATGATAAATAATTTCAATATTCTAAAAAAGAAGTAGAAAATCCGTAAAGATATTCATATCATATTTTGGACTAATAATAATAATAATAATAATAATAATAATGTCACACGAATGGAGAATGAAAGAGGAGCATGGAAGCTTGTAGGAAAACCAGAGGGATAACTCCCAGTTGGCAGACCTAAAATGAAATGGGAGAATAGCTTTAACCATGATTTGAGGGAAGTAGATTCTCTCAGAGGGGATGATTAGAAAACATTACCTCATGATAGGGATTGTGGAGAAATTATTATTATTATTATTATTATTATTATTATTATTATTATTATTATTATTATTATTATGTCCACCGCTGTGGTCTTGTGACAGCGTGCTGCCTTGTCACGCAGCGGGCCCGGGTTCGATTCCCGGTCGGGACAGGCTCCTGGGTGAGGTTTTCTCGGGGTTTTTCCTCACCTGTAAGACAAAAGTCAGGAAGCTTAGGGCCCAACGGTCCCCGAAAATCATGCGGCCATCATATACAGCCTTATGATTATCATCATCATCCCTCACTGGTGTGGAAAGCAACGGGAAGCTACCGACACCTGTAATTCCTTAGTAAAGCTGAAAAGGATAGCATGAAAATGCTATGATTGCAGATAAACACCCGCCCTCGGGCAGAATCACTATAGAATATAATAATAATAATAATAATAATAATTATTATTATTATTATTATTATTATTATTATTAATTGCGCTAAACACATACTCTTCATTTAAGGGAGAAGAAAAGATTACGAGTATTTGAGAATATAATTATTTAGAAACTTTTTTGGACCAAAACAGACAATCAGACAGTAAAACTAAATATATGGTCACACGTAGAAATACATTATATAATGGAAATGGACAGCTAACGACAAATGAGGGAAATTTTGAGGAATTGGCTGAATTCAAATACCTGGGAACAATAATCACAAATAGGAATGAGATGCACAAAGAAATTAAACATAGGCTCAATTCTGGAAATGCATGCTATTATGCATTGCAGAGACTTTTGATGTCCCAACTCCTTTCAAAAAACGTTAAGCTCAAAATATATAAAACTATTATTCTACCAGTTATATTATATGGGTGCGAAACATGGACTCTTACTTTAAGGGAGGAAAGGAGATTACGAGTATTTGAGAATAAAGTTCTTAGGAAAATTTTTGGACCAAAGAGAGATGAACAGACGGGTGAATGGAGAAGACTACATAACAATGAACTACATGGTCTTTATAGGAAGCCAGATATAATAAGAACAGTTAAGTCCCGTAGACTGCGATGGGCAGGACATGTTGCGCGTATGGGGAATGAAAGACGTGCATGGAAACTTCTTGTAGGAAAGCCAGAAAGAAAACGCCCAGTTGGTAGACCAAGAATGAGGTGGGAGAACAACATTAACTATGATTTGAGGGAAGTAGATTATACAGGGAATGATTGGAAAGCATTAGCTCAGGATAGGGATGTATGGAGAGCTTATGTCCGTGCGGCCATGAACCTACGGGTTCGATAGTGCCAGTGAGTAAGTAAGTAAGTAAGTAAGTAAGTAAGTAAGTAAGTAAGTAAGTAAGTAAGTAAGTAAGATGGCGAAGAACAATGAGATACATGATCTTTATGGAAAACGAGATATAATAGGCATAGTAGCATTAAATCTCGTAGATTATGATGGAAAGGTCATGTAGCACGAATGGAGAATCAAAAAGAAGCGTGTAAATTCCTTATAGGAAAATGAAGAAGGAAAGCGCTCGCGCACAGTAGTTTAGGACAAATGAGGTGGGTGAATATCTTCAAAATTATTTAAGGAAGGTAAATTATAGAGTGGATGATTGGAAAGCATTAGCTTAGGATGTGGATGTATGGATAGCTTATGCGAGCCGCGCACCCAGAACACCAGGTTTCGTACTGCGAGTTAGTAATTATTATTATTATTATTATTATTATTATTAACTCTATAGCTGTACTGGCCAAGAAGCTCCTAGGTCTACTATCCGGCTGCTGGCCTCAAACCCACATATGTTAATCATATAGGTGGACTATCATTTACTCAGTATTAGGGTGACATGTGGTCAGCATTTCGGGTCTCTCAGCCATTATAGCTGCTTTTCTCAACCCGGTAATAGAATTATTATGTAAATATTTGATATTGGTTATATTTTGCATTGGTCAGAAAAAATTGAATTTAATAACATCAGAAAGAATGGGAATTGAAACAGCAAATATGTGTTTACTAGATACAATATGAATACTTATAAAATCTATTTTAAAGCACCGTTGAGGTTATGTAATAAAATATAAAAATATAAAATTAGTACCTCAACAAAAATAAAGTTCTGTTATAAAACTTCAAGTAGTTAAAATATGACGGTCTTTCAAAACGATGTTTCATCTGCATTTTAACTGGCACTAATGTCTTGTATAAGCTGTACAACGGCTTGACTAACAAAACTTTATTTTAGTTTAGGACGACTGATTTATCAGATACCAATTTTATATTTTAAATATTTTAGGTATAATAATAATAATAATAATAATAATAATAATTATTATTATTATTATTATTATTATTATTATGTAAATATTTAATATTGGTTATATTTTTGCATTGATCAGAAAAAATTGAATTTAATAACACCAGAAAGAATGGAGATTGAAACAGCAAATATGTGCTTACTAGATTATTATTATTATTATTATTATTATTATTATTATTATTATTATTATTATTATTATTATTATTATTACGGTGAAAGATCGTCACTCTTTCGATCAACGTACTTTTTTTCGTGATAAGCCAGACGATAAAAGTACCTTGGTCGAAAGAGTGACGATCTTTCACCGTAAAAATATAACCGTCAAGAAATGCGGACATGGATTCAACTGGGGTAAAATTTTCCGGAGGTCAAATAGTCCCCCATTCGGTTCTCCGGGCGGGAACTACTTCAGGGAACCCATGCCAATGGCTCAAACTTGGACCAAAGAGAGATGAACAGACAGGTGAATGGAGAAGACTATCTAACAACGAACTACATGGTCTTTATAGGAAGCCAGATATAATAAGAACAGTTAAGTCTCGTAGACTGCGATGGGCAGGACATGTTGCACGTATGGGGAATGAAAGACTTGCATGGAAGCTTCTTGTAGGAAAGCCAGAGGGAAAACGCCCAGTTGGTAGACCAAAAATGAGGTGAGAAAATAACATTAACTATGATTTGAGGGAAGTGGATTATACAGGGAATGATTGGAAAGCATTAGCTCAGGATAGGGATGTATGGAGAGCTTATGTCCGCGCGGCCATGAACCTACGGGTTCGATAGTGCCAGTGAGTAAGTAAGTAAGTATGCGATGATAGAAATAGGCCTATAGCTGATGGAGGATATGTAATAAATCTCATGAAAAAGTGAAAACATTCACATGAAGAATTTCAATACAAATAATTAAAACAATAAATTCATGCAGTATTTCCTTGTATTTTCGGTTTCTGTCTAAGAAATTAAAATTTAAGTCAATTCTTATAATTACTTGATAAAAATCAGTTCCCACAATTCTCTACCATTTAAAATGAATTTATAACTAGTAAAAGTTTGTCACAATACGACCTAAAGAGTAGTTTGTAAAAGTTATTATAATTTATACAGACTTATTGATGGCGGAAGTATAGCAGATACTATTAAGAAGGTAATAGTATTTCAATTAATAGATGTGAAGCGGAGAAAGCTGTCTATGACAAATAGTTTCTATAGTATTCAGACCAGTCTAAGAAAACGTGCAGCCGAAAAGTAACCACAAGTGGTTGGTCCAGCACAGCATCCGATCGGCACGTAGCAATTCAATCATATGAGAACGAGAATGCAGATCAGTGAAATCACAACCAATAGAAAGGTGTTCTATTCTATCTAGGGCAGTACAACTAATTCAAATAAGTTTGCACCCATTTTAATGGAGTTTCAACGTGCTGTAATACAATAAGTACAATTTTGATCCCTAAATATCTAGGTTTTAGAGAGAGAAAAAAAAACACGGAAGTATCACTATCGATAGAAATTTAATATTAGATATAATAATGTTTGCAGATGATCTTGTTTTAGTAGCAACATCTGAAGATGATTTACAATGGTCAGTACATAATTTAAATTTGATAGCCCAGAAATATTCAATGGAAATATCTACCAATAAAACTAAAATAATGGCCTTTTGTGGAAAATCCCCAATACCAAGCAAAATTTGTTTAAATAACAAAATTTTAGAGAGAGTTAATGAGTTTACTTATTTGGGATATAAACTCTCTTTTGTTGAAAATTTGGATTTATCAGAGAAAATTGTGAAATTCAACAAATCAATGGGAATCATTAATAGAGTTTTAAAACCTTCATTAGTGCAAAAATCAACTCGTACTCGTCTTTATCAAATAATGGCTCGACCAGTCCTATGTTGTGGGAGTGAAGCGTGGACTATAAGGATGAGAGATGAAAGCAGATTAACAGCTTGTGAGATGACATTTATGCGCCGAACAGCTGGCTACACCAAATGGGATCGAAAGAAAAATGTAGAAATCCTTCAAGAACTTAATGTGTCACCAACACTGGACTACATCTCCAGGTATCAGCTAAACTGGAAGGAACATGTCTCAAGAATGGCTTGATCCAGGATCCCCAAGGCAATAATGAACTACTGTCCAAATGGGAAACGGTCACTTGGTCGACCTATGAAAAGATGGCACGAAAACCGCTTTCTCAGGCCGTAACAGTTCTTCTAGGACTAATACCTGGCAGGATGATGATGATGAAATAACTAGGTATCGAATTTTAATCCATTTGCATATCGTTTCCCAGGCCTAAAATATGCTTACGAATTATCTACACGAATAACAGGCATATATATATATATATATATATATATGCTGTGTTTGTTAAACATTGCTTTTATTTTTATATAACTGCATAATATGTCCATTTTTATAAATGCAACATATTATTGATAATTTATCGGCTATACGGCACATTTAGGTTTTCGAATAGTTTTCCTCCCTTATAGATATATATATAGTAATTCTGCCCGAAGGCAGGTCCTTCATTGCAATCATTTTCATGCTATGCTTGCAGGTTTACTAGGGATTTGTAGATGTGGTAGCTTCCCGATGCTTTCCACACCGGTGAAGGATGATGATGATGGACATTTCGGGGACCGTTAGGGCCTTAAAGTTTTCCTGACATTTGTCTTACAGGTGAATAAAAACCCCGATAAAAACCTCACCCAGAAAAACTGCCCCGACCGGGGATCGAACCCGGGCCCGCTAAGTGACAAGGCAGCACGCTACCTCGAGACCACAGCGGTGGACTATATATATATATATATATATATATAATGGAGTAGCTCATTATTGAGCCAGCCTCTCCTTTGTAAGGAGTTACTACCAATGTAACATTTTCCAATACTGTTATTTTAACACAGTTCCAATAATGGATCATATTATAATATTATAATGATATTGTGAAAAGAAAATGTTAAATAACATCGTTTACTGCATATAAAAGTGGTGGTGTAAAATTCTGAAATATGGAAACTTCTAAATGAAGCCGGTCATTGGCGTTGGTAGTGACACCGATATACCTAGCAGCGGACGAAACGAGAATTATAGATTTGTATATCTTCTTGTATATTGTAAGCCCATGTTTCCCTTAACAGAGATTTAGGCGCTCTCCCCCTACAGGGAAGAATTTGAACCATACTAATTTAGTTACATTTGTTTCCGTTTAGATGTCATTTGAGTGGTCCGAGGTCAGCGTTCCACCTCATACTGACATCTAGGAAACCAAGGTAGAACTAGGACGGGAAAATTCGGTAAATTTTGCTTAGGGGCCCTTTCATTCAGGCTTAAGGATATTTTACGAGCCTGAAAATCTACAGTCCTAAAAAAATTAATCGACCCCGGCCGGGTTTGAACCGCGACCCTCGGAACTAGAGGCAAAGAGCATAACCTCTAGTCTAGCGTGGCTGACTATAGGTATAGGTATTAATACTTCTCATAAAAATATTTTTCTCTAAAGAAAATAAATTCAGGAAAAAGTAATTGCATGAAATAACTATAGGAGACGATTAAATGTAGGAAAATTAAAACAATTCTTCTATTCAATTCTGCACAAGAACATGTCATATTTTTAGAGGCTGAAGAAGGCCTACAACTCAATGGTGTAAATAAGTTGTTAGTTTATGCTGATGATGTAGTGTTATTAGGCGATAGCGAGGAGATACGGTCAGTCTACTGAGTAATGCTAAGAAATTGGGACTGGAAGTAAACACCAATAAAACTAAATATATGTTCACACAGAGAAATGCATTATACAATTAATGTAAATGGACAGTTAATGACAAATTAAGGAAATTTTGAAGAGGTGGCTCAATTAAAATACCTAGAAACATAATTACAAATAGAAACGAGATACACAAAGAAATTAAACGTAGGCTAAATTCTGGAAATGTCTATTTATTATGGAAGATGCCCTTAGTGACTATCGGAGGAAATGAAATCAACCCACCATAAAGCCAAAGCTGTATTAGGAAGCATGCAAGAGAAAAGTTATCAACTCCTTGTTGCCGTAAAAAAATAGATGAAACAGCGGCATGTTGATTGACACGAATATCCAAAATCACGTATTTTTGGGGTGATTTCGAAAGGACGTCAGGAGCTAAGTATGCAACTGTAGCAAAAGACATTTGCAGCGATGTAAACATTTTCTATCTCAATTTATGCAGACTGGAATAAGTTATGATTTTCGTATGATTAAAGATGTTGTTCCTTATATAAATTTATAAAATCTTTACCCAAAACTTAATTTGAATATGAAGACTACTGGATATATTTTGGTATAATTTCCCAAATCATTAAATAAAAACCGTACATAATATAATCTAACTCAAGCTCCACTAAGACACAGCAATGACAAGGACTGACACATTATGTTTAAGGTAACTGATCATTAGGGCAAGAATTTTAATGCAGTATAATTAGAAGTTGCACTTCTGACTGTCTTTTGTCTCGGTTTCGCATACAAACAGTTGAATAATATAATGAGAAGTTAGACTTCTGACTGTCTTTTGTCTTCGTTTCACATACAAACAGTTGAATAATATAATGAGAAGTTAGACTTCTGACTGTCTTTTGTCTTCGTTTCACATACAAAGAGTTGAATAATATAATGAGAAGTTAGACTTCTGACTGTCTTTTGTCTTCGTTTCACATACAAAGAGTTGAACAATATAATGAGAAGTTAGACTTCTGACTGTCTTTTGTCTCGGTTTCGTATACAAAGAGTTGAATAATATAATGAGAAGTTAGACTTCTGACTGTCTTTTGTCTTCGTTTCACATACAAAGAGTTGAATAATATAATGAGAAGTTAGACTTCTGACTGTCTTTTGTCTTCGTTTCACATACAAAGAGTTGAACAATATAATGAGAAGTTAGACTTCTGACTGTCTTTTGTCTCGGTTTCGTATACAAAGAGTTGAATAATATAATGAGAAGTTAGACTTCTGACTGTCTTTTGTCTTCGTTTCACATACAAAGAGTTGAATAATATAATGAGAAGTTAGACTTCTGACTGTCTTTTGTCTTCGTTTCACATACAAACAGTTGAATAATATAATGAGAAGTTAAGACTTCTGACTGTGTTTTGTCTTTGTTTCACACAGAAACAATTGAATAACACATAATATCTGTGTTGCAATTTTAACTTTTAGTGCATTAAAACCCTTGCCTTACTGATCATATTGTCATATCCAATCGACCTAACTATCGATGATCGCCCCAAAAAAAAACGCCCTCTATAATAAAGGTAAAATTCATCAAATAAAATTATTTATTTTAATAAAACCATGGGTATAATAAATTCAATAACGAAACCTTTGCTAATACAGAGTACGGCTATACAAAATCTTAGTAAGACTTGCACTTTGCTACGGCAGTGAGGCATGGACTCTGAGGAAAGTAGAGGAGAGTAGGCTAACTTCTAATGAAATGAGATTCATGAGATACACAGCAGGATACACCAAGTGGGATTACAAACGCAATGATGATATCTTGAAGGAATTATGTTTAGAACCAGTCATGAGTTACATACATGAATACGAAAACAAGTGGGTGAATCATTTGCGAAGAATGAATTCAGATAGAGTTCCCAAAGCCACGCTTCTTTATTGTCCAACAGGAAAGAGATCTCTGGGCCGTCCAAGGAAGCGCTGGATACAAAATCCATCAGTGAGATCATAACAGACATATCGACCTAAGACTTTTATAGAGAAGAATAAGAAAATGTATCACAATCTACCCAATCGACCAAAACCACTGTATAGTTCATACGGATAAGCTATCCATTAGAATAACAAATAAAAATTAAAATTGCAGACATAACATGTTTCAATAACAATTATCGTCTTTACAATAGCAATTATCCGAGTAAGGAAAAGCAATATCTAATGAAGAAGGAAGATTTCTGAGTAATCATGCATTGAAACCAATATAATTTGAATACAATCCATCTGACGTTAAAGTTGGCCATGAAAATCACGATAACATTCTATCTTGAAACTATTTGCATATTAAATCAAATAATATTACTAAGAACCTTTCTCTACAATACAGGGTATGCCGAAATAATCGAAACATAATAGACAATTATCTTCTTGTATCTTGTAAGCCCATGTTTCCCTTAACAGAGATTTAGGCACTCTTCCCCTACAGGGAGGAATTTGAACCATACTAATTTAGTTACACTTGTTTTCGTATAGATGTCATTTGAGTGGTCCGTGGTCAGCGTTCCGCCTCATACTGACGTCTAGGAAACCAAGGTAGTACTAGGACGGAAAAATTCGGCAAATTTTGCTTAGAGACCTTTACATTCAGGCTTAAGGATCTTTTACGAGCCCGAAAATCTTCAGACTCGGGAGCCACGGCTTAAAGTCCCTCTCGGAGGACTTGCTCCTTGGATTTTTCCATCCTAAAAAGTCTATCGACCCCGGCCGGGTTTGAACCCGCAACCCTAGGGACCAGAGACAAGGAGCATAACCACTAGTCCACCGCGGCCGATAATAGACAATTATAAGAAGTCAATAAAATACCCCTTAAGTAATCCCACTACAGGCCTCGGGAGGCCTTTGGGGGAGTAGGACGTTAAGGCTCCCACTTTTTCTAGACAAGCGGCACTTGATGTCAGCCCTGCGCGACGGCCGCCTTTACCCCCAGAACAAGCGTCTGGTACTCATTTCCGTTAGAGGCTGAGTCAACCCCAGGGCCATAGTGCCGCCAGAAGGTTTTGGTCAGTTTAAAAATCCTGACCCCACCGGGACTTGAACCCTCGACCTTCCGACTTGTAGCGCAGTGCAATAAAATACCCAAATCACCAAATATAAAATAGACATCTAGTTTCAATAGCGAAGCTATCATTTTGACTATGTCACATGACCCTCTTTTCCTTAATTAAAAGAGAAGAGGATTAAAGTTATGATGTCATAAAGTCATTTAAAATTATTAATCTCATCATGTGACGTAGTCAAAATTATAATTGTTATTTTGTGTACCTATTTTAATTTGTTTTTCTTTAGTTAATAATTAGTCTTGAAAATGATAGCTTCGCTACTGAAACTAGTTGGGTCTTTTAAATTTTAATTTGGTGATTTGGGTCCTTTATTGATATCATATAATATAAATGTATCACAAAGAAGATCCTTCTATTGTATTAATATAATAGACAATATTTTACATATGATCGGATTTCAATTGCTAAGCTATCAAAACACTGAAACAATATCCTTGAGCAATTTCGGTAACAGGATTTTTCATTCTGCATAATTTTAACAACATTTAAGGTACGGAAACAGATTTTTTAAAAGATCGATTAGAAAATCCTGTCTTTAAAAAAACTTAGATTATCGTATAATGTATCTACAACATAATTTAGAATGACATTTTGAGCCTTAAGATAGGATTAAAAAAATTAATACTTTTTTTCCCCCCAGAATTGAATAAATAAATGTTGTAGATATATTTCATTTTTCAAATATGAAAGTATTCCAGCCAAATAAAATAGCGTGCTTTTAGGGGGTAAGAATAAAGCTATGAAAGGAGTGAATGATAATTTGGACATTTTACATATTACTAAAAAAAAAAAAGACTACTCAATATCAAGAGAATGTCGGGACAAAAACTGCCTAAATTTATAATGGAAGAAAAGGAGGGATATGAAACATGGTACTTTACTTTAAGAGAAGAAAAAATATTACAATATTACGAGTAGGCCTATAGGAGAATAAAGTGCTTACATTTTTTTTGGATCAAAGAGAAACGAACAGCCATAACAGTGATCTGCATGACCTTTAAAGGGAACCTGATACAATAAGAAAAATTAAGTCTCATAGACTGCGATGGAAAGAGCATATGGTGCTAATGTGAAATGAAAGAGGGGCATAAAGACTTCTTCTAGGGAAAGAAAAAGGAAAGCGCTCAGTAGGTAGGCCAAGACTAAAAAGGAAGAATGACATAAACTGTAAATTGAGAGAAGTTAATTATACAAGAAATTATTGGAAAATATTAGCTCCGATTAGGGACGTATGGAGATAGTGTCAGCGAGTTAAGAGTTGGTATGAGGAAAAATATGACGCCCCAGAAAAGAAAAAAAGAAAAGAAAAAAAGATGACTACAAGGAATTAAAAAGGATATAGAATCTTGAGTCCACCTCTGTGGTCTCGAGGTAGCGTGCTGCCTTGTACGCAGTGGGCCCGGATTCGATCCCCGGTCGGGGCAATTTTTCTGGGTGAGATTTTTATCGGGGTCTTTCCTCACATGTAAGACAAATGTCAGGAAAACTTTAAGGCCCAAACGGTCCCCGAAATCATATGGCCATCATCCTCATCCTTATCATCACAATCCTTCACCGGTGTGGAAAGCAATGGGAAGCTACCACACCTACAATTCCCTGGTAAAACTGCAAGCATGGCATGAAAATGTTATGATTGCAGTGAAGGACCTACCCTCGGGCAGAATTACTATGGATGGATAGAATCTAGAAGCCTACAATAAGAGTAAAGTAATGAAACAGAATAATTCCTTCTGGATACCGGAAAACGGCAATAGTTTAATACCGGATATTTATGTTTATACCACCTAACATTATTTATCATTTTGTTACCTTATATAAAAGCCGAAAAATTAATCATTTCTGAAACAGGACTGATTATGCTGAATATAAGCTACATTTCTAAGATTAAGTTGCTGAAATTACACATTTTCACTCGAAATCGATGACATAATCACCGAATTAATCACCACTAATCACTTTTCGTAAACGGTTTCACAAGGTCACTTAAATATCACGTAAAATTGCATTTAACAATAATAACACAAGATACATTGGCATCGCCATTTCAGTACTATTGATCTCAATGGAAGTCATTGCGCATGTGCAAGTCACAGCTTCCTGGAGTCCAGGAGCAGCAGCCGGCTTCAAAACAAAGCAGACGTCGATATTGTAGCTATCTTCCTTTCCTTTCGATAATCATGAATGAGATTCTATTTGCCTCCCATTTTATCTACATCTGTTTGATCCACACCTCCAGGGCCTTACAGGGATATGACCTGCTGGAGGAGAATTTTTAACTCTAGGGCCTATATCACTTCCATATTATATTAGTGAACCAATAAAAATATGGATTATTTATCCAGTAATTATTCTTTAATCCCCAATGAGCCATCGGCCCAATGCCGAAGTCATTTCCGAGATAACACGAACATTAAAAGAAGAAAAAAATGCATTCCATTCACTCATACATCCATACTAAAAAAGTAAAGTGATCCCACAACAGGCCCGGAGGCCCTTGGGGTAGTAGGAGGTTAAGGCACTTTATGTCAGCCGGGTTGTCAGCCCTGCGTGATTGCCGCCTTTACCCCCAGAACAAGCGTCTGGTACTCATTTCCGTTAGAGGCTGAGTCGACCCCAGGGCCATAGTGCCGCCAGAGGGTTTGGGTCAGTTTAAAAATTCTGACCCAACGGGACTTGAACCCTCGACCCTCCAGCTTGTAGCTCAAACAAGACAAATATGATTCGGGTGATTATGGTGGCCAGGTGGTGTTCGGGGATTATGTGGGCTTTTATGTTAATGACGGACTGTCAGAAAAATTGCAGTGTTTCATAATATGCGAACTAGATTCATATTTAAAATCCAAAAGTATGATCACGAATTTTCACGTTTCAGTCTCCAAGATCACTATGATTCCAATTATTTTACCTCTCGTTTCCAGTAATTATTCTCCAATCATAATTTAACTTATTTAGTGTTCGCCTAGTGGTCGAAATTCGACCATAATATTTATTGAAAATTTGAGAAAAACATAGCCTATGTGAATTTGCAAGTTTACAACATTTTTTTTTCTACTCATATATTCGTCCATTGTATATCTGAGACCATACACTTTTATACTTACTTACTCAATGGCACTATCGAACCCGTAGGTTCATGGCCGCGCGGACATAAGCTCTCCATACATCCCTATCCTGAGCTAATGCTTTCCAATCATTCCCTGTATAATCTACTTCCCTCAAATCATAGTTAATGTAATTCTCCCACCTCATTCTTGGTCTACCAACTTGGCGTTTTCCTTCTGGCTTTCCTACAAGAAGTTTCCATGCACGTCTTTCATTCCCCATACGCGCAACACGTCCTGCCCATCGCAGTCTACGAGACTTAACTGTTCTTATTATATCTGGCTTCCTATAAAGACCATGCAGTTCATTGTTATGTAGTCTTCTCCATTCACCTGTCTGCTCATCTCTCTTTGGTCCAAAAATTTTCCTAAGAACTTTATTCTCAAAAACTCGTAATGTCCTTTCCTCCCTTAAAGTAAGAGTCCATGTTTCGCACCCATATAATATAACTGGTAGAATAATAGTTTTATATATTTTCAGTTTAACGTTTTTTGAAAGGAGTTGGGACATCAAGAGTCTCTGCAATGCATAATAGCACGCATTTCCAGAATTGAGCCTATGTTTAATTTCTTTGTGCATCTCATTCCTATTTGTGATTATTGTTCCTAGGTATTTGAATTCAGCCAATTCCTCAAAATTTCCCTCATTTGTCATTAGCTGTACATTTCCATTATATACTGAATTTCTACGTGTGACCACATATTTAGTTTTACTGATTTATATGTACCTACAATACAATATAGTTCAGTACCATTATAATTAAATAAAAATATATTCATAATATCTATATATGAAGGGCTCAAGGCAGTAACGTGATAAGCCACATTCTGTTAATAAATACCATTTATTACAATTGTAGCAAATAAACGTATTGAAATATCCATAAAATCATTTGCAAATGCGCCAGTGACGAGTTACGTCGAAGGTAAAATAAATACAGCAAATAATCAACAGATTCATTCGACCTACACATTTGATAATTGTGTTTTTAAACACTGATTTTACTGAGTTGTTTCCGAAAAAAAAAATGAATTGACAACCTTTAATGTTGCTTATAATATACAGTTTGATGTGTTTCATTTTTTCTCCACTAGGGTGCATAATTACAATAATGCGATCTTAATAGTCCACTGCTGTGGTCTCGAGGTAGCGTGCTGCCTTGTCACGCAGCGGGCCCGGGTTCGATCCCCGGTCGGGGCAGTTTTTCTGGGTGAGGCTTTTATCGGGGTTTTTCCTCACCTGTAAGACAAATGTCAGGAAAACTTTAAGGCCCAAACGGTCCCCGAAATCATATCGCCATCATCATCATCCTTCTCATTATCATCATCATCCTTCACGGTGTGGAAAGCAACAGGAAGCTACCACACCTAGAATTCCCTAGTAAAGCTGCAAGCATAGCATGAAAATGCTATGCTTGCAGTGAAGGACCTGCCTTCGGGCAGAATTACTATGGATGGATTTGGCAATAAATAGTATGATAAAGTTGCAGTGACGAACAAATGAAACATAACCAAACATTTCTCATTTGTTTTCAAACATCGGCGATTACATTAAATACATAAATATTTTAAAATAAATACATTTAAATAATGATTTGTGATTAAACAGCTTAATTTTATTCATTAAATATTCCTAACAAATGCCACTCTTGTTTTCCGAAACCTCTAGATAAATTGGAAATCACTCTTGGCATTACTTACTTACTTACTCACTGGCACTATCGAACCCGTAGGTTCATGGCCGCACGGACATAAGCTCTCCATACATCCCTATCCTGAGCTAATGCTTTCCAATCATTCCCTGTATAATCTACTTCCCTCAAATCATAGTTAATGTTATTCTCCCACCTCATTCTTGGTCTACCAACTGGGCGTTTTCCCTCTGGCTTTCCTACAAGAAGCTTCCATGCCAGTCTTTCATTCCCCATACGTGCAACATGTCCTGCCCATCGGAGTCTACGAGACTTTACTGTTCTTAATGTACCTGGCTTCCTATAAAGACCATGTAGTTCATTGTTATGTAGTCTTCTCCATTCACCTGTCTGTTCATCTCTCTTTGGTCCAAAAATTGTCCTAAGTACTTTATTCTCAAATACTTGTAATCTCCTACTCTTGGCATTACTTATGATAATTAAATCAGCTTACAGAAATTTCCCTCGCATATTTTCAAGATGGCGTGGCGTCCAAAATATTCATTTCCGACCACTAGTCCCATATGTCAAAATGCTCCAATTAGAGTCCTCTATCTTTTGTATAATTTTGACCCTAAAGGCTGGGGACACTCTGTATTTACAATACTTAAAAGAATCTCAAGACTGATCTAAGAGGTATCTGTACAAAAAAGGAGCCGCCCTTTGAAAAACAAGTTTTAATTTGTGTCATCAACGACCCGAGTTATTAAATAGCAACGTTATATAAAATAATACTAGCCTATAGCATTTTTCATCTATGACTTGACAGCCAAAACTTACCGAAAATTATAGTGTTGAAGACTTGTATTAGGAAGTTGTCCAATTCAAGCAGAGTCGGATATTTGTCCAGTTACCAACCAAATTCTCGACTAAATCTTCATTACCACAGCACCATAGTTAATTATCACTTCATAGTTCAATAAAAAACACGTAATATACATTTAAATCGGCACAAAATGCATCTTGTTTTACACTCAAAGATATATGATTTAATATGAGGAAGTGTCTTTAAATAAATTAAATTATAAAACAAAATAAATCACCACTACGCAAACAAAAAACACACTTAACAATAGTTAACAACTTGTTTGTCCGAAACGTCTAGATGCTCAGCTTTTCAACAAAGAGAACAAAATTTAGAAGGCGCTTCTCTTTTGTTATAAAAGTTTATGTATTTGTTTACGTGAAAGTTTCCCTCGATCAAAGTCACGTGGTCATTTAGCGCCGGTCCCTGGAGGAAGATCTAAATAAAGCGATGGCCCCAGAATTTGGACACCAAAAGCTAACATGAGGACTATTTATAAAAATGAACTTGAGGGCAACAGTCTGTCCACATAGTCCACGTGTATAATTCCAGAGTCGCTAGAAATAACTCTCTTAAATATGTTAAAAATGCTGTTTTCAAGGAGGCCTAGTTCTTTATTTACAAACCATAGAGACTTTGTATTTTTTATTTCATTTGTTGAACTCTTCTAATGGATCCGTAAACTCTTAACTTCAACTAAGGGCTTTATTTACATGATTTTTATATTTTAATACTATTTCAGTCTCTTTTTTCCAGAATATTTGAGTGTAGGGAATGTGCCAGTACGATGTGTGTGTCTATTGTTTGTATTGATCACAATGTCTTTCACAAATGCAACTGATACTAGAATTAATTAATTATGGAATGAAAATTGATGAACTGGATCATCAACCGATCTTGCGATCGCGAAAAATCACAAAGAAAACCGAATCAGGTTAATCTGTTTCCGAATATGAACTCGAAATCTAATAGAGTCTCTGAATACATTTTGATTAATATTTAAAAGCGCTTCAGCGTTTTAGATCATAACCATGTAACACTGAACATTTGGTGTCTGTTATTCATATTATTATTATTATTATTATTATTATTATTATTATTATTATTATTATTATTATTATTATTATTATTATTATTATTACAATTATTATAAAAACATAAATACTGTCATACGAGAATGAATATTAGATATTCAATAGTAGATTAGTATAAGATATAAGCAATGCAATTGGTATGAGCATGTACGACGAATGTAAGAAGACAGTTTACCCAGACTATTTAACTCATGCCCCAAATGGGAGTCAATGACCAATCACATTTCAATGATTTCTATTTTACAACCAATCAGAGTCGTGTTTCACCAAATATTTATCAGTGTTATAATTACCATATTAAAGAAAGCTCCTCCTTACAATATTGCGTTCCTTTGGCAATAAATAGTATGATCTGGTTGCAGTGATAAACAAAAGAAGCAGTAGAAGCGTACCTATAGTTTCTCATTTGTTTTCAAACATCGCCGTTTACATTAAATATATAAATATTTTAAAATAACTATAGTTAAATAATGATTTGTGAGTAAACAGCTTAATTTTATTCGTTAAATAGTCCTAACAAATGCCACTCTTGATTTCCAAATTCTCTAGATAAATTCACTCCTCACTTCGTGAGTCGTGAATTTATCGATAATTTGGAAATCACTCGTGGCATTACTTATGAAAAACATTGGGATGGTGTCCACCTTATACCCTTTTTTTGGCAGGATTTTATTCGAAGGACTTAATTTTGGAAATGGTTTCATTAAGATATTTAAACATTTTTGGTTTTATTTTATTTTATTTTTCCTACTTAATTACGCTATCTCATGCTTTGATAGTTAAAGGATTAATAATATAGTATAAGAAATACAATACCGTTAGCAATTGTCCTGTAATATTATAGGAATCTTCAACGGAAGAAGAAGGAAAGGAAGACCTCGAAACTCGTGGATGCAAGAAATAAGAATTGGAATGAGAATAAGAAGACTGGAGGGCATGGAATGGATGGATAAAAACATAAATATTGTCATACGAGAATGAATATTAGATATTCAATAGTAGATTAGTATAAGATATAAGCAATGCAATTGGTATGAGCATGTACGACGAATGTAAGAAGACAGTTTACCCAGAAAAACATTGGGATGGTGTCCACCTTATACCCTTTTTTGGCAGGATTTTATTCGAAGGACTTAATTTTGGAAATGGTTTCATTAAGATATTTAAACGTTTTTGGTTTTATTTTATTTGATTTTTCCTACTTAATTACGCTATCTCATGCTTTGATAGTTAAAGGATTAATAATATAGTATAAGAAATACAATACCGTTAGCAATTGTCCTGTAATATTATAGGAATCTTCAACGGAAGAAGAAGGAAAGGAAGACCTCGAAACTCGTGGATGCAAGAAATAAGAATTGGAATGAGAATAAGAAGACTGGAGGGCATGGAATGGATGGATAGAGACGAGTGGAGAAGGAAAATAAAACTTTAGGCACAGAAAGGTGTGTAAACATTGAGAATCTGTATATAGTTATAAATTATTATTATTATTATTATTATTAGTTCCTGGGTGACGTTTTTCGGGTTTTATTTCCTCACCTGTAAAACAAATGCCAGGAAAGTTTAAGGCACAAACGACCCCCGAACATCATCTGGCCATCACAATCAACATGATTCATATTCGCCTTAGATTAAGTTTAGGATTAAGGACTCTCCTGCGCACCACAATCATTATCATCAGCCATCATATCATCGGGGCAGCCGTAACCCCGTCTTCCAAGCGCCCCAACTTCAGAAGTGGGATACACAATTATGCCAATGCCAGGAGAGAACAGCAGAAATATCGAAATGACAACCTGGGGCACTGAATTAAAAAAACTCTCAATTTATCATCATCAACAATCACAATCAACGTTTGAAACCACTGAAGAAAATCAGACATATACTTACACCTAACTCAGAATTTCAGGTTATGATCAGTATATTATTATTATTATTATTATTATTATTATTATTATTATTATTATTATTATTATTATTATGGAAATGGAGCAAGATGTTCAAAATTAGACAAAATAAGAAATACTGTCATAAGAGAAAAAATGAATATTGGTTATTCAATAGTAGATTATATACGGTATAAGCAATTCAATTGGTATGGGCACGTACGACGAATGCAAGAAGAAAGATTACCCAGGAAAACATTGGAATGGTGTACATCTGGAAGAAGGAGGAGAGGAAGACCTCGAAACTCGCGGATGCAGGAAATAAGAACTGGAATAAGAGCAAGAGGACTGGAGGACATGGATTGGATGGAGAGAGACGAGTGGAGAAGAAAAATAAAACTTTAGGCACAGAAAGATGTGTAAACATTAAAATTCTGTATATAAATAAAAAATTATTATTATTATTATTATTATTATTATTCATTAAGTGACTATACATTATAATGGCTCTTCTTGATTAATAAACAGTATACAGTGAAAGGAAGAAGTGACGTAAATCAATGAAAAAAATCATCATTGTTTTCTTCGGAAACTTTAGCGTATTTTATTTTCTTGAGAAGAACCGCAGGATATTGCCTCCTCTATAATAAAAGAAATGAAGACAAACGGTACTCAATGAATTAAAAATAGATCCATCACCCATCATTCACATAGAACAACAAAGAGCGAATTTAAAAAGAAGGGGGGAGGGGGAATGATGACAGAATATAATACAACCGCTTACCAAAACATTTTAATACAAGTCCCAAATGAACGAAAGACCATTTATCATCATTATCAACAATCACGGATTGTACCGGTCTCACAGATTCTCATTCAAAAAGTTGAATCCATGTCTTTTTCGGTCTACCAACATTCCTGTCTCCTTTTGCTTTGTATTCAAGTAAAATTTTTGGTATGTGTTCATCTTTCATTCTTTGAACATGTTCTTTCCAGTTTTTTTCTAGATTATTTTATTTTATCTAAAAGTTTTAAAATATTTAACTCATTTCTAATATCTTCACTTCTTTTATTTAGAAGTTTGCGGACCTGTTCCATCCAGAATTAAGAATCCCTCCATATCTTTTTTTTTTGTCTTCCAGGTATCCTTTTCCCATCCTCCGGTAACTTATCTCTTGCTATCTGATATAATGCAGGATATATGTTGATTCTATTCAATTTTTTTCTACCCATTCGTTTATTGCCTGAATATTCATCTGCCTTCTTATTTCTTCATTTCTAATTCACCATTTCCTTATTTACGTACAATCTTTATCAGAATATTCATTTCAATTGCTTCGGAGGCATAGGTCAATATTGGGCGTATCACTGCTTTATAGGATGTTTTTGTTATGGTATCTTTATTTAAGTACTTGTTTTTCCATATGATATAATTCATTCATACACCCTGCATAAATCAACACATGTTTAAGTATGCACGTGGATTGTTAGAAGAGAAAAAAAGTGTATGGACATATTTTTAAAGAATGTGGGCTAAATAAAAATCTGACAATTCCGGAAGAGAGAGTAAAAAAAAGAAAAAAAGAAAAAATATACATAATAAAAGAAAGAATCTACACTTAAAAGAGACTGGAATTGGGGGAGTGAGATAAATATAGGTTGGCGCACGCGCTGAAGTATCTGACACCTGTCTTCCCGCGACTGTTACATCACACTGCGGCACTTGGATTTACAACAGAGATCGGCAAACCCACCCTACATCTAGTATATAAAAATGAATGTTTGTTCGTACTTCATGCGCGGCCATACCGTAGATCCGATCGTGATTTTTTTTTTGCAAAATGTTCAGGAGATTCCCGGGATGAACATAAGCTATAAGACAGTTGAGATACTCAACTCCTACCTCTCAAAAAACACCCTTTGTAGTGAAAAACGTGAAAAATTCACTTTTTTACCCTTAAATAGCTTACGCTGCCTAAACCATAACAAATACACGAAATTAATGTACACAGAATTATATATCTAAAAAAAATATACAAAAGAGTCCGCGACAGCATATGCCTATGTTTATCCTTTACAGATAACACACAATAGCCATTTTTGACTTTCATTGATGCTAAGGAGATCGGGATATGTAGATTCCCGGGCAAGCATGTGCTGTCATACCATTCCATTCATCTGATTGTCATGGGGCTTTTTGTAAAATGTTCAGGATTTTACCGGGAAGATTATAGCTTATAAGAGAGTTTTAATGCTGAAGCCCTTCACCCTTAAAAAATCACCTTCTGTACTGAAAAAAAACGTTAAACGGTGTCGCTTTTTGTAAGCTTAAATGGCTTACGCTGCCTAAACCTTAACAAATACACAAAATTATTGTACACAGTATTGAATATCTAAAAAAACTACAGAAAAGTCCGCGACAGCATATATTTATCTTTTAAGGATAACTCATAGTAACCATTTTTGTCATTCAGTGATGCCAAGAAGATCGGGATACGTAGATTCCCGGGCAAGCATAGCAGCGCACGGCGGGTATTCTTTTATGGATAACTCAAAATAACGAATTCTGTCTTTCAACTTATGTATGCCAAGTACATCGGGATGCTTAGATTCCCGGGCAATGCCGGGTAATCAGCACGGGGTAACTAAAAATAATAAGTAGGCCCTATATAAGTTTATACTTATTTTTCTTTTTACTCATTCAAATAAATGCAAAAAAACACATAATTTATTTAGGTGTAGCAGAACACGCCGTGTATTAGCTAGTAAGCTATAAAAACAAGACGACATTCAATTTACATGTCTCTACAAGGAGTAGACTATTATATCGGAGTGATGGGAAGCCATTAGCTCGAATGAGCAAGACAGTCTCGGCAGACCAAAGGTTTTCATGCTCGCCCCTTATACCGAGGTTTGCGAGGTGAAACCCGGCTGGGGTCGATAGATTTTTAAGGAAGTAAAAATCCTGAGTTTGGGATTATATATTACAAGGACTCTTGACATCCCAACTTCTCTCAAAAACGTTAAAATAAGAATATATAAAACGATTGTTATTCTTTCAGTTTTATGAATGCGAAACCTGGTCTCTAGGAGAAAAAATATATATTACGAGTACTTGAGACTACAATAATTAGGAACATTTTTGGACCAAAGAGAGATCAACAGAAGCGAATGGAGAAGACTAATCAACAGAGAAAAACATGAACTAAATGGAAAATATATGTATTGAGAACTTAATGAAATTAAACTTGGTTTTTGACGGAAGTACAAAATATAATTAGAACAGTTGAATTTGATTATTTTATAAGAAGTCTCCAAAACACAAGACAGGATAGAATAAGAAATGAATTCCTTTGGAGAGAAATGAATGCCACCACATCGGTTGTTAAGAGGATTGAAAATCAAACGCTTAAATGGTATGGCCATGTACAAAGAATGGAAAACGAAAGATGGTAAAAAAATATATACCAACGTTCACCCCTGGAAGAAATAAACGTGACAGACCAAGATGGAAATGGAAAACCTCCGTCAGAACTATAATGGATGATAGGAATTTGAAAGAGGGAGATTGGAATGATAGAGACAATTGGAAACTGAAGACGGCACCTATAAATGGGGGAAAGCCGAAGAAGAAGAAGAACATAATAAATCTCGTAAGCTGTTCGGGCAGGACATGTAGCACGAAGAGAAATAATTGAGGGGCGTGGAAATTTGCTTCCAGAAAAACCAGAGAGAAAACTTCCTGTATAAAGGCAAAGAATGAGTTGGGATAATAATAATAATAATAATAATTTGAGAGAGGAGAATTATATGGGGATCACTGGAAAATATTAGCTCAGCAATAGATATGTATGGAGAACCTATGTCTATGGTGTCACGAACCTCCAGATTCGATAGTACCAGTAAGATGATGTCGTAGACTAAATGATTAGGCTACTCTGTACCAGAATATGTTCTGGGGTAAAGGCGGCCGTAACTTAAGACTGGAAACCCGGTTGTTTGTGTAGACAGATGGGCGAGCCTTAACCTCTTATCTCCCCGAAGTTCTCCTAAGGACTATATTGGAATTACTTTACTTTTCCACCCATCCATAATACTTTTGCCCGAGGGCAGGTCTTTCACTGCAATTATAGCATTTTCATGCTATGATTTGCAGCTTTACTAGGGAATTATAGGTATGGTAGCTTCCCGTTGCTTACCACACCGGTGAAGGATGATGATGATGGCCGGATGATTTTCGGGGACCGAAAGGCCCTACGTTTCCTGACATTTGCCTTACAGGCGAGGAAAAACCCGAAAAAAAAATTCTCACCCAGGAGCCTGTTCCAATCGGGAATCGAATCCGGGCCCCCTGCGTGACAAGGCAGCACGCTACCTCGAGACCACAGCGGTGGACACTACTTTTATCTGTTGCAAGAGTCAAACATTTACCGTTTGCGAAATGATACATATAGCCTAGGCCTAACACTTGTCATATTTTTTAAGGATATATCTGTACGATCTGTTTATTTACGTTGATTCGGTGTTCAAATTACGGCGTTTGAATTCACAGGGCTCTTTATAAGCCATAGTCGGTCGCGGTGGACTAGTGGCCTTTGGTCCCGAGGGTCGCGGATTCAAACCCGGCCGGAATTGATGGATGTGTTAAAGACAGAAATATCGAAGGAGCAAGTCCTCCGGGAGGGACTTTAAGCCGTGGGTACCGAGTCTGAAGATTTTGAGGATCGTAACAGATCCCTAAGCCTGAATAAAAAAAGCATCTAAGCAAAAATTACCGACTTTAATGTCCTAGTAATACCGTAGTTGCCTGTTAGATGTCTCATGAGGCAGTGTATTAACCGGATGCCACTCATGACATCTATGAGCAAATAAGGTAACTAAAAATTAACTTGCTCTAGTAGCTCCTAAAAAAAGGAGAGGCTACGGCTCAACAATGGGTTACGTCATTACAGAAATTATAAGCCAGTAGCACTTAGATTCACGTCGTGTGCTGCCAGGAAACGACTCCTTAGTAAGAAGTATTTTCCAGATACAAAGATTCCAGAATAATCTGACTGACTCTCAAGATATCCTGTACATAATGATATAGGCTGACATATTTTACTCAAGTACGTAGCGATATACCTTTTTTCCAGGGCCAGGTTGCCCGCCTGACGCCTAACCCCCAGACACGGAGGACCTGTTTTTTTTAAGGGTTTGCTCCCTTAGCCGACAGGTCTCAGTTTTAACCCTTAAATTGGCAAAACACAAATTTCTCCTGTTAGTTATTTGAATGTGGCGGACCGCAGTGAAAACGGAATCCTGTGCAACTGTTGTTATTAGATATATTGTATAATTAGACACACATTTAAGTGTTATTTTTTTGTTCGTTTTCTTCTCATTTACTAAGAATATTAAATTAATTGAACCAACTGATGTATCCAAAAGGATACATTACGAATTTAAGGGTTAAGGCGCTAAGAACTCGCATTTCGTCCCATCCTGTTAGCTACAGTCTATTACGACTGCAGTCAGGGAGCACGACGAGAACGTAGGATTAGGACTTGCTGGCAGAGCTGTTAAAAAAGTCACAGTGGCATTACTCGAGATTTATTAAGGTATACATAGTCGGCATCTGTACCCTTCTCGAGGCCGTACCACCATTTGCTCCCAATGATATAGCAAGTCCGGTAATAAGAACAGTTAAGTCTAGTAGACTGCGATAGGGAGGATATGTGGCACGAATGAGGAATTAAAGAGGTGCATGGATGCTTCTTGTAGGAAAGCAGAGGGAAAACGCCCCGTTGATAGAACAAGAATGAGATGGGAGAAATCATTAGTTGAGGATATGGATATATAGATAGCTTATGTCAGCGCGGCTATAAACCTACAGGTTCGATACAGCCAGTGAGTGAGTTAGTCATAAGATCAAAACTTCAAATATGTGCCTTTTGGCAGCTGCCGTCGTCCTCAACTGTATTAAAATATTCTATTAAAATGTTATTTGGAGGCCTTTCGGAAATTAACTTGCATCATCAGCAGGTCGAGCATCTGTTACTAGTAAAGTTGTCGTTTACGACGATGTAGACTCGATGTGTCTGTTGTAGGAAATGTTTTTTTTTTTTTTTTTTTTTTTCAAATGCCCCAGGTTTGTGTTTCGACATTCCTGGTTTCTCTCCTGGCATGGCGTACTTGTAACCCACTTCTGAGGTTGGGGCGCCTGGAAGGCGGGGTTACGTTGCCCCGATGATATGATGAGTGATGATGATGATGATGATGATAGTGGTGCGCCAGGAGAGTCCCTAATCCTAAGCTGAACCTAAGATGAATATAAGTGATGACTGCGATGGCCATATGATTTCGGGGACCGTTTGGGCCTTAAAGTTTTCCTGACAATTGTCTTACAGGTGAGGAAAACCCCCGATAAAAACCTCATCCAGAAAAACTGTCCCAACCGGGGATCGAACCCGGGCCCGCTGCGTGACAAGGCAGCACGCTACCCCGAGACCACAGCGGTGGGGTAGTGTTCACAATTAAATGAGTCCCGGTAATGAAATTTCAACTCAACATTTGTCTTGATGGTAAAACAAAATACCAGAAGAAAAACCCAACCAGTGTTGTTAGCACCTAGGTTTAAACTCTAAAACCCCCGAATACGAGACTCCAACAGTACCGCTTGAGCCAACTCGCAGGGTAAAGTAAATATTACAATAATAGTGCAATAAACTGAAAACAAAAGAAGCAAGTTAGTGAATGTTTAAACTGGGAACAATTAACAAGTTTCATCTGTTATCTGAAACAATCTCTATGTAATTAATAACAACAATCGAGGAGAAAAACACAATTGCCACAGCAATCTGCGCAGGCGTAATAAATTATCTTCCTTATTTGTTTGTAGAAGAGAGATACACATAGATTACATTATCCAAATTATAAAAACTCACAATCATTATCAAACATGGAGGTTCATGACCGCTGTCCATACATCCATATGAGCTATTTTTTATATAAACATTCACTGTAAATCAAGACACTTGCCTCGAAAACTTACAATTTTTACATAAACAATCTCTACGGGAAGGACGTATTTCTTTGTATTCCAAGATTTGAAGAATTAAGAAAGAAAAAGGGTCCCGCACCGTAGCCGAGCGGTTAAGGTAGGAAGCCTTGGCGCAGAGCTACGGGACTTGCGCTGGTTCGAGTCTCCATGGGAGAAGAAATTTTCTCATGGTATTTCGGCCAGTATGGGACCGGTGCCCACCCAGCATCGTGAGGCAATTGGGTAGCTACAATAAGTAGCGGCTCCAGGTTGAGGAACCAGCTATAACGGCTGGGGGACTCGACATGCTAACCACATGTCACCCCTACACTGGCTGTTGATCATCTACCTCTGTGATTGACACATGTGGATGTGAAGGGCCAGCAGCCGGCTGGTAAAAGGGCAACCGCTGAAAAGTGGAAAGACCCTCAATCGGAAGAAAGAAAAAGGACGACTTCTGTGCAACTTGAGTTTTAAGAAAACCAGACCACGGTAATTTAACCCAAAAGACAAATCCAATAGGAATCAAGACACCTGCCGTGAAAGCCTACAATTTTACATTCACTGTAAAATTCACCTCCTCAAATCATGTTACTCTCCCATCTCATTTGACCTACCTACTAAGAATGATTAAATATAATTACAAATTGGTTAATTTAAAATAATTTTTAACTATTAACAATGTAAATTATACAACATACATATTTGCTGACGATCAGGATATTATAGGGAGAACAGAAAATGAACTCCAAGAAGCAGTCCATAATATAAGCCAGGTTGCTCACATATACATGATTATTTATACAAATGAAACTAAAGTTATGACATTCCAAGGACTTCAACCTAGAAAAGCTAAAATTGTCATCATCAGCAGCATCAAGGATTACATCTTAAGGTCTGTTCCGATCTCATGCTAGAATTGATCTGTCCTACTTTTACTGAGTCTTCCTACATTTCATAGGTCGCATTTAAAAATTTACTCTAGCAACCGCAATCTTTGGTCTATTTCATTTTCAGATCCAAGGAGAATCCAAAAGGAAATATGATATAAATTTATAATTATTTGCTTTTTTTCTTATTAAACCAAAAGTAAAAACACTTTTAATGTATTTACGCGTAGCAGTGCATGCCGGGTATTAGCCAGCATTAAATAAATGAAATCAATGTACTGTACCTTATAGAAAACATTGCCAATTTAAGGGTTACTACAACCTACAACAATATGATCATTCACAACCCTACAGATAAAATAAATTTGTGATTTCTACAGACATTTTAATTTGTCCAATAATGCAGTGTCATATTATTTTTGGATCTTTATTTATTCGTGGATAACTGCTCGGCTCACCTTTGGTTTTGAATATTGCGGGATGAAAGCAGGTCAGGATCGATGGATTTTAAGGACCAAAAATAATCCTGAGTATGAGTTCGTTAAGAAGGGGTTCCTTGTTAAAGATTTAAGGCACGAAAAATAACTTCAGGTCTGAAATAACGAATCTGAGCCGATTTGAATTGCAACGCCATTTTTTAAGTTAAGAATAAGAATAAATTTAATTCACAAATAATTGTTATACATCCGAATAAACAAGAAATGCTCGTGTTCGGGCGCAGTTCGGTTACAGAAATAAAACATAATATAAAATACATATGTTACAAAGTTTTAGTTAAAAGTACAGGGGAAACAAAAAAAAAAATATAAATTTAGAAGCCAATTTCAATAGCCTACAAAATAAATTTTGGCGCATAAAAATTAAAAAAATATACAAGGGTAAATAAAATAAACAAAACAATAACTAACCTACTGGCTCTATTAAACCTGTAAGTTCATGGCCGCGCGGACATAAGCTCTCCATACATCCATATCCTGAGCTAATGTTTTCCAATCATCCCCTATAATCTACTTCCCTCAAATCATGGATAATGTCATTCTCCCACCTCATTCTTGGTCTATCAAGTGAGCGTTTCCCCTGATTTTCCTACAAGAAGATTCCATGCACCTCTTGCATTCCCAATTCGTGCCACATGGCCTACCCATCACAGTCAACGAGACTTAACTGTTATTATTATATCTGGCTTCCTATATATAACTTGTAGCTCACTATTATGCAGTTTTCTGCATTCACCTGTGTATTCATCTCTTTTTGGCCCAAACATCTATAAACAAAAACAATATAGAATAGTTTAACACCTGACCAAAAAAAGTCAATTAAAGACATTAGATAATCCATCCATAGTAAATCATGCTATGCTTGCAGCTTTACTAGGGAATTGTGTAGGTGTGGTAGCTTCCCGTTGCTTTCCACACCGGTGAATGATGATGATGATAATGATAATGGTAAGGATGATAATGATAAGGATGATGGCCATATGATTTCGGGGACCGTTTGGGCCTTAAAGTTTTCCTGACATTTGTCTTACAGGTGAGGAAAACCCCCGATAAAAACCTCACCCAGAAAAACTGCCCCGACCGGGGATCGAACCGGGCCCGCTGCGTGAGAAGGCAGCACGCTACCTCGAGACACATTAAAGAATAATACCGTATAAAACAAAATTAATATAGCAGAAAAGATTCCAAACACGAAACGCACTCTTGCACACAAAAAATTAATGCAAAGGAGAATGATATAAACAAAACATTATATAATACATTAATACCAAACTGAAGAATGTAATTAAATACAGTAGATAATAATATAAAGTAAAATAAATTTAGGAGAAATTTTCAAAATATAAATGCCAGTCTATCATACATAAAGAATTAATGTAATGGAGAATGAAATAATGACCTGAGATGTTAAAGATCGACGTTAAATACATGTTATACGTATTTACTTGTCTATTATATACAGAGTTTGTAGAAAACGTGTAACTTTTAGAGGTCAAGTAATAACAAAGAACAGTATGAGAACATAAAGTGTTAGCAGAAATGTATTTTGTATTCATAACAAATTCGCTTCTTCCGTTAAGACCGCTCTATACATAGTAACAGGGTGTGCGCTATTGGAGAAACATCTTGCATGTAGTATTAAATGCTGTCATCAAGATAATAATACATTCTTTCTTTACCTTAGTTTAACCTCTCCATTTATAGGTACTACTTTTACATGCCCCTTCACACCTGGAACTCACAGGGTCATGACCTGCCAGAAGAGTATTATAAACCACTGATTTACACATTTTTTTAGACAACATAAAGACATGGAGGTCCTCCCTGGATGTATAATCAGCTCAATGCTGAGACAATATGAAGATAAATGTTATTCTTTCGATTATATTATATGGATGCAAAACACGGACTCTTACTTTAAGAGAGGAGGGAATATTACGAGGAATTAAAAATAAAGTTCTTAGTAAAAATTTTGCCCGTAGTCGAGTGGTTAAGGCAGGAAGCCTTGCCGCAGAGCTACGGGACTTGCTGGTTCGAGTCTCCATGGGGGAAGAAATTTTCTCGTATTTCGGCCAGTATGGGACCGGTGCCCACCCAGCATCATGAGGCATTTGGATAGCTACAATAAGTAGCGTTTCCAAGTTGAGAAAACCAGCTATAGCGGCTGGGGGACTCGACATGCTGACCACATGTCACCCCTACACTGGCTACATGATCATCTACCTCTGTCATTGAAACATGTGATGTGATGCCAGCAGCCATTTAAGCGTCCAAATAGCTACTTTTTCATGTTTACGACAAAGGGCGATTTTTAAAGGGTGTAGGAGCTGAGTATCGCAACTCTCTTATAGCCTATATTCATCCCGGGAATCTCCTGAACATTTTGCAAAAAGCCCCATCACAATGGGAACAACGGTATGGCCGCGCATAAAGTACGAACAAATAAATAAACATTCATGTTTATATATTAGAAGATATGTTTTACCTCAATCGCACATATAAAATAGTGTAAAAATATTAAGACCTGCAGTACCGAATATTAATCCAAGTGAGAGAAGGGTGACGGCTCAAAACAATCATAGTAATTTTTCTCTATAAAACGTGTTTGTAGTGTCATTTCCCGATCACTTTATCCATTGTAATATTACTTGATTTTGCATTTTGTTTGATTATTAATTTTTACTATTCTTGTGAGATTAGATAAAAGATTTGCAGTCTTAAAATTTAAACACTAAAAATTAACATAACGTGGCTCTGATAGTTCTTAGCCGTCACCCTTCAACTGCATGTGGCGAGTTTTAAGGCATGAACTTCCTGTGCCTATTTATTACATAAGACCTACCAGTTTCATGAATGCACTGACAAGACACTACTGCACTTGTTTCTCACACGAGACTGTCTGTGAAACTGTCAGTGATGGTGCCAGACAGAAATATACACGACAAGGATGGCACAACTTCCTCACACACAATAACTCCACTCAATAGCGCGACAGACCTAGAAGGTGCTTGGTCTACCAACCGGCTGCTGGCTTCAAATCCACATGTGTCAATTCTTCTTCTTCGTTTCCTGGTTTAGTGTATTGATTGCATGTTCCGTCTTTACTAACAGATCTAAGACCATCTCTTCCGAGGACGTCCGATATCTCTTTCTTTCTCTCAGAAAATAATGTAAGATTTTGTTTGGTAATCTACTCTCTTCCATTATTACAATATATATGACTAGAGCATGGAACTCACTTCCCAGTCATGTCAGGGACTGTCAATCGCTATCATTATTTAAATACAAATTAACTGATATCTTAAGTTCGACACAATGAACACATTAACTGCATAACTATATAGAGCATTCTATAAATAATAATCTAACAAGCTGTTTACCTTATTTTATATAATTTTAATTGTATTATATTCTATGTTTTTATTCGTATTAGCTAGTATTGGATCATATCACCATTGTATTTTGTTTAGTCTGTATTTTAATAATATCTTAAAATTGTAATATGTATCTAATTTTTGTATAATTCTACTATTCGCTGGTTGAGTGGAAGAGAAGGCCTTATTGCCTTAACTCTGCCAGCTAAAATAAAGCATTATTATTATTATTTCTACGTGTTCTTTCCCCTGTTTCTAGTTATTAGATATACTTTCTTTTACGGAGTAGAACTGAAGTTCTTCACGAATATCCACGTTTCTAATCGGTCCGTTCTTGTACACCCTTTTACTCTTCTTAAAAATTTTGTCTGCTGCTCGTGGTGGACCTGATAATCCGAATAACCCAAATCAAGATTCTGGTTCAGAAACCCTTCGGCGATTTGGGTTGGAGAACTCATGGCAAAAAGGGAATCGTTTCTGTGGGATGATAAAGAGACCCATGCTCGGGAAAACAAGAGTAAAGCCCCTAACAACTAATTTTCAATAGGTTGGCGGAAGTGGCAACTCTCTAAATGGAGTTAGTATATCAAGAAGCTGGACCTAAATCTTTGAGGTGGCAGCCCCACCAATGGTCTACTATGCATAGCGTTGGTACCGCAAACCAAGAAAAATATATTACTCCTATTCTTCACAATAGAAACCCGGACGGACATGTGTCAATTACACAGGGAAATGATAATCACGGATATATGTAATATTACTTTAAAAATCAAGCTTTGCTAAGCACATAATAGAATTATGTCATCAGTTCAACAAAATCGATAATACAAATCTTGCACAAATAAAATATTAACCACAAAATCAAAATCCTTGAAGACACTGGAATCTTAAAAGAAGCAAAGAACATAAACATGTTGAACGAGAACACACCCAACGACCTGAACCCGCTGTATCATATTATATGTAGCAAATACAATGGTACCACTGTACTTGCTGATGATAGACGAGTGTCTTCTGAAAGGCCTACATATTTTAATGTTTGGCAAAGTTTTCTAAACAGAAATTTGTTTTAGTTCAGGACGACCGATACATCAGGTACGAATTTTAAAACGTAGATTCTGTAGTCAGCATATCGAGTCCCCCAGTCACTGTAGCTGGTTTTGTCAACGTGAAGTTGTTACTTTCAGTGATATCCAAATCCCTCACGATGGTCGCTAGTTTCATACACTAGCGAAAATATATTAAGGAAAATTCTTTTCCCACAGGGACTAGACCATGCTGAGAGACAGTAAAGATAAAATAATACCACCATAGGTCTTAGGAGGCCTTGAGACAATAGGAAGTTAAGCCTCTCATAATTACACTGAGCAACAAAAAATAAACTTTCTTTGTCTCAGAAAAAAAAAGTGAATCTGATAGTATTTTTTCTCCTGAATTCAAATATGATATCGGTTTTTCCCCATCACGCAAGGTTTCCGAGAGACAGGAATTTATAATTTCAAACACCTTAATATTTTCTACATTCGTAACAACACAATATTCGAACATTCGGACTCACCTAGAAAGTAAGCAATGACGATCTTCTGCTATATTTAGCCTGTGGAACATCCCTCTTGATTGTCCAAAAATAATCGGCCAGCATATTAGGATTCCATTTGCCTTGATATCTCTTTTCCATAGCTGAAATCTCCTGATGAAGGTGTTCCCCGTGCTCATCGCTCATTGGACAAATGGATGAAAAAAACGTTTATTAAAAAAATAATTATTTAAATCCATTAATTGAAACTGAAATAAAAAAACTGTGGGTGATGGAGAAATTGCGAATACATATTTGAAAACACGATAAAAAAACTGCACTAAATACTATTGGTACTCATGAGACAAAAATCATGTTGACCAGTGTAATTATAGACAATCGGCACGGGAGGTCAGCATTGCATCATAAAAATGTAGGATGCCTACTGTTTTCAGTCTGCCAGCAGGTAGTGTAATGTATACTTATCTTTACAACTTGTGTGTACTTCGTTGCAACTACCTCAGTCGGTTATGGCTCTTCGGACTTGCAACATCACGGATATAGGCCTACTTTAATTAATTAACAAGAACTACTTACAGCTAATCGCCGTAGCATAATGGTTAAGGCAATATAGTACAAGCCAGAAGGTCCAGAGTTAATGTCCCAGTGGGGTCAGGATTTTTAAACTCACCCAAATATTCTTGTGGCACTATGACACTGGGATCGACTCAGCCTCTAATGTAAATGATTACCAGTTCTGGGGATAAAGGAGGCGGCAGTCACGCAGGGCTGACAACAAGTGCCGATTGTCTAGAAAAAGAGGAGCCTTAACCTCCTACTACCCCAATGACTTCCTAAAAGCTGTAGTGGAATCACTTTACCTTTACTTACAGCTTATGTTATAAGATATCCTGTAAATAAAAGAAGGAACCTCTAAACCACGCAGGAAGTAGATGCACAGTTGCTTGTCTCTCTAGATGTCTTACGAAAATTCTAGGGCAACTAAAAAAGGTGGATATTTAAAGTCTTCTACCCCGACTGGAAATGAACTCAACACGACCGAGTGAAAATTGTGAGTCTACCTATCACGCCACTGCGATGGACCACAAATCTAATGTATAAACATTATTTGTTTGTTCGTACTTTATGCGCGGCCATACCGTTGATCCGATTGTGATGGGGCTTTCTGCAAAATGTTCAGGAAATTCCCGGGATCAACATAGGCTATAAGAGAGTTGTGATACGCAACTCCTACACCCTTAAAAATCGCCCTTTGTAGTGGAAAACGTAAAAAAAAGTAGCTCTTTGGACGCTTAAATGGCTTACGCTCCCTAAACCATAAAATACACAAAATTAATGTACACAGAATTGAATATCTCAAAAAGCTCTACAAAAAATCCGCGACAGCATATGTTTATCTCTTACGGATAACTCACAATAACCATTTTTGTCTTTCATTGATGCCAAGAAGATAGAGATACGTACGTAGATTCCTGTGCAAGCATAGCAGCATGTGGCGGGTATTCTTTTACGGATAACTCACAATAACGAATTTTGCCTTTTAGCTCATTTATGCCAAGAAGATCGAGATAAGTAAATTCCCGGGCAACACCGGGTAATCAGCACGGGAAATCTTAAAATAATTACAATATAATTTACAATTATTTTTCATTTTACTTATTCAACTAATCGTAAGAAGTACATTTTTTTTTTTTTGTCTTTCAGCTCATTTATGCCAAGAAGATCAGGCTGACTAGATTATCGGACAACGCAGGATAAACAGCATGGGACATCTAAAAAATATAAATTTATAATTATTTTTCCTTATTCAACTAAACATAAAAGCACATTAATTTTAATTTATTTAGGCGTAGCAGCGCACGCTGGGTATTAACTAGTAACAAAAATAAAAAAAATGTAGTGTAGATACCATAAAAGGCTACTGTTTGTCTATCCTTTGCGTCACACTAAAGGGAAGGTATTACTTTACATACGATCAAACCACAATTTCTGGTAACACGGTGATACAAGATTACGCTAAGTGAACCGAAGCGCTTCCGTGACTCTTTGAAACCGTTGCCATGGGAACGAATAAAATGAACTTAAAATTACACAAGCCCTCTTACATAAAGTAGTGAAAATATTCGATTCTATTAGGGATGCAAATGGAGACTAGAGAAAGCTTCACATTAATAGACTCTATAATATAGGATATGTCTATTCTACTCTATAGTTTTCTGACCTAGAGCAGATCTTTCACCACATTTTCATGCTATGCTTTGCAGCTTTACTAGGGAATTATAGGTGTGGTAGCTTCCCATTGCTTTCCACACCGATGAAAGATGATGTTCGGGGACCTTTTGAGCCTCAAAGCTCACTTGTCTTACAAGTGAGTAAAACCCCCGAAAAACACTTCGTCCCAGGAGCGTGCCCCGACCGGGAATAGAACCCGTGCCCGCTTCGTGACAATGCAGCACGCTACCTCAAGACCATAATACAGTAAAACTTGTTTAATCCGGATCGTGAATAATGCGGAAATCTGCCCAATGTGAACAAATTTATTGGTCCCGGCAAAATAATAATAATTTTACGTGTATTTATTTTCCATAAAACGGAATCTGTCCAACGCGGAAACAAGGATATTTCTACACAATTCGCGAAAAAAATTATAAAGCGTAAAGACAGAGGGATAAATTAATTTCCACATCATTGAATTCCCATTAGGCCAAGAAAACAATAATGAATTATTCCTGCCGTCGGGTTAAGTAGAGATTCTACCTGTAACTGGAATTTAAATTCGGCCTCACTGCACATCCCTTATGCGAAATACAGATACCTGTCTTACAAATAATCATTGCACTGTAATATCTTAAATTAGTTTAAGTTCTGAGACTGATCTTTCACAGGTAGAGTTCTGAATTTACGCAATAAAGATGGCTAAAACGTATGTATCATTGTCATTAAACGAAAAAGTGAAGGTGATTGAAGATAAATCTCCTAATTTCCGGACCGATGCTCCAAAGGCTGTTGCTAAATCCCTAGGTAATAACGATTTCAAGGCACCTTCAGCTTGGTGTGGACAATTTTAAAAGACGACACAATGTAGTATAGAATGAAATTTGCGGGGAATCAAAGGATGTGGACAATAGTGTAGTTAGTGAGCGGAAACCGAAACTGCATACTTTAATTTTAGGATACGCGCTAAGAGACATTTTTAACGCTTGACGAAACAGGACTGTTTCTTCGCGCGTTACCGTCGAAGTAGCTCATACGTACTATACTTCACTTTTAACGACAACGGAACTACAATTATTCCAAGGTACGTAAAAGACTTATACGGTACCCTATAATCTAAGATTATTAAAGCATTTTAGTTTTTTATAATGCGGAATTTTGTCTAATGTGGAAAAAATTGGTCCCAAGCGATTCTTCTTCGAGCAAGTTTTACTGTATATATTAATCATGGTTTGAGGAAGGTGATTAAAGAGGGTATGATTGAAAATGATTAGCTCATGATACGAATGTATGGATAGCTTATGTCCGCGCGGCCATAATTCCAATGAGTTAGTTGAATAAATCCATTAGAGCAGTTATAATAAATGTATTCAATGTATAATAAAGTTTTCCTTTTTATGTCAATCATTTATGTTTGTCCTGTATGACATAGTAATAGAATCAAAATTAAATAGGCTATTTAACCCATGTCCCAAATGGGAGTCAATGACCAATCACGTTGCAATGAATTTTGTTTTACAACCAATCACAGCCGTGTTTCACCTCGAATTTATAAACATAAGTTTATCATATTAAAGAAAGCTCCTCATTTTCTAACATTCTAAATGGGTCAGAGCATTATTTTGCAGTGACTAACTCTCTAAGAAATACGTTGAATATAGCAATTCCTATATTAAGATGTAATAATTCTAGAATTCAAGTGTTCCCATATTGTATATATAGTGCAAGAATGTAAGAAAATACCGCTTGCCAGATATAACAGAAAAAAAATGTGGCAACTGATTATACCACAATAAAAAGAAACCACTGTTTGCACTTTCTTAAACGTATTATTTCCCAGGTCTTTAAGTTCCAGAAAAATATAATTGACATATTTACATCATAGGGCGTCAGAAAATTAATAAATAATCTATAATGTTGGTTATAAACAGTTTGATGTGTTTCATGTTTTCTCAACTAGGATGCATTCTTACCATATTTATTTGAAAATAAATAATATGATGTTTCAGATGATGGACAAATGAAACGTAACAAACGTTTCTCATTTGTTTTCAAACATCGCCGTTTACATTAAATATATAAATATTTTAAAATAACTATATTTAAATAATAATTTGTGAGTAAACAGCTCAATTTGATTCATTAAATAGTCCTAACAAATGTCACTCTTGATTTCCAAATTATCTATATAAATTTGGGTATCACTCGTGGCATTACTTATGATAACAAGTACAAAGCTGTTAAAAATTAGGATTCAATTTTCTCATAGGAAGTACAGAACAATTTCCCCACAGAAAGTTTCTACTTTCAAAAGCAAGGTCCCCCATGTTTGGGAGTACCTGACTTTCATATGTGCCCTTACATTAAATCGTACAAGTGAAAATAATTTACAATGAAACAGATATCAAATGGTAATGTTGTTATAATACCTCACGATGTGTAGTCACGCGCATGCCCAATGTCAAAACAATAGAAAACGCCACATTGCGCGCACATATGGGAAACTTAAAAGTTCATCTCTTACCCAGCTTATAACCTCATTCCCAATACAATTTCACTCCAATTTTCTTAAACACCACTACATATAAGGGAGTACCGGAAGAAAGGCTCATTTCCAACAATGAATACCGTAGAATGGCGGATCAATGGCATCCAAGGTTAACTTTAGCACATACCGGAGTAAAATTTGCAACTTTTTCATCGACACTTTTTCATCGACACTTTTTTCTCATTGAACTTCCTCAAAGTTAACTGAGTTATGAACATGACTTTAAATTAAAACCTAAATAAATATTACATTGAGCAACAAAAAATAAACTTTTTTTTTGTCTCGGAAAGAAAAAATATTTTATTCTTATAGTACTTTTCTGCTGAATTCAAATATGATATCGGTTTTTCTCCATCACGCAAGGTTTCCGAGAGACAGGAATTTATAATTTCAATCACTTTAATATTTTCTACATTCGTAACTACAATATTCGAACATTCGGACTCATCTAGAAAGTAAGAAATTACGATTTTCAGATATATTTCGCCTGTGGAGCATCCCTCTTGATGGTCCAACAATAATCGGCCAGCATATTAGGATTCTATTTGCCTTGATATATCTTTTTCATAGCTGAAATCTCCTGATGAAAGTGTTCCCCGTGCTCATCGCTCACTGCGCCAAGATGGACAAATGGACGAAAAAAGTTTATTCAAAAAATAATTATTTAAATCCAATAATTGAAATTGAAATAAAAAAACTGTGGGTGATGGAGAAATTCCGAATACATATTTGAAAACACGATAAAAAAAATTGCATCAAGTACAACTAATGGTACTCATGAGACACAAATCATGTTGACCAGTGTAATTAGTGTCTTGGAATCAGTAAGTTATTTGTGCTGCTTAGTTGTCTATGAAATCACTACGCACTATCATACTCATTTTGTAACTATCAAAAGTTGAAAATTTATAGACCTATTTAATTTAGTTATAACATTTCTGTTTCTTTACTTAAATACGTTTACATGTTAAAGTTGCCCCTGGTGTAACATTGATCATAAACTTTAAAGTTACCTGCATTCACCTGTCTGCTCCGCCTCTTATCCAGAAATTGTCTTAAGCACTTTATTCTCAAATACACTACTGAAAAAAATAGAGGAACACATGTTTAAACCAAAGCTACAAAATAAATACTGTAAGAATTTAATTTTTGAGAGTCAGATGTTTTGAGTTCAAATATTGTTTAAAATCTGATTGAAGATCCTCTGGGTTTTATTAATTTTTCTCTGAATATGTTAGTGAAGTTCCAAGAGTAGCTGAAACCAGAGTGAGTTCGTATTGATTTATTTTTTTAAAACAGGTTTGAAGAATAATCTGTGGTAGGAAATTCTTATTTTTGTGTTCTCTGAAGTTAATACAGAGCAATGAGACATATGAATGAAACACCAGTTGCACGAGCAGCTGCATTGATTGAAGATGGTCGTTCCATTCGCCATGTCTCTAGGATTCTTGATGTCAGCCTTACCGTCATCCATAGGCTGTGGAGGCGATATAGAGAGACACATGGATACAAGAGGCCCGGGTAAGGTCTTAAGAAGAAGACTACAGACGTATAGGATAGATTTCTTGTCTTATCAGCTTTGCGCAGAAGAAAATCTACACACAGAGATATACAAAATCATTACGCAAGTCGTCCTTTGTACCATATCGAATTTTCCCTGCCCAATTCAGCTACTACTCTACCAGCACAACCTTCAGTCCGATATTTAGGCTTAATTTTGGATAAAAAAACTTACACTACGACCCCATATTCAACATATAACAAATAAAGTTCATCAAGGTATAGCAATATTATATCCGTTTTTCAAGTCGCCGTCGCTGTCCCAAAGGATCAAGCTCATATTATTTGTGGCTGTGATCCGTAATATGCTATTGTACGGCTGCGAATCTAGTATACTTGCGAAATGCCACAAAAAGAAACTGCAGATGCTGCAAAATAAATGTTTAAAATCATACTTTCGGCCCCGCGTTACACAAGGATAACAGAGGTGCATGAGGCCACGAAGGTACCATATATTGATACTATCATAACGGAAATGTTCCTCACCATATTTCAAAACATAAATGATCATGGAAACCCAATAGTACGCAATATAGGACACCTTCCGCAATGGCGTAAAACACATAGAAACATATTCGACGAAATAAACCAGCCATAATACTCAGCATGAAGCAACCAAGGACAGAAAGGTCAGCGCAGAGTGGCGTGGCTCATTTCGGTCCTGAATCGAGCCGAGTTCTTCAGGGACACGGATTCCGATGCCCCAATCAGCGAGATCTATTCGCATTGGCAATAAACATCCACATGCTACACTACAGAGTGATTCAGAAATATGGCTATACGTTTGATATTATTTTGTGAAGAAAATAGTATTATTAAAGGAAATATGATGTTATCATTCGTAAGGGAATCCTTCAAATTACAGCTACAGAACAAAAAAAACAAAACAAATCACTGTTCACGTACAGCTTCGCGGGTTGATTTTTGTGGGCTAGCGTCGAACGCCTCCGCAATTCTCTTCGTTGTTTCTGCATCCGTGCTAATGCGAGGCCTTCCAGGAGGTTTGATTTTCTGCATCCTACCCGTTTCCAGCAGTCGTTTTCTCCACTTCCCCATAGTCGACGGCTGCAATGCTACGTTAAACTCACATCTTGCCCGTCTAGCGGCCTCACGATCATTAGCGTACGTTATTGCCCATGCAGCAATTGTAATTTGCTGTTGCATATTCAACGCCATTTGACTAATGACGTAAGTTCTACACTGTTTTGTTTTATTCAATTGTTGTAATTTGAATAATTGCCTTTCCAATGGTAATTTCATATTTCCTGTGATGGTAATATTTTCATCACACAACGCGATCAAACGTATAGCCATATTTATGATTCACCCCTTATAATAAATCCCCAAAAAATCGCCGTGTAGGCTAGGGCCAACCAGCTAAGCCCAATAATGAATACACACACGCGAATTCGCCGTCAAGGGACACACGAAAGTCCCAGTAAAAGGCACAGTGGACAGCACCAATAGCTGTCAACAAGAGAGTGACAGTGTTTTTTGATGTATTTGAAGTTTGGAATGTAGTTTTCTTGCCTTATAAGTAACTTACTAATAAAGTTGATGTATGTAATAATTCTAAATTAATTTTTGAATGATTTGAAAAAGGAAGAAACCCCATTGCATTCGAAAAGCGATAAAACACGTATGTACTATAGAAATTATGAACTGGTATATTTAAATTCCCTATAAGCAGAGGATCAATATTGTAATTTTTATTATTTTACTTAAAATTAAGATTTATTTCATTTTTATTTATTTGGGTGTGTGGGACTTAAAAAAAATTGTCAGAATAAGCTATAAGAAGTTGTGTATTTTTTAAGGTTTTCACAAAAGGAGGTTACTTGGAGTTTCTTCCTTTTTCAACTCAGCGATTCAGTTATACATTAGACGATTAAACAGAGTGTTGTTTTACACAGCCGTAGAAATGTACAAAACTACATTTTTTTATACTGTTATCAAAATTGGTGATGAAACAAGGGGCTTATTGTGAACATATTTAGTCTACTAGCTCAGTGAAGCGGAGAGACAATCAGGCGGTTGATAGAGAAATCTTCCTTCATAAGGAGTTCCTAAGGAAGTGCGAACCGTTTAAAACTGTTAACTGTCTGTGAAACTGTAAAAGAAATACGAAAGTTTCAATTACGTTTAACAACCCTCAATTTCACCTAAATCGTATCCCATTTGTTTCTCGTTAACTGTTTCCTTGACACAAAAACAATACTTTTTTAATACTTATTTTTATAACATAACAAACCGGTTGTCCACTTCATAGGTTGTATTTTATTTCCCAGTTTTTATTTAGCATTTTCAAATTTAATATTATCAAATTAATTTTATTCCTTTCTCTTATTTCGCTTCATTTATTCTAAAAAAAAAAAGGTAAAGTGATAGGCTATCACCACAAAGAGAGATGGACAGACAGGAGAATGGAGAAGCCTATTTAATAGTGAGCCATAATATATTGATCTTTTAGGACGGATCGAGAGTGAATCGAAAACATGCAAATTTTTGGGTACAGTAAGGAAATTGAGATATAACAAAATTGTAGATTAAGGATATATGTATTAACAATAAGAAGAATCTCAATATGGTCTTTGTTTTCGATCTTTAATTATGTTATATAATAAGTAGGTCTGATAAGTTGAATAGTCTGATAGTGTATTTGATGGCTGCAGGGACGGGGGGAGGGGGGGTATAAGCGTGCGGTGTGTATATGTGTGAGGGTGTATGTGTGTGTTTTTTTTCTAATTTGTTTTCTAGCATTTTTTTTATGTACGGAATATGGATGAGTGTAGATATGTATTATTGTGATGTAGTGTAGACATAGATTTTACTTATATGTAGCCTGTTATTGTTTTTTGTTACAGGTGTATTTGTAGGTATTTGTTAATAGTATGATTAGTTTTATTTTTTATTCATGGAAAAATAATGCACATACGGCCAAGCAGGCCCGTGCGCAATGTAAATGCATATATATTTATAGGAAACCACATAAAACAGGGGGCACGCCGTAGCGTAGTGGTTAAAGCACTGCGCTACAAGCCGGAAGGTCGAGGATTAAAGTCCCGGTGGGGTCAGGATCTTTACACTGACCAAAACTTTCCGGCAGCACTATGGCCCTGGGGTCGATTCAGCCTCTAATTGAAATGAGTACCAGACGCTTGTCCTGGGGGTAAAGGCGGCCTTCACGCAGGAGTGACATCCCGGCTGACATAAAGTGCCGATTGTCCACAAAAAAATGGGAGCCTTAACCTCCAAGGGCCTGTAGTGGGATCACTTTTACTTTAGATACAAAAATAACAGTTAAGTCTCGTAGGCTACGATGGGCAGGGCATGTGGCACTAATGGGGAATTAAAGGCGGGCATAGAAGCTTTTCAGTAGGAAAACCTGAGGGAAAACACCCAGTTGGTAGAAATACAAGAACGAGGTAGGAGAATAACATTAATCATGATTTGAGGGAAGTAGATATTACAGGTGATGAATGGAAAATATTAGTTCAGGGTAGGAATGTGTGGAGAGCCTATGTCCGTACGCTCATGAACCTACGGGTTCGATAGAGCCAGTGAGTTAGTCAGCCCTAATAATAGTCCACCGCAGTGATGCCAATACCCCGTTGGAACATGTTTCCTGGTCGACTGATTTTTTTTTTGTATTGCTTAAACTAAATACCTTCTGTTATATATAAAATATATTAATACAAATCGAATTTTTAATCGATTTGGGTATATTGATAAACCTGTAAATAGGGGATATCATTGAATATAATAATAATAATAATAATAATAATTTTTATTTATATACATATTTTTAATGTTACATCTTCCTATGTCTCAAGATATATTTTTTTTCTCCACTCGTCTCTGTCCATCCTCTCCATGCCCTCCAGCCTCCTTGTTCTCATTCCAGTTCTTATTTTTGCATCCACAATAATAATAATAATAATAATAATAATAATAATAATAATAATAATAATAATAATAATAATAATAATAATAGTGGTTTATTACACCTGATGGAGTTAAGACCTAGTTTTTAATTTAATTTTGTTGAGTAGGACAGACATCACAGGATTTATTATTTTAACTTTTTTATACAATAACCTCAACGGCGGTTCAGTATTAATTTAAAAAAATGTTGCCTACAGAAATAAATCTTCTTGTAAGCCCATGTTTCCCTTAACAGATATAAATACTAATTTAAATATTAATCATGTCCAGCGAATGGAAGAGGATCGACTACCAAATGTGTTTTGAAACGGAAACCTAAGGGAAGACGAGGCAGAAGAAGACCTAAAATTTCCTGGAGTCAGGAATATATTTATACATGAAGGAGAAACATCTACAACCAAGTGATTTCATATGAAGACTCTTAAAAAAAAACCAAGTGATTGGATGGACTGACAAAATTGGCTATTACGAATCGTACGATGTCGAAGACATCGAACAATATATATATATATATGTGTCCACCGCTGTGGTCTCGAGGTAGCGTGCTGCCTTGTCACGCAGCGGGCCCGGGTTCGATCCCAGGTCGGGGCAGTTTTTCTGGGTGAGGTTTTTATCGGGGTTTTTCCTTACCTGTAAGACAAATGTCAGGAAAACTTTAAGGCCCAAACGGTCCCCGAAATCATATGGCCATCATCATCATCCTTCACCGGTGTGGAAAGCAACGGGAAGCTACCACACCTACACAATTCCCTAGTAAAGCTGCAAGCATTAGCATGAAAATGCTATGATTGCAGCGAAGGACCTGCCTTCGGGCAGACTTACTATGGATGGATATATATATATATATATATATATATATATAGGTTGTGTGTGTGTGTGTGCGCTGTCGATTCTCTTCCTTCTCTTACTATGTTATCACTTCCTGTCCCCTGTGTCGTTTTATTTGACTGGGAGAGCGAAGAGCTGATAAATACAGTGATTTAAAAATGATCCAAAACCCTGACGAGTCATTGACCGAATACATAATAATGCAACCATGTTACAACTTAAAAATGAATATACAGAAATAAATGTAATCGGTTTAAACATGTCCGTCGCCGTGGCGTAGTCGGTAGAGTCCGTATCTTCCATTCCGGCGACCCGGGTTCGATTCCTGGCGGGGTAGAGGATTTTAAATCTCCACCCTGGGTCTTGGTGTGTGTGTCCTGTCCTTGTGTCTATGTGAGGATAAAAGAAAGTTGACAAAACAGGTAAAACACAAAGGAAAAAAAAAATGTACAAATAATGCCAAATAATCCTTTATCAAAACAGATGCTTCATTATAAACCTCAAGGCCGAAGAAATGTAGGAAGACCAAGAAGACCAAAACGACGTTGGTAGGACGATCTGCAGCATATTGTACATCGGGGAGCGAAACGGGCCAACAGGCCCATACCTTGAAGATGATATTAACCAAGATATTGTTTAAAAGATTGATGCGTTTTCACATCGTGTCATTGATACAGTCCAGACATACTTATGTTGCCCTAAAAACATAAAATATAAATGCCACTTAAAAAAACACCTTAGATGGACAAAGCAATGACTTTCTCATTGTCTCAAGGATAAGAGAACAGGTAGTCAGTTTTGTAATAAACAGAACATAATGCGGGTGTGTGTTGTATATAGCAAATACAAATATTACTACTTTCACTACTACAAGTGTATAGATAGGTTTTAAATCTCAGACGAAAGCGAACAATACCAAATAAGGACGTTTATTTCTTTAACCTGTGAGATTTTTTAACTAATTAAATACGTAGTAAGTACTACTATTATTTAATGACGCTCTTTAAGGGGGGTGATGGGTGAAATTTCTATTTATACATTTTTTAAGCTACAGAGTGATTCAGAAATATGGCTATACGTTTGATCGCATTTTGTGACGAAAATATTATTATTAAAGGAAATATGAAGTTATCATTGGAAAGGGAATCCTTCAAATTACAACAATAGAATAAAATAAAACAAATCACTGCTCACGTGCAGCTTGGCGGGTAGATTTTGTGGGCTAGCGTCGAACGCCTCCACAATTCTCTTGGTGTTTCTGCATCCGTGCTAATGCGAGGCCTTCCAGGAGGTTTGATTTTCTGCATCCTTCCCGTTTCCAGCAGTCGTTTTCTCCACTTCCCCATAGTCGATGGCTGCAATGCTACGTTAAACTCACGTCTTGCCCGTCTTGCGGTCTTCAAAAATGTCAAATAAACCATTGGAAAGGCTTTCTCTCCAGAGGTATGTTTGGAGGAGGCTCATTGAGGAGGCGAATGTCCTTATTGAGCTGTAGTGCCATTTAAGAAGAATTAAAATTCTATCAGATTTTAATCATTCGAGTTTAAAGCATTTTTCTACAATTAAATAGAAGCTAAGCCAGTTTGTTTACACAGTTCCGTTATACTGATATATGATTTCATCACATCAATCATTGGAATTTAAGACTTTTTTCCATTTAAATATCAGAATTAATATTGTTTCTTTACTACATTCATTTGAATTTCATTAGTTTTCAATTGTTGTAATTTAAGACTTTTTCTTCAATTAAATATCCGGTTAAGAAAGTTTCTTTATTTAGCTTCATACTGATGCATGACTGCATCATTAAAATTCAATCAGATTTTAGTTATTAAATTTTAAGATTATTAATTGATTATTAATTGATAATAAAGACAAAATAAATGCCTTATTATTCGCTGACGATGTTGTACTTTTAGCAGAATCTGAAAATGAGCTCCAAATGTTAGCATATAAATTTAAATTAATAGCCAATAGATATAATGGTAAAATATCAATAAATAAGTCACAAGTAATGGCATTTATTGGTAAATATGGAATTAGATCAAAAATTGTATTGGATAACAAATAATAGAACAAGTATCACATTTACAATATTTAGGATGTGATATAACTTATAGAGAAAATAAAGATATAGAAAATAAAGTAAATACATTTCAGGCTATTTGTGGAACCATAAAAAGAACCTTAGGTCGGAAAACAAGGAAAGATACGAAACTTAAATTATATAAAACAATGGCTGTTCCTTTGTTGTTGTATGGACGTGAAAATTGGATAATGAAATCAAGGGATAAAAGCAGGATACAGACTGCGGAAATGCTGTTTTACGCAATGTGAAAGGATGCACAAGAGCGGATAGAATAAGGAATGAAACTATACGAGAAGAATTAAATATATATAAAATTGAAGATAAAATCAGCGAAAATAATAAGAAATGGACAGAACACTTAATGAGAATGAACAACGAAAGAATACCAAAAAGAACCTTCCTGTATAATCCCAGAGGAACAAGAGATGTTGGCCGACCACGTAGAAGATGGACTCCACTTTTAACTTCGCCGGAACAGGCTGCATAGCCTAAACCTTGTAGTAGAAGAAGAAGAAGAAATTTTAAGATTTCTTCTTCACCTAATATCATAAGTTAAGACGGTTTCTTTACTTAGCTCCATTTAAAATTCCATCACATTTTAATTATTACAATTTTTATTCGCTTACATATCAGAAGTTAAGAGAGATTATTTACTTAACTTCATTATACTAATGTATGATTTCATCAATAAAATTCCATCAGATTTTAACTATTATATTTTAAGACATTTTTCTTCAATTTATATCGGAAGTTGAGACGGTTTCTTTACTTAGTTTCATTACACTGATGCATGAGTCTATCATTAAAATTTCATCAGATATTAATCATCAGAAGTTACGACAGATTTCTTCACTTAATCAAGGCTATTTTGATTAATATTGGACGCACAGGATGAGTCTTCATGCCTCATTTACTATGGGAGTGGCGCTTGTCTCGTGTTTTCATTTACGCAATAGTGCGAGTGCCTTCAGAAAGAGAAATCCTGACTTCAATTAATACTTCCCATCAATTAACTAATAACGATACTAAGGAAAAGCATTTCACAGTCCAAACATTTCAGGGAAGTTGGCCGACATTGTGTGTTACATATTACATTTGTCAGTATTAAATACAGGAATTTCCAATAGTAATTATCTAAAACGTAGGGGTGAGAAGATGAAGCCATAATAATAATAATAATAATAATAATAATAATAATAATAATAATAATAATAATAAAGGTTCCAATAAATACATAGCATAGGTCCGGAAATTAACTGGTTACGAGTAAATGGTAATTTTATTGGATGAGAATCGCTGAATACCAAGTACTAAGTTTAACAAAAGCAGTGACAAGAGTAGGAGGTATGTCGTACTACATGTGTAAACAAAACAAAGCATTTCAATTGAAATACAAACCAAACTACCAGAAGTTTGTGAAGAAATGAATCCTACAAATATGCCTACTCATGAACAGTTAATTTGAGGATCAGTTATTATTGGAACTTTTGTGGTTGTTTCTGTTGGCACTAGAAAACTGTGCTTGTCTCGTGTTGCTAAATTGTTACTGTTTTGTTCAAATTAGTACTTAGTATTCAGCAAGGTTCAACCACAAATTAAAAAAAAAAGGTAGTAATACTAATGTTTTAAGGATAAAAAAAATAAGGACTATGTAGCCATATATACTTTGTACAATCTTAATTTGTTCACGTTTCATATTTGAATATGGTTTTATTATAATTTAAATGAATTACACACGTGGTTAGTTGAGTAGCCTTAACTCTGGAAATGATAATTATTAGAAAGAGGAATTTGTTCTATCATGCCGATGACTTACTAGTATTGGTATTGACCTAACTGGAACGATCGGAAAGGGGTGGGTCGGGCGATTCTTCTGTAATACAAACATTAGGAAGCAAACTAAGGTGCATAATGCAATAAAATATATTCGTACTTAGGTGATGCATTGCTTACAATGTAATGAAACGTTTTAAGACAAAGATTTCCCTATCGCATGCACATTTGTTTTCATTTGGGTGGCATTTCACTACACGTAAGATCAGGTACGTGCAATATCAATACCGAAGTACTCTACAATAATTCCACTTATCTACTAAATAAAACGTTGTTTACAACGTCTGTCTTTCTACGTTACAGAGCTTGCTTCAAAACCTGGTAAGTTATGCAGGTATGTGATACATCCCATCCCACCCTCTCTCGACTGTTCTCGTATTGTCAATACCCAGGCAAGTCTTCAACACTTATGCAATAGTTACGCTCTATGATAATAACACTGGCCAACATGATTTTTATCTCATGAGTACCAATAGTTGTACTTAATGCGTCTCATGAGTACCAATAGTTGTACTTAATGCAGTTTTTTTTATCGTGTTTTCAAATATGTATTCAGAATTTCTCCATCACCCACAGTTTTTTATTTCAATCTAAATTAATGGATTTAAATAATTATTTTATATAAACGTTTTTGCGTCCATTTATTATCTTGGCGCAGTGAGCGATGAGTACGGGGAACACTTTCATCAGGATATTTTGGAAAAGAGATATCAAGGCTAATGGAATCCTAATATGCTGGCCGATTATTGCTGGACCATCAAGAGGGATGATCCACAGGCGAAATATAGCAGAAAATCGTCATTTCTTACTTTCTAGGTGAGTCCGAATGTAAAGTGTTTGAAATTATAAATGCCTGTCTCTCGGAAACCTTGCGTGATGGAGAAAAACCGGTATCATATTTGAATTCAGGAGAAAAAAAATACTCTTTCTGAGACAAAAAAAAAAGTGTATGTTTGTTGCTCAGTGTAATAATAATAATAATAATAATAATAATAATAATAATAATAATTATTATTATTATTATAAATTATTATTATTATTATCATTAATTATTGTATTGCCCTTTCGAATTAAACATAATTTGATCTCTATTTAATACCATGTTATTTTTATTATAATTTCTCAATAATAGTGTTTTTTGTGTTCTTGTGAAATAGGCTATATTGCCGGCACTGAACACTTGAATTCTATTGTGAATTTCTTTTCTTTAAAACAACAAACAATAGTTAATAATTTTACAAAAATGCATTAACACCAGAAATAAGGAAGTCAGTTATTCATTTGTTCATTACGTACGTGACCATAACGAAGAAAGCAGATTTTCATTTAGTTCTCATGATGACAAGTGAGACCCACTTACCTAAAACAAAAGAAACAAATGAAATTAACTACCATTAACACTGCATGAGGTGGACAAACAGCAATAAACATTTATAAGTATAATTGTTGAGAACATGTGGTGATTTCTGGAACGATGCACACGTATTCAATGATATTGAAAATGATAACGACCCTCTGGAAGTACTTTAAGCCGTGAGACACGAATCTGAAGATTTCTCGGAATCATAAAATAATCTCAAGCCTAAATTAGAGCCTATGGACAAAATGTAATAGGTATTTCCCATCCAAGTAATATCTTAGTTGTCTACTAAAATCTCTTTCATGCGATGTGCTAATCACATGTCACTCACTAACATATATAGGGGAATAAGCGCAATTAAATTAACTTTTTAAGTAACTCCTGCTAAGGAGCACCCTTAACCCACGTGGGGACGTAAGTAAAGTAGTCCCACGACAGGCCTGGGGAGGCCTTTGGGGTAGTAGGAGGTTAAGGCTCCCACTTTTTCTAAACAATCAGCACTTGATGTCAGCCGGGTTGTCAGCCCTGCGTAACGGCCTCCTTTACCCAGGACAAGCGTCTGGTACTCATTTACTTTAGAGGCTGAGTCGACCCCAGGGCCATAGTGCCGCCAGGAGGTTTTGGTCAGTTTAAAAACCCTGACCCCACCGGGACTTGAACCCTCGACCTTCCGACTTGTAGCGCAGTGACTTAACCACTACACTACGGCGTACCTACCATTTTGTGATTCTGAACAATAGTAGGAAATGTAGCTACTATATTCATCATTGGAGATGAATCCTTGGATTGACAAAGATAGGGTAAAAAGATAAAACATATATCAAAGTAGTTAGGTATAACATACACTTAGATAAACGGATAAATGGATGGGTAAAAATAATGTAATCCCACTACCGGCCTTAGGAGACCCACGAAGTTGATAATCTGTATTAAATGTCAGCCGGGTTGTAAAGACAGCTTAACACCAAGAGCAAACGTCTGGTACTCATTTTTTAGAGGCTCAGTCGGCCTCAGGTACATGGTGCCGCCAGAAGGTTTAGGCCAGTGTAGAAATAAACAAACAAATACATAGGCCTAAGTTGATAGACGGACATACATACACGCGCTCAAACAGATAAATAAATTGATGAATGGATGAATAGATAGGCCTACAGTAGACGAATATAGACAGATAGATGGGCATTTAAGTGGGCTATTTAACTCATGCCCCAAATGGGAGTCAATGACCAATCACGTTTCAATGATATCTGTTTTACAACCAATCAGAGTCGTGTTTCACGAAATATTTATCAGTGTTATAATTACCATATTAAAGAAAGCTCCTCCTTTTTAATATTCTGAACAGGTCTGACCATTATTTTGCAGTGACTGAGCCTGCGAGAAATACGGCTACCAGATTGTATATATAGTGCATGAATGTCAACACATGCCGCATGCGGGAGTTAATATAAAAACATTTGTAGCAATTGATTATACCACCAAAAAAAGAAACCACTGTTTGCACTTTCTTAAATGTATTTTTTCCCAGGTAACAATCCAGAAAAATATAATTGTCATATTTACATCATACATCAGAAATTAATTAATATACAGTTTGATGTGTTTCATTTTTTCTCCACTAGAGAGCATTCTTACAATATTGCGTTCCTTTGGCAATACATAGTATTACCCGTTTAAGGAGTAAGCGCAGTTGTTGACGGAGGACACTGCAGTCGTGTTTATGCAGAAATTGACCACGTGACACTGCAATCTACGAGTGCAAAGGGGAATGGGACGTGGGACGCTGACAGTGTACACTGCCTTATATGACATCACGTGTACCAACTAACAGAGCTTCCTGATTCTTCCGCCTGCAGATATATTTTGAATGAGTAATATGATCTGGTTGCAGTGATAAACAAAAGAAGCAGATGAAGCGTACCTATCGTTTCTCATTTGTTTTCAAACATCGCCATTTACATTAAATATATAAATATTTTAAAATAACTATAGTTAAATAATGATTTGTGAGTAAACATCTTAATTTTATTCGTTAAATAGTCCTAACAAATGCCAATCTTGATTTCCAAATTCTCTAGATAAATTCACTCCTCACTTCGTGAGTCGTGAATTTATCGATAATTTGGAAATCACTCATGGCATTACTTATGATAAATAGGTATACAAACAGACAGACAGACAGACAGATAGACAGACATAAAGATTAATATTACAGTGGGTGTAAAAGTGATCTTACTGTTAAACAGTTTTTTTTTTATTGAAAGTCTAAAATATTGTTAATCGACGAACACAATTGGTATGATGATCTTGTAGAAGATTTCCGGGCTGTTCACCGTGGTCGTAAGGCTTATAGTTCCCCGACGTTTCACCAGAGACTGCGTCCGTCATCCTCAAGGGTTGTCTTGAGACTGGCAATTTTCTCGACTACCTGCCGTATTTATACATTTTTTTTCTGCGATGTGTTCTCGTGTATAAATATGGCAGATAGGCGACAAAATTGCCAGTCTCAAGACAACCCTTGAGGATGCCGGACGCAGTCTCTGGCGACACGTCGGGGAACTCCAAACGTCAAGACCAAGGTCAACAGTCCGGAAATCTTCTACAAGATCATCATAATAACTCCGGCAGTGAAAGCCTAAGTCAGTATACAATTGGTATAAACTATATTTTTCATTTCTCATGGCACGTTTATCATTATCATATACAAAATTAGTTATATTCTCATGTTATATGAACCATAAGAATAAGCAAATATACAAATTTAGCCAGTATACTACGAGTAAGAAGTGAGTGTACAATGCGCTCCCCTTTTCCCTCAAATACTTTACAACATACACAATACCAACCCCAGCAGTGTAACTAATACAGTTCTGAAGAATACATTAAGCAATTAAATGGCTCCGAAAAAAAAATCATAATAATAAAAAATAATTATCAGTACAGTTGTGCAGAATTTACCAAACAGTAAAATTACTTCGAAAAGATAAGAAACAACAAAATAAAAATCTAAAATGATTGTTCGGTTGCATAATAAGTGCATTATTAGAAATATCGAAAGTAATTCCCGGTTCATATTCTCTAAGGGGCAGTTTCGCAAACAGAGGTAGGCCTAACTGTATTACGCCAGTTTAAGCTATGCATTACACAGAGGGAAACTGGCATAATACTGTTATCTCTCTCTCTCGTAGTGGACCATAAGAGAAAATGGTTACCATTGAAGAGTGACCTGAATTAAGTACTTTATAAATTAAAGAAAAATAAATAAATTGAACATATTATCCATTGTATGGTCATTTTGTATACTCACTCTATACATTGTTATATGTATATATAACAGAACACGACAATCAGCAGGCAGAGAAACATACGGATTAAACAAATGGAATAATTCCAAACAACCTAGAACGACTGAAGATAACTTAGGATAGTGTAGAGAGCCACGCAAACAGTGTGACGCAATATCTCAATTTTAGTTTCAGTTTTCTTAACTGTATATTTTACTATCTCAATTTAATTAGGGCCTAATCGTCCTCGCACGGCTCAGTGACTTCATTCCTGATTCTAATTTCAGTAAAAGAAAATAAGTAGACCCACGGTAGAACCAGATACCTCTGAAAGTAATCAGACCATCAAACAGATAGATAAAAATACATTGTTCTCTCAAATAGCCTTACAGAATTGTACAATTATTATTTAATTACAGTACGTAGTAATGTATCCTAACCTATAATATAGTACAATGCCACTATTAAACCCGTAGGTTCATGGCCGCGTGGACGTAAGTTCTTCATACATCCCTATCCTGGGCAATGTTTTCCAATCATCCCCTGTATAACCTACTTTCCTCAAATCATGGTTAATATTATTCTCCCACCTCATTCTTGGTCTACCAACTGGGAGTATCCCCTCTGGTTTTCCTACAAGAAGCTTCCATGAACCTTTTTTCGTAACACATGTCTTGGCCATTGCAGTCTACGTGACTTAACTGTTCTAATTATATCTGGTTTCCTATATAGACAAATTTAACATTTCTTTATAAAAACTTTAATAAATTGTTATTTTAATATTTTAAGATTTAAGAAATAAGAATCTTAGACATTTAAACACCGCAGTACTTTGTCAAAGGTTTTTCATTTCTATAAAAAAAGAATATAATCCCACATTCAAGTTGACTCATATTATCTACTATTTATTGGTTACAAGTGTTGACAAAAAACAGTCGGTTTTCTTACAACAGGAGTTTCTATGGTAACCAAGTGGCACATTACCGGATGTATAATATTAACACCGGCTCCCTCCAGAGTTATATTTGTGACAAGCCCACTGACTTATTTTATTGTAACTCCGAATTCCAGACACAAATAACATTGTTCTTACATTAGACGCCATGCGGGCGCAATATGAGAGACAAAGCATTATACTCACCAGTCAGGAAATAATTTACCATACAATTTGTCAATTGGTAGTAGTTAATACAGTAAGAGCTCCTTATTCACGGTTCCCTTATTCGCGTTTACATAACACTGAGCAACAAAAAATAAACTTCTTTCTTTTGTCTCAGAAAGAAAAATATGTGATTCTGATAGTATTTTTTCTCCTGAATTCAAATATGATATAGGTTTTTCTCCATCACGCAAGGTTTCCGAGAGACAGGCATTTATAATTTAGAACACTTTAATATTTTCTACATTCGTAACTACACAATATTCGAACATTCAGACTCACCTAGAAAGTAAAAGATGGCAATTTTCTGCTATATTTCGCCTATGGAGCATCCCTCTTGATGGTCCAACAATAATCGGCCAGCATATTAGGATTCCATTTGCCTTGATGTCCTTTTTTCCATAGCTGAAATCTCCTGAGTTAGCTCATTTGGTTTTATTTTACAATGGACAAATGGACGAAAAAAGTTTATTAAAAATAATTATTTAAATCCATTAATTAAAATTGAAATAAAAAAGTGTGGGTGATGGAGAAATTCCGAATACATATTTGAAAACACGATAAAAAACTGCATTAAGTACAACTATTGATACTCATGAGACAAAAATCATTTTGACCAGTGTTATCAGCATTTACAATGGTACTCGTAAATGTCCTGAGATCGAGTCTCAGCCACTTCATGTGATTTCGTGGTGGACGAAACGGAGCATGGGCAGGATTTTCTAGGGGTTCTCTCCCGTTTTCCCCTGCCACAATTTCATTCCACCATTTCTCCACACACATCACATCCATTTCATTTCATTTCGTTCATCTTTCCCCGTGATGGTGCGACAGGCGTGGTCGGCCGGCATCCTTGTCATTCAATATACAGAGTGGGTAAAATTTCAAGAATAAGTTCCTCACATGAAGAAATTAAAAAAGTATATTACAACATGGGTCCGGAAATTTATAATTACAGAGTTATTCGAACTTCTGTGAATTTTGGGTTATTAAGGTTTACAGTAGGTATAGACTGTCTGTTTTCTGTTTATTGTAGACTGCTGTGATGTACACAAATGAAGAACATGCCTGTATTGAGGCACAAGGAGGTCACTTTGAACATTTCATCTGACAGAACAGAGCGCTCCAACAAGTCCCTTGCATTTATGTCACCATGTACTAACATTCATACAAGTTCGAATTACTCTGTAATTATCAATTTCCGGACCCATGTTGTAATACACTTTTTTATTCCTTCCATATGAGGAACTCATCTCTGAAATTTTGCCGTTGAGTTATGTTACACCTGTATAAGGGGCTCATCTCATCATTCGACCCGAATCTGAGTAGAAAACGAGTTGGGTATATTTATTTTATTTTACTCGTAAATGTACATTGTAGATGCAAATACATGAAGACTGTCCTATGAAATGTCTACATTCTTTAATGCTTGATGAAGTTTTCAAAACAGATTCTTTTTCGATTCTTCTGAAAGTACAAACCAACAATAATAATAAAATAATAATTATAGATGTAAAAAGATTACCAAAATAACTTATACGGGACTAAGTTTTAAAAGTGTAATATTTTAACGTTATATTTACAAACGTTTCTAACGCACACGACTTATGAAGATAGAGAACAGTGAGTGGAATCGCGTGTATACAGCAATTAATATATGAACTATATGCAGACGTCTGCATGAAATGGACTTTTAACTATTAAAATCGTAAAACACGTTCAAGGCTAAACTCATAATAAATTCAGAGTTAACACATGAATAAATTTTCCACGCTAACATAATTCAATACACGACATACTGTAACATATACTATTGTTTCCTAGGTTTTAGTCCTCTATTACTGCATAAATATAATAGCAAGGCAGGGGGTATTTTTGGCCATCACATCCGTACCATGAATTTAATGGTAACATTGGTCAACATGATTTTTGTCTCATGAGTACCAATAGTTGTACTTAATGCAGTTTTATATCGTGTTTTCAAATATGTATTCGGAATTTCTCTATCACCCACAGTTTTTTATTTCAATTTCAATTAATGCATTGAAATAATTATTTTTTTAATTAACGTTTTTTTCGTCCATGTGTCCATTGTAAAATAAAACCAAATGAGCTAACTCAGGAGATTTCAGCTATGGAAAAGAGATATCAAGGCAAATGGAATCCTAATATGCTGCCAGGGTTTTTTTTTTGGACCATCAAGAGGGATGCTCCACAGGCGAAATATAGCAGAAAATCGTCATTTATTACTTTCTGGGTGAGTCCGAATGTTCGAATATTGTGTAGTTACGAATGTAGAAAATATTAAAGTGTTTGAAATTATAAACGCCTGTCTCTCGGAAACCTTGCGTAATGGAGAAAAACCGATATCATATTTGCATTCAAGAGAAAAAATACTATCAGAATCACATATTTTTATTTCTGATACAAAAAAAAGTTTATTTTTTGTTGCTCAGTTTAATCATCTGTTGATATAACTGTATGGTGATTACATGGAATTATTCAAATAGTGAGGAAATATTAAAAGCAAACATAATGCATATAATAAATAAAACCATAAAAGTTTTATATGATTTTCATAATTTTTTATTTTATTTAACATTCATAACAGCTGTTTCAATTAACTCCACCTTATCAGACGATTAATTATCGTTTTGGCATTCGTCTGGTGGAGATATGGTGTATTGAAACAGCTGTTATGGATGTTAAATAAAATAAATGTATTGGAAAATCACATAAATCGTTGATGGTTTAATTTATTAAATGCATCATGGATTTACATCAAGTAAACATCAAATCAACTGATTGTAAACATAATGGGTTAAAGTAAGGAGATGTACAGAGTGTAAACAGAAACATTTTCCGGTTATAAACAGTTATAGCGTCGCTGTCAGCTGTTGGATTTACTTGGAACTGGTGTCATTAGAAAGAGAAACTTATACAATTTCAGGAGTTCTGCAATTGATATTGTTGATCCGCAAAAGATAGCAGCACAAGAAGAAAGTAAAAAAAAAAGTTGTAAAGAGACGCTGTTTGGATTTCGTTCGCCATTGTTATTGGCGTTAAATGGTCTGAACGTTACAATCGTCAAGTCTTTGTGAATTAACGGTGGCAAACCCACAGGAACATGAATGAACGGAATTTGCCCTTTTTTTTTTCAAAAGAAACGATATATATATATATATATATATATATATATATATTACAAAAAATACAAAATTTTAAATATATCAAACCATCATTCGGAGCATTTTAACATATGGGGCTGAAGTCTGGCAAATTCCTACCAGGGAAATGAAAAGAATTTTAAGTATAGAAATGGATGTTTTAAGAAGATCAGCTGGAAAATCTAGAATGCATAGAAATAAGGGAAATTATGGATGTACAAGAGGAGCCGGGCATCATAGACATTATAGAAAAGAAAAGATTACAGTGGTATGGTCATGTCAAAAGAATGCCAGAGCAAAGATTGCCAAAAATTGTTATGGAATGAATCCCAATGGAAAGGAGGAAGAGAGGAAGACCGAAGAAAACTTTGATAGAAGGTGTACAAGCAGCTATGAATATCAGAGGAATGGAGGAAGATCAATGGATGGACTGAGAGGAATGGCGTTTGGCGGCAGCTGTCATGATACCGGATGATGATTATGTATGTATGTATGTATGTATGTATGTATGTATGTATGTATGTATGTATGTATATATATATATGTGTGTGTGTGTGTGTGTGTGTGTGTGTGTGTGTGTGTGTGTGTGTGTGTATTTACATTGTGCATGGCCCTACTTGGCCGTACGTGCATTATTTTTCCACGAACAATAGAAAAAAACAACAGTAATCATAATACATAGACAAATCCCTACATGGCTACACACGTGTATCGGAACAATGAATATATATAAATAAAATCTATGTTTACAACTATATACACATTAATGCACACCTACACTCATCCATGAAAAGATTATGTGTGTAGATATAAAAAAGTATCATTCTGTAGATTAATAATTTAAAACAGTGCTATAAAACAAATTAGAGAGAAAAAAAAACATACACACACATAAATACACACACCGCCATACATATACACACGCGGCCGCTCATATCCCCCTCCCCATCCCTGCAGACAAATGCACTGTCAGGCTGTTCAACTTATCAAGACTACTTATTACATAATATAATTGAAGATCGAAAACAAAGAGAACGTAGTTGGTGTGTATTGGAATACCATAGCACGCGAAGTATAGTAGGTGTTCAGCGTGCTTTCAGACGGAATTTCCAACATGATGCACCTTGTAACAAGACGATTATGAAATGGTATAGACAGTTTGTTGAGGATGGATGCGTAAGAGATAAGAGGAAAACCCATTCAGGGAAACGGCCTGTCAATGTAGAAATTGTGCGGGAGGCATTTGCACGTAGTCCTCGAAAATCTGTGCGAAAGGCTAGCCAAGAATTAAAAATTCCTAAATCCACTGTTTCGAAGATCCTACGTTCTACACATTGAGTGTCTTTGAGGTAGGCACTAAACTGTTTGAGTTTCTCTTTCTAATGACACCAGATTCATGTAAATCGAACAATTGACAGCGACGCTATACCTGTTTATAACCGGGAAGTGTTTCTGTGGACACGATGCACTATCTTCTCTCAAATTCAATTTTGTTCTAAAGCATGCAACTAAATATTCAGATGATAAAGAGGGCGTAAAACTAAATGGCATTAATGAGCTTTTGGTATATCGATGGCCCAAAACCATATTGTTCTAAGTCCATCTCATAGAACAATTATTCTTGTTATGAAATGAAAAGTTTATGTCCCACGCGCATGTGCATTGTGAGAATAACACAGGAGTACGATATTTTGTATAGCATTTTTAACCGAAACGTCGAATTCCTGTTCATTTTCACAATGCACATGGACACTGGACATGAAACATAAGAAGAATTGTACAAAATAGACTTAGAACAGTATGGTTCTGGACCATCGATATGCTGATGACGTACTATTAACATACGATAGCGAGGAAATACTAAAAGCCAAAGGCACACGTTCTAATAAACAATATTAAGGAATTGGGACTGGAAGTAAATATCAATAAAACCAAGTACACTGCGAAACTTTCGGGAAATCCTCAGTATTGTTAGAAGCTGCTTTCTGAATGTCGCGGGCTGCAATGAGACTCGTCTTAAGGGATTCCTGAGTCGCGAACCGTGCACCTGAGACAAGCCTTCCAAGTTGGTCTTCGCATTTTTGAAATAATAATAATCGGCCACTTGAAAATATCTGTTTCTTGAAGACTCGAGGATTCCTGTATGATCAGTTTTCCAGATAGTCTGATCCTTAAATATAAAAAGGGATGCATGACGATCCAAACCCATTGTTAAAGTAGTGTTTCTTACACTATTAAATTAACTGAATACTAATATTTTTGGAGTAATGGACTCTGTCATCGTCCCCATACCAGTCCATGCTTTTTAAAAAGCAAGAGATTAGGGGACAGCGCAATTGTAACTTAAAAGGTGGCACTCTGCACTGTCTCATCTTGTTTTGATTTGACTAGAGTGAGTAGTGAACTGGCAACACGCTATTAGAAGACATATGTGATAAGCCAATCCTATTTCACTCTTAATGCACCGTTGCCAGATATCGGTATACAAGAGGGAAATTCTCGAATGGATACAGTACGTTTGATCACAAAAACATTCATAACGAAGACTGAGTTGTAATACGTATTTAAAAAGCAGATTGCGAATGAAACGAAAACAAATGGGAATATGTTGTTTACCCGAACTCAGCACTTGTGTCCACGGATGCTCATAACTCTGAACCGAAAGTGCGTTTTTCGGCTCATTACTGCAGCGTCGTTATCCTCCCTAGACTGTAAGATTCATGAACTATGCCAATATTCCTTTCTCTATGCATCTACCCCCACTCTCCCTCTTTACCTCTCCTGGTGCGCTGTTCCTACGGCGCATCTCCCCTCTACCTCGGAACCTTCAAATACGTTATGCACAGCGAGAACATTATCATTCATTCATCATTCAGTCATCTATCCATTCCGAGATGGGATTGGACTTTTAAGTGGACAATGTCGTCTGGAGCCGCGAAGTGGCGGAGTTTATGTTGGTCCTGAAGACCGGGGAAGAAGCCACCCTGGCTTGGACTGTAGCATGAGTGTGGTATGTGGTATGATGTGGTTTTTTGTCCTGTAGAAGTATTATCATTTATTTATTCACTTTATATTTCTTTGAATGATCAAATGTTTATCTTGGTTATGTTTTTACTTCAGACTTCGTTTACATTAAATATAATTTTTTATAAATTAATGTTCTAATGATTTATGTGCACGTAGTTGTTTATATTCCTATACGGAAACTCACTCAGTTAGGAGATCATTCCAGCTCCCTTTATTTTTCTGTCTAGCTTTCCTGATTGATTAATAATTATAGTGAAAACACTTATTTTAAGTCACTCTGTTGTTTTGAGAACTATTATGGATTTATGCTAAAACGCCTAGGAAAGAAAGATGAATCAATCCTTGCCTCCTATGGGCCCGGGGCAAGTAGTTTTGTGATTAATAACCTTGGAGGTAATCAGATCTACACTAATAGAAGCAACAGAAACAAAAGACGATCCGGCACAAATTATTGTATAATGACCGCTCGCATAAATGGTCGCAGTCAGCGTGGTTTTAAACCCCACAACTCGAGCTGTATAAGTCGTATGAAAATGGCATTTGTACAGTCAGATTCGTAATTTTAATCGATTCAGTGAAGTACTTGAAAGTGAGATCTGATCAATATTTTTTTCAAACGCAATTAAAAATGCGGAACGTAGATTTAAGGCTAGGAGTCGTCTACTGCCAACTGTACAACAACGCTCGAATATGATAGGCTAGACGAAATGCACTAAGCACACACAGCTCAACCCGATACTTCTAATAGCGTATTCCCTACAGTGTATGCAGTCAGTTATGGTTAACAAGCGATCTGTGTACTAGTACAGTCATTAAGTTCTGAGGCTTTATGCCTTGGGATAGGCACCCATAAGAATCTGAATGTCTCACAAGATGCCGATAACTAGACGTACACTTAAATAGAATCACATCCTCCCTCAAAATAGTCGCCTTTGGCCGTCATGCACGTTTGCCAACGGTGGTAGGTATAGCTGTTGGAAGTACCGCTGAAAGATATTGGCAGGAAGGTCCCGTATGGCTTCTCATATGTCAGTAATGACCTCTTCGGGAGAATGAAATCTACGCCCACGTAGGATTGCTTTCATGCGAGGAAAGAGAAAAAAATCGTCCTGTGATCATCACGTTGGTCTTGCGACAGGATTCTTGGCACACTGCTGGGTAAAGTAACACGAGACATGTCCAGGTCATCAGACAGAATTTTGTAACAAGTACCATGGCTGACCCCTACCACTGCTAGCAGATCGTCTATTGATTGGGAACCAACGTCACAACTTTTTGGAGCTTGCGTTTAGTTCGAATTGTTTGTGGCCGACCACTAAGCATATCATCTTCCAAACTGTATCTTCCTTGCAAAAAACGTCGGTGCCACCTAAACACAACACTGCGACCCAATGCGTACTAAACACAACACTGTGACTCAATGCGTACTCACCGTAAACTTGCGGCATCATTTGAAACGTTTCGACAGCGGTCTTGCCAAATTTCTGACAGAACTTGATGTTGCTCTGTGACATTTCGAGTTCCGACATGCGCATTCAAATCACCGTCACAACAAAGACCATAGTTCTGCTTACAGTGAATGCACTCAACTGTCTCTTGCTGGGACGAGAGACTAACTGACAACGTACCATACCACGGCGCCACCTATGCGCTATAGCGTAATACAGCGCCACTATGCGCTCAGTCTCAAAACTTAATGACTGTACCACTTATATGCGGTCGGAAGAAATTATCTTTAGTTATAATGTGGAAAGTCAAGGATTTATAGAGATGTGATTGTAAAGCTAAGATAATTGTACAACAAATAAAGCAAGATTGAAAGTTCTAAGCGGTGTTAAGTCACTTCAACTGACAATATGATTACATGTATAAATGCATTACTAAATAGGATTGTACAAATGGAGGGAACCTTGAAGAAGTGATGGAATATTAAAATGCCTAGTAACGATAATTATTTAGACGAAAGAGAGACGAACAGAGATGTGAATGGAGAAATCTACGGTAGATAACAGTGAGCTACTTGATCTATATGGGAAATCAGATATGATAAGAACAGTTAAATCTCATAGACTGCGATGGCCAGGACATGTAGCACAAACAATGAATTGAAGAGGGGGAAGAAAACCTCTTGTAACCAGATAGAAAGTGGGCAATAGCTATGTAGCACGAATAAGGAATAAAAGACGGGCATGAAAACTTCATGCAGGAAAGCCAGGGAGAAATCATATACATACACACACACACACACACACACACACACACACACATACATACAAGCGTTACTGCTATAGAAAAATTCTCCTTAAAAATGCTTACTTGTTACAGTAGCCCCTACATGGCAGTTGGAACGATATCCCTCTGCATTGAGAATAATATATACAAAAGAAAAATAAATGTTTATGATAGGATTACTGAAGCTTCTTGTAGGAAAATCTGAGGAAAACCGTCCAGTTGATAGACCAAGAATGAGATGGGAGAATATGATTTGAGGGAAGTAGATTATACAGAGAATGATTGGAAAACATTAGATCAGAATAGGGATATATGGAGAGCTTATGTCCGCGCGACCATGAACCTACGGGTTAGACAGTGCAAGTGAGTTAGTTAGTTAGGATTCCCGAGGAGCTCAGTTGGTTAAAGTGCTAACGTATAAAGTTAGAGATCTCGGTTCAAATCCCGACTCAGGCATTTATTTTTCTTTTCATATCATAAATATTATAAACTTAATCATTATGCCAAATGAATATTTATTGATAGAACTATTCTAGAGATCATCGAATTATAAAATAAAAATAATCTTTCAGTGATATATTTTGAGATAACTGCACTCAGTAGGTATGTAGCACGAAATAGGAATGAAAGAGGGACATGAAAATGTCTTGTAGGAAGCGACCATTAGGTGGGGCAAGAATGAGTAGGGTAAGTAATTTTAATCATGATTTTAGGGAGGTAAATTAAACAGGCAATGATTGGAAAACGTTAGATGAGGATAGAAATGTTTGGAGAGTCTATGTCCGCGCGATCATGCAACTCTGGGTTCGATACTTCTATTGGTAATATACCACAAGTTCAGATTCATTTTAACAACAAACGAAAAGCAAATAAATAAGAGTTAAGACTGCTTGGTATCAGAAATTGAAACCGATACCATCTAAAAGGGCTCAAGTGAGCCAAATCGAAGATGCATTAATCTTTTGATAAAGTTCTATTTGATGCAAGTACCGCTTTCTAAATGAAACAGTGTTAACAACGCCTATATTAAAGAATGGTGAAAGGGTAATATTATATTCAAATCTAAAAGGTTATATATTCAGTTCGAACTTTCATTAACCTTCACGAGTTCATATCCATAGAGGGGCAGATAAAAGTGAAAACAATACTATATTCCCAACCTACATGACGTGTGTAAAACTATTGTATTATATGTTTTTATATTGTGCTAATTTATTATGCACAGCCTATTCTATTCTATACGTGAGTGCAAAACATGGTCTCTTATATTAAGAGAATAAAACAAGATAAAAGTATTAAACATAGTATACTGAGACAAGGAATGAGAATGGAGTACACAGTATGTAAGCTTCACAATCATCATCATCATCATCATCATCATCATCATCATCACTCCAGGGATTAGGCAATTGCCCGTTCCGACTTCATAATGCATCAGCCCAACGTCTTCTAGGTCTTCCAACATCACGTCTTCCTCTTGCTTGATAATTTCTTGTTAATAATGGATATCTCTCCTTACTCATTCCATCCATGTGATCAATCCATTTCTGTCTGTAATTCGTGACTTTATCCAATAAAGCCTGTACTTTCAAATCTTCTCTTATATCCTCATTTCTTATTCTATCAAGTCTTGTACATCCTTTTACTTGTCTTAGGAACCTCATCTCCGCCGTCTGTATTATATCCTTTTGTTTTTTCACTGGAGCCCAAGTTTCACATCCATACAATATTGTGGGAACCGCCATAACATTATACATTTTTATATTGGTTTCTTTTCCAATTTTATTTTTGAATGTTCTCTGTATTGTTCCACACACCGTCTGAAATTTATTTATTTTGGAGTCAGTATCTCTTTCCACATTGTAACCAACATCACAGCCCAAATATTTGAAACTAGACACCTGTTCTATACTTTGATTTTCTAAAATAATTTTAGATCTCACTGGATCTCTTCCTCTAAAAGCCATGGTCTTCGTTTTCCTTACAGAAATCTTTAGATCGTATAATTTACATATTTCATTTAATGCATGCATTGATTTCTGTAAGTCGTCTTCATTTTTCTGTATTATGATTACATCGTCAGCAAATAGAAGATTAGTTATGCACACTTTATTATCCATTCTTATTCCTGGATTCACTAAAACTTTCCATTTATTTAAAATATCGTCTATTCACAATTAGGAACTAATTCATCGAAACCATAAGTTCGTGGCCGCGCGACCAAAAGCTCTCCACACACCAAATTCTTGAGCTATTGTCTTCTTCTTATTGTTTTGAAATCATTCCCTGTATATTATATAATTCTCAAATTATGGTTAACTTTATTCTCTCACCTCATCCTGGTTCTACGCATTGGTTCTCCTCCAAGAAGTTTCTATGACACTCTTTCATTCCCCTTCTTGCCCCATTTCAGTCTACAAGACTTAACTGTATTTATCACACCTAGTTTCCCACAAAGATCGTGTAATTCATTGTTATGTAATCTCCTCCATTCACCTGTCTGTTCGGCTCTCTTTGGTACAAACATTCTCCTAAACACTTTATTCTCAAATAATCGCGATTTATCTCATCCCTTAAAGTACGACTCAACATTTCACATCGATATAATATAACTCGAAGGATAGCAACTTCATATATTTTTTTTAGTTTAACTTTAGAGAATGTTTAATACTATATTTATCGCTTCTCACAAAATGACAAATTAAATTTGAAGAGAAAAAAAAATACCTATATCGGGATTTGAACCCAATATCTCTGGTTACTGGGTTCAAATCCCGATTTAGGCATATATTTTTCTCTTCAAATTTAATTTTTTTAGAGAAGTTTGAATAACAACAGAGTCCCTGTAATGGGTAATAAGAATCGTTTCCAGAATTTAGCATATTTTAAAAATTTCTTTCTGCACTTAATTCCTTTTTGTAATCATTGTTCAGCCACTTTTATAAAATTTCCTTCGTTCTTTATGAACTGTCCATACAGGTTGTAATGTTTTCCTACGTCTGACTATGTATATTGGGGAATACATAATTTATCTTCTTGTCTAATATTGTTAGGTTATTTATTTGAGGAGGCGAGAAAGTCTTGTAGCTCGGAGGGTGAAGCTAGAAATTCAATCAACAATTTTATTGACAAACCATTGATTGAAAATGCCTTTAGGAAGGCGCTGCCGTTGGGGAAAAAATGATATTCGGTCAGATATTGGAAGATTCGAACTGTTGACTTAGGATGGGACCTTAGTGAATGAGGATCGAACTTATGAGTTCCATAAGCCCTAGAGATAGTTAATAAATTTATGAATATCCATTCTGCCCCGACGGATCTTGACCGGTGTAACGGCTTGCGTGTTTAAATGCCGGCGGTAACACTGTGCCGGGCAGGTCAAAGCCGATACGCCAGATAAGTATCATTGACCAAGTATAGTCCACAGACGAAGAGAATGAAAGCTTGGGTTGAAGGGGGGAACGGGGAATTGCAAGCGATACAAGGGCATACTACCTGAGAATAAAGGAACACTCATGACGTATGAAATACCTACTGCTTTCATTCACTTCGTCTGTGGACTATTCATTGGTTGGTATAAAGAGTGATTATCTTTCACCGTAAACTACAAGCCTCCTGAATCGCGGACAAGAGTTCCACTGGGATACAATTTTCCGGAAGTAAAATAATCTCCCATTCGGGGCTTACTTCAGGAAAACCACAACAAAGGCTTACGTCTAAATGTAGGAATATGTTCCTAGGAATGTTAGAAAATTATATACGCCAAGAAAGAGATGGGAGAAAAATATGAACCATAATTTGAGAGAAGTAAATTATATAGGGGATGATTTTAAATCATGAACTAAGGATTGGATGTATGCAGAGCTTATGTCCACGCGGTCATGAACTTCCGGGTTCGTTCGTGCCAGTGGGTTAATTATGAGAACAGCTCAGATTTGTATGCAAAATAAAATACTAAATATGCACGCAAATATGCATGAAAATGTAGAAAAATATGCACCCTAAATATGCAAAAACGGATAGTAATAAAACCAAATAAATTATTTGCTTTCTCGGTAATCTAGCTTATTCCTGGCTGTTACGGTAGATAACGAAGGTTTTCATGAGGTTTTCTTGTGTGAAACTGCTTCGTCTGTCAGTGAAGAAGGTTTTATACAATGGAAATGCCCTTTCTAGATCACAAGATGTCACAGGTGCACGTGAAAAACACCACAGTTCTTCTTCAGTTAATTTCTCTTCGGATACAGTTGTTTTCACTATCACCAAAGAGCATTTTGCTAATTTGACAAATTCTATTGTAGCCAGGATTTGTATTAATATTCACTAAGCTTATCAAATGCGAATTTAGCAATACCGTAATATTATTTGTCAAGGCCCACGGGTATTCCCCTCTTACTACTACTACTATATCCATATCTAGAGTATCTAGTTCTTTAACTATTTCTACTAGTTTTCCACTTATTCCTTGTATATTCCAAAGTCCATTTACGTAGCCAAAGTCGATGCCTATTAATCCGTCCGGCTAATTTCTTGGGAAACGTAGCAAGCTTTGTTTTATAGGATCGGGGTGCTAGCCCTCTGCCCAACCCCCAACCTGGAGGACCAGATAATTTGTAATCGAGGATGTCTTCCCCTAGCCTTTGGAGGACCAACTCCCATCCTGCAAGGCAGCAGCTCCCTATCCTGAGGTAATCTCTTCTGCCTTCTTCGCCGTTGAGATTCCAAACTCTTCATCCGCCTAAGAAGCCATTGGATATCCTCTTCTGGAGTGCTTCTTCGTCTGACCTCTCTCCTTTGACCTGTCCGGCATGGGAAACCCTATCAGTAGCTATGCTACCGCCGGCATAGCTCTCAGGGTCATCGAGGTACTCAAACCCCACCACCAACTATAAGGTCTTGCACTCCCTAGGTGTATATATACACGTTACGCTTATGTCCAAGGGATTGCAGAGACTTTATTAATTTAAATATATAATTAATAATTAATTACTAGTAATTAACTGAAGGCAAAATTAAAATTTAATACCACATTTAACCCTTAAATTGGCAAAACACACATTTCATCTGTTAGATATTTAAATGTGGCGGACCGCAGAGAAAACGGAATCTTGTATAACTGTTATTATTAGGTATATTGTATAATTAGACACATATTTAAGTGGTTTATTTTCTTCTGATTTATTTTAAATATTAAATTAACTGAACCAACAGATGTATCTAAAAGGATACATTACGAACTTAAGGGTTAAGAGTAAAATATGCATTAAAAATCTAAAATAAGCATTTTCCTCCGGAATATGCATTTCTATGCATTATCGACTACCGCCTAAATTTTCTGTGAAGGGGCCACTAAACATGTAAATCATTTCCGAATACATTTTAATGCGTAAAACAAAACATGCATTTCGCATACAAATCTGGGCTCTAGTTATGAGAATTCATTCTTTCCAATCATTTGGAAGAGCCTCCCTTTTCCCAAATATACATGGTAACCTCCAATTTCATCATCAATAACAACAAGGATTAAGCCTAATGGCCTGTTCCGATCTCATTATAGGTCGAATTGGTCCTTCCATCTCTTCAATGGTCTTCCCAACATTCTTATCCCTTTTGGTTTATAATTATACATTCTTCTTGGTATGCACTGTTCATTCATTCGTAATACGTGCTGAAGATAAGCATTTTGATAATATTTTATTCTTTCACAGAGATTAAATATATTAAGTTCTGTTCTTATATCTTCGTTTCTCTTTTTATCGGCCCTTTGGTATCCTGCTATTGCTCTCAACATCTTCATTTCAGCAGCCTCTATTTGTGTGCTATCTGCCTTTGTTAATGTCCCATTTTCTTTGCATAAATATATTACACTTGTTCTAATCGATTTTTCGTGCAAATACTTTGAAGGTAAAAAACAATTATGTAAGAGTTCAATATTCCGAGGGACAGTTATGTGATGATGTCCAAAATGACCTTCATATCGGTGGCACGAGGAGAGACGACCAAGTCTTACGCATAATCTCACGATTTTAACGGTCTGTTAATTTCACTGTAATCACTAAGGTCACGAATACAATATGTATACAAGATCTAGGGGAACTGATGCGTCACGTATGAGATATAATCTACCACTTCATAGATATAACTCATGTTCAGACATTTTATACAAAATTCAAATGAAGGGAGTCGAGAAAAAAACTAGGGATGTCATTTTCTTTTTCGTAAAAATCAAACAGAATACTCGCGAGACTTTAAAAACACTATCTTATGCATTTATATGATCGGAGTAAAACATGAAATACATTGAAGTAGTAATATTAAAAATAAATGTCGGGTAAAAACTAACTCACTGGTTCTATCAAACCCGTAGGTACAAGGCCGCGCGGACATAAGCTCTTTAAACATCCCTACCCTGAGCTAATGGTTTCCAATCATCCGCTGTATAATCTACTTCCCTCAAATCATTGTTAATGTTATTCACTCACCTCATACTTGGTCTACAAACTGGCCGTTTTCCCTCTGGTTTTCCTACAACACGTTTTCATGTCCCTCTTTCAATCTCCACTCGTGCCACATGCCCTGCCCATCGCAGTCTACGAGACTTAACTTATCTTATTATAACTGGCTTCCTATACAAATCACTTAGCTCACTGTTATGTAGTATTCTCCGTTCACCTGTCTGTTCATCTCTCTTTGGTAAAAAATTGTCCTGAGAACTTTATTCTCAAATACTCGTAATCTTTTCTCCTTCCTTATAGCCTAGTATGTTTCGCATCCATATACTAGAATTGTGAGAATAACAGTTTAACGTTTTTTTAGAGACGTTGGGACGAAGAGAGTTCCCTGTAATGTATAATAGCACGCATTTCCAGAATCGAGTTTATGTTAAATTTCTTCGAGCAACTCATTCCTATTTGTGATTATTGTTCCTAGGTAACAAGGAGTCACATAATTCATGTGATGCAGTTTCTCAGGAGCCGGAACAGGCTAGTAAATAAGCCTAAACCGCGAAGAAGAAGAAGAAGAAGAAGGAGAAGAAGCAGTTTCACAACCTCGGTTACAGTGTTTTAACTGTATACACGTATAGATTTAAGTCCTGAGAAAGAATATGCAAATACATGAAAATTCAGTCCGTATTGATCAGCGAATGAATAGTATATTACGATGCGAGGTTGGGAAGTGGTTTTTACAGAATCGAGGAAACTTTTAAAAACCGAATAATAGCAAGGTTTTTAATTTCCGAGATTCTGTAAAACACTTCACAGATGTGCGTTGTACATTTTTTTTTTTGCGCGATGGTGATTTCGAAATAATAAATAATAGTAAAATGATAACATCTTTGATGGAAATATTTGCGTTCATTATAAACAATTGACTAACGTTAACAGTATGGGCAATGTTTATTAGTTGAAACAACAGGAGGCCTTGAGAACAATTATTAATAACATAACCGCAAGTTCGTATTTATTGTTTTATATTGTTTTAAATAAAGTTCAGTTCACTTAAATTCAGTGATTTGTTTCGTATAATGTATATTAACACTAACTTTTGGATATTTTCTGTATATACCTTGTAAGTAGTATACATAGAGGGCAGTGGTTTTACTTCCTGCACGTGGGTGTAAATGTAATATTACAGTCTAGTTATTTAGGTTGGCAATCCCGAAATGTAGGAAGTTCAACTTTCAATCATGGTCGCCATTGCTGTATGAATGACAAAACGCACTATCGGAAAAAAAACTGAAAACCCATTTGTACTTTATATGACGAAATTGGTATAGATTATTTATGGTCAATTAGTTTGTAGTCTCCCCTAACATTTTTTTTATATTCTATATCACCCCTAACTCGTTACTTTTTCTTTATTTATCGTTTCCTTTATTTGTACAGTGCAAATACTGTATAAATATGGTAAAATGCCTCTACATCATTTGTGTGTTGCGTGTTTACTAATAACTGTTCTCCAGGCGATTTGTTAGTGAAACAGAGAACAGGTAGCGCCTGCCGTACAACGTTCAGCTTACACGCACTACATGCATACCACTGGTGTTGCTAGCACATTTTGGCGATAAATATTCCATATTCCAAATGGATTTTTTTTTAGATAGATAATGGAATTTATTGCCTTTTTTCAGAATAAAGAAAATACATATGCATTTACATTGCGCACGGGCCTGCTTGGCCGTACGTGCATTATTTTTCCATGAATAAAAAAAATAAAACTAATAATATAAACAAATACCTACAAATACACCTGTATCAAAAAACAATAACAGGCTACATATAAGTAAAATCTATGTCTGCACTAAATCACAATAATACATATCTACATTCATCCACATTCCGTACATTAATATTAAAAAAAAAATGCTAGAAAACAAATTAGAAAAAAAAAAAACACACACACACACACATACACCCACACACCCCCACACATATACACACCGCACGCTCATACCCCCCTCCCCCCGTCCCTGCAGACATTAAATGCACTATCAGACTATTCAACTTATCCGACCTACTTATTATATAACATGATTAAAGATCGAAAACAAAGACCATATTGAGATTCTTCTTATTGTTAATACATATATCCTTAATCTACAATTTTGTTATATCTCAATTTTCTTACTGTACCCAAAAATTTGCATGTTTTTGATTCACTCTCGATCCGTCCTAAAAGATCCCAACACGCCACTCTCCCACGATCCGACCTGAGAAATCTCTCCGGCAGCATCTATAATCTAAGTTGTTCTGTCTCTCTACAGAATGCTATAATATGCTGCCAGTATTCCAAATGAGTTGATAGAAGTCGAAGGGTTTTCTTTCCCCCTCTACCTACCGTAAATAGGCTCAAGTGACAATATGCGGGTGGAAGAGCCGTGGGTAAACCATCTATTGTTCAATACTGACAGTAAAGAAAACATGTTCCTTGTCAGCAGCCTGGTTAATTTTTATACGCCTTTTTCGAATATTCAATTACTATGTAGACCTACAATATTTATTTAGTGTTTAGTCATTGTTTGATAGTTTTAAAGAGCAACAAAATATTTAAACTTTAGATTATTGAAGTGCACAAATGAAGATACATAAAATAGTTATTCTCCAGTAATGTTATAGCCTATAGTTGCAAAACATGAACTCTTAGATGGGAAAAAATATTTGAGAATAAAAATCTTTAGGAATTTTTTTTGGACCAAACAGAGATTAACAGACAGACGGATAGAGAGACTACATAACAATGAGCTACATGATCTTTATGGGAAACTAGATATAATAAGAAAAGTTAAGTCTCGTAGACTGCGATGGGCAGGACAAGTAGCACAAGTAGGGAATGAAAGAGGGACATTGATACTCCTTGTAGGAAAATTAGAGGGAAAATGTCCAGTATGCAGACCAAGAATGAGGTGGGAGAATAACAATCACGACTTGAGTGAAGTAGAACGTCTTCAATAGACCGGGCGACGTGGGATATATAAAAAAATACCTACAAAGCAAGAGATTAAACTGAGGTAAAGCGAGAGAGAGGGGAGGGAGAGAGAGAGAGAGAGAGAGAGGGAGAGAGGGAGAGAGAGAGGGAGAGAGGGGAGAGAGAGAGAGAGAGAGAGAGAGAGAGAGAGAGGGAGAGACAGAGAGAGAGAGAGAGAGTTCATTAAATAAGATAATTATATTTTCATAACTTGTGAAAGCAGATTTTATTGCAACAGAGAGTAGTGATTTCCCCTCCATCGGTTGCTTGTACCTGCTAGTGGAGTGAGAGAAAGGGAAATCTCCATCAAGTCGTTTGAAATGTAGTGTAGCGAGATTTACTAGGCATCTACTGGATTCGATTGATTTTAATGTAGGGAAATCAGAAGGGGCGTAATAACAAGAAGGAATAGTATCAGAACGGATTATTCACAATCTAAAAATGTCCAGACAGGATATTAATTTTTCACATTGTCTAATAACCTGTACTATTATTGTCAATATAGGTATATTTCTAAATCAAACACATTCTATTAGTAAATCATCAGCATCTAATTATGTTTCGCAATATAACAAACAACAATAATGAATCAAATAGTAGCCTAGTGGCTGTTAGATCTCTAATCTCGTCAAGGACCGACCCAATTTTTTTATTTATTTCAGGATTGTTTCTGTTATATCCACAGGTATCCTCAACCAAAATATACATTTTTTTCTTCCATACTTCCCGGTTTTGCGTGTCTGTCATACTTCTCTTCTTCATGTTGTCTTGAGTTCCTTTTATCCACGTTGGCTTTGGTCTACCACATTTTCCTTTTTCAGGAGGGATCCATTTCAATATTTCTTTGTTTGTTTCTGTGTCCCTTCTTCTCATTATATGTCCATACCATCTTAGCTCTTCTCTTGTAAACCATTACCGGTCCCAAGTCCGGATGAGAAAGGAGGAATAACACCACGTTAAAAAAACTTACGTTCAGCTGACCCGACTGATAGTACCTAGTGAATATCCCTAGCCAGGGTTACGGTGAAAACCCCAACGGCGGATGCAGCAGAGTAGGAGACCTATGGTATGGTGCAGATGGCGGATGAGGCAAAATGTAGATCAGTCTCTTAGCTGCAGTGAAACCAACTGATCTATGGTGGACTCCAAAAGAAGTATTTGGTCCTCCAGGTTGGGGGTTGATGCTATGGGCCAGCTCCACGGATATTGTAAAAAAAGGTAATGCTAAAAAACCAAAATACGATTTTTTACTCGTGGTAAATATCTTGGGATTTATCAGGAAAATCTCGAACGATCCAGACATATACCTAACTATTTAAGCCTGTAGTAGCCTATATAATATATATTTTTATTTAATTAATAAATATGGATTTTCATCAAGTAAACACCAACTCAATTGATTATATAATATATATAAATGAATGTTTGTTTGTTTGTTCGTATTCAATGCGCGGTCATACCATTGATCCGATTTTGATGGGTTTTTTTGCAAAATGTTCAGGAGATTCCCGGGATGAACATAAGCTATAAGGGGTTATAATCTCAACCCCTTCACCCCTAAAAATCACCCTTTGTAGCGAAAAACGTGAAATAAAGACCCTATTTTGACGCTTAAATGGCTTACGCTGCCTAAACCATAAAAAATTAACCAAATTAATGTACACAGAATTCAATATCTCAAAAAACTCTACAAAAAAGTTCGCGACAGCATATGTTTATGTTTTACGGATAACTCACAATAACCATTTTTGTTTTTCATTTATTCCAAGAAGATCGGGGTAAGTAAATTCCCGGGCAACCGTGCTCTGCCATACCGTTCAACCGATTGAGATGGGGCTTTTTGAAAAAGGTTCAGGAGATTCCGGGGATGAACATAGTTGTAATACTCAACCCCTTCACCTCTAAAAATCACTCTTTGTAGTGAAACACGTGAAATAAAGTCCCTACTTTGACACTTAAATGGCTTACGCTGCCTAAACCATAACAAATACACCAAATTAATGTACACGGAATTGAATATCTCAAAAAACGCGACAAAAAAGTCTGCGACAGCATATGTTTATCTTTTACGGATTACTCACAATAACCATTTTTGTCTTTCATTAATGCCAAGAAGATCGGGATAAGCAGATTCCCGGGCAAGCATAGCAGCTCAAGGCTGGTGGTAAAAACACATTAACATTTATTTAGGAGTAGCAGCGCACGTCAGATATTAGCTAGTACTTAATAATAAATTAATACGAAGATGAATTCTTAACCTATGATTATATTTCTTCTACAGATATATTTAAAATCTGTTTCTTTGGTGTAAAAGTTGCACTTTAAATATACATCAGACTGTTTTCTCGGCTTAACTTTCCTTCCGAAAGACGCCATTGTCAGGATTTTATGCCCTTAAAACACATCACGACCACGAAGGCGAATGAATCCGCGACCGTCGAAACCTGAGCCAAGCACGGTAACCACCAGCCCACTGGGACCCGCAATAAATTAAATTAAGAAACCCTAACCTGAAAATTTAGAGAAAAGAGAGAGATGCCACAACCCATATGGACGGAAGAAATGCAGAAGACAATGAAAAAAAGCTACAGGGGGGAGAGAATGATCGTTGATGAGCAAATATAATATATGTTACTCCATCCATAGTAATTCTGCCCGAAGGCAGGTCCTTCACTGCAACCATAGCATTTTCATGCTATGCTTGCAGTTTTACTAGGGAATTGTAGGTGTGGTAGCTTCCCGTTGCTTTCCACACCGGTGAAGGATGATGATGATGGCCATATGATTTCGGGGACCGTTTGGGCCTTAAAGTTTCCTTGACATATGTCTTACAGGTGAGGCAAAACCCCGATAAAAACCTGCACAGACCGGGATCGAACCCGGGACCGCTACGTGACAAGGCAGCACGCTACCTCGAGACTACAGCGGTGGACCATATGTTACTATAAAATATAATTTTATAAATAATTGAATTATTATCAATATTATAAATTTTAGTTCATTGTCTTACATGCAAATATAAAGCCTAATGGGCTTTAAGATATCAAGGTTTTTCTATCCCTCTCTTCGTCGGGTGATTTAAAAAATTATTTCCATGTGGATGGTAGTAAAGCATAGTTTGAGGATTCTCTCCACGGACATACTTTATATAGGCTATGGTTTTTAAATTCATTTTATTTTAATTTATTAATTGTTTTTGTTAATACTAATATTATACAAGATTAACATTATGCATTGTTTAGACCATCCATCCATAGTAATTCTGCCCGAAGGCAGGTCCTTCACTGCGATCATAGCATTTTTTGATGCTATGCTTGCAGCTTTACTAGGGAATTGTAGGTGTGGTAGCTTCCCGTTGCTTTCCACGCCGATTAAGGATGATGATGATGGCCGTATGATTTCGGGGACCGTTTGGGCCTTTAACTTTTCCTGACATTTGTCTTACAGATGAAAAACGCCGATAAAAACCTCACCCAGAAAAACTGCCCCGACCGGGGATCGAACCCAGGCCCGCTGCATGACAAGGCAGCACGCTACCTCGAGACCACAGCGGTGGATGTTTAGACTATAATTTCATAATACTTTTAAATTATATTAATTGTATAAAACTTTGTATTATTTTATTATTCGTTGGTTGATTGGAGGAAAGTTCTTATGGCCTTAACCCTGCCAGCTTAAATAAAGCATTATTATTATTATTATTATTGAATATATACAAAATTATCAGATTAAATGGTTCCAACACGTCCAGAGAATGTCAAATTCCCGTTTACCAAAGATTTACCACCTCAACCCACGCCGTAGCGTAGTGGTTAAGGCACTGCGCTACAAGCCGGAAGGTCGAGGGTTCGAGTCCCGGTGGGGTCAGGATTTTTAAACTGACCCAAACCTTCTGGCGGCACTATGGCCCTGGGGTCGACTCAGCCTCTAACTGAAATGAGTACCAGACGCTTGTTCTGGGGGTAAAGGCGGCCGTCACGCAGGGCCGACATCAAGTGCCGATTGTCAAGAAAAAGTGGGAGCCTTAACCTCCTACTACCCCAAGGGCCTCCTGAGGCCTGTAGTGGGATCACTTTACCTTTTTACCTTTACCCTAAAGGCAAAAGAGACCGATGGAAAGACCAGTTTTTGTAGTCGCAGAACGGGCATCATCACCCAATACTGCATTCGGAAGAAGATTATTATTATTATTATTATTATTATTATTATGTCCCGCGCCGTAGCCGAGCGGTTAAGGTAGGAAGCCTTGGCGCAGAGCTACGGGACTTGCGCTGGTTCGAGTCTCCATGGTGGAAGACATTTTCTCATGGTATTTCGGCCAGTATGGGACCGGTGCCCACCCAGCATCGTGAGGCAGTTGGGTAGCTGCAATAAGTAGCGGCTCCAGGTTGAGGAACCAGCTATAACGGCTGGGGGACTCGACATGCTAACCACATGTCACCCCTACACTGGCTGTTGATCATCTACCTCTGTGATTGACACATGTGGATGTGAAGGGCCAGCAGCCGACTGGTAAAAGGGCAACCGCTGAAAAGTGGAAAGACCCTCGATCGGAATTATTATTATTATTGTCATCTTATAATGGTTCAAAGGAGTATGCTACATATATCTACTCTAACATATCAATAACACATTACTATGTAACCAGAGGTCGTGGATTGTTTATATCAAAATATTGTGACCTACATGTGAAAGTTGTTAATAGAGTTCTGCTACACTCTGTATATAAAATAGAGTGAAAAAAAAAGTTCTAGAAGAAAAAAGTTAATATAGTGTAACTTGTTAACAGCCTATGGATGGAGGCCTAATCCTTAAGTGCCGGATATAAACAGAAGTAACATTGTTTGTACACGTAAAATAACTGTGTTTACAAATTAGACAATTGGCCGTTTTCCCACTGACTTCTGGGTAAACCGTGACAAATTGCGATGTCACGATTGTCAGTTCGTGTGCCCGTAACTTCATGGCCCCTTAGTGAATATAAAAATTTATGAAATACAGTGTTTACTCGCTTAATGACTTTCAACAATTTTAATTCTAACATCTGTTGTGAGTCTAAAAAGAATTCCTAAGGAAACATCGTGTAAACCAAAATTAATTAATTTGATTTTTATACATTGACTTTAATATGCAAAAAAATGAATATACTGGCATTGAATGAGAAAACATACTAGGAACAAATAATCCATTATAAAAATTTACAAGAAAATAAACATTTTAATACAGTAAAACCTGTCTATGAAGGAACAGGACGGTTCCGTAAATATATTTCCGTCTTGACAGTTTTCCTTCTTATAAAGGGTTCCCAAATTACAAACTTGAATTTTCCCACGCAGTGTAAGGGTTTTACATGCACGTTTTAAAGACATAATGTATTAATTGAAATACAGACAAAATAGTGTATGTAACACAGGACAGTTTGTACGGCAATACAAAACACCTGTATTACACAAAAACGAGAAGGAACTCAACAACAGGAGGACTGAAGAGTTTCCCTACTCCCTCCCAGCTAACGTAAGCAGGCAAGGAAAAGCGAGGGATTCCCCGCTGTCACACATAAGCAAGGGTATCCCCGCAATACAATGGCAACACAAGCAGGTAAAACGATATAATGCAGTAGCGTCACATGCAGAATTTTCACGTGTGGTCATTAATACTGTAATTAGAACGTGCTTAAGAATAATTTTCCTTCTTAGGGTCGGTTTCACCAACAGAGGTAACTGAATTAAGCCAGTTTAAGCTATGTATTATACATGGGGAAAACTGGCGTAATACAGTTACCTCTGTTGGTGAAACTGACCCTTAGTGAGGTAAAAATTAACTATTGGTACTTTAAAAAGCGTTCCGTTTCCGCGTTATGAAGGTTTTTGGTTTATACAGGACGATTTTACATAAAATCGTACCGTTCTGGATATTTTTTTCATCTCTACAGATTTCCTTCTTATAAAGGTTCCGGCTAAGACAGGTTTCACTGTATTATGCTATTGACCGAAACGTTGTCCTTAAAGATTCAATAATGTGTTGGTACTAATTTATTTTGTGAAAAGCAATGAAATGTAATTATAAACGCGAGGTTTATTTGTATCCTACTTTACATCGATTAATCAATACCAGACTTATTTGCAAACATTATCATTATTGTCCCAATAATTGGGTTAACATTCGGTTCGGCTTGATACACTATACGGTCCTGCATTTGTTAAGAGTTCAACGCCAACAAACAACAGATGTTAAGAGTGCATTTCCGTTGTTGTTATTATTGTTAATATTATTATTATTATTATTATTATATCATCATCATCATTGTCGGCTGCGATGGATTCAGTGGTTATGTTCCTTGCCTCTAGTCCCGAGGGTCGCGGGACCGGGATCGATGAATTTTAGGATGGAAAAATTCAAGGAGCAAGTCATCCGGGAAAGACTTTAAGCCATGGGTTCCGAGTCTGAAGATTTTCAGGCGCATAAAAGATCCTTAAGCCTGAATAAAGAGGCTCTAAACAACATTTACCGAACTCCTTCAACCCAGTAATACTTTAGTTGCCTGCTAGATGTCTGACAAGGTAGATATGTTGACCGTATACCACTCATGACATCTTCAGGGAAATAAGTGTGACCGACTGTTTTCTCAATCCGGTCTTACACTGGTGTTCGGAAATTCCCATTACAAACATATAGAGCTTGTAGAGGGGAGTTTGTAGGTATCGTTTCGAATAGAAACATTGCTCCGGGAAATTACAATTTTCGTGTTCCAGCTTTTAAATTCCCTGTATCTGCGTGGAATAAGTAGATAGCAATTTAATTATTTATGACTCAACTAATTACATTTACACAACCCAACATTCACTTATTTCGTGACAATGTCAAGAGAAAATAAAGAAACTTCAAGTTGTCACTGTAAGAATAATTGTTTATACACAAACTAAACTTCTCTACTGTACTTAACATGGTAGTAGCACTGCAAATTTTTGGGTACAGTAAGGAAATTGAGATATAGCAAAATTGTAGATTAAGGATATATGTATTATCAATAAGAAGAATCTCAATATGGTCTTTGTTTTCGATCTTTAATTACATTATATAATAAGTAGGTCTGATAAGTTGAATAGTCTGATAGTGCATTTGATGTCTGCAGGGACGGGGGGAGGGGGTATGAACGTGCGCGTGTGTATATGTGTGTGTGTGTTTTTTATAATTTGATTTCTAGCATTTTTTTTAATATTAATGTACAGAATGAGACTTTTTTATTTATTTATACACATGGTCTTTTCATGGATGAGTGTAGATGTGTATTATTGTGATGTAGTGTAGACATAGATTTTACTTATATGTAGCCTATTATTGTTTTTTGATACAGGTGTATTTGTTTATATTATGATTAGTTTTATTTTTTTATTCATGGAAAAAAAAAATATTGCACATACGGCCAGGCAGGCCCATGCGCAATGTAAATGCATATGTATTTTCTTTCTTCTGAAAAAAATCCATTATATATATATATATATATATATATATATATATATATATATATATATATATATATACTGTAACAGCGGCTCAGTGTAGTTAAGAGAAAAATTCAGAAGAAAACTCACCCAGGAAAAACTTGCATCGACCGGTTTTGAATCTTGGGCCGTGGCGTCCTAGATCTGGATCTTCTAATCAATTACAGAAAAATTAAAAATAAAAACTTATTCCATTACGTGTCTATTTGTATGTCAGGAGCGTGACATGTAAATATAATTAAGAAGAAACACTCATTTTTTTTTTCCATCTGCATTTAAATTATCTAGAATAATATAATTAACACTAAATCTAGAAATCCTTCACACTCTGGCAAAATTTACGTAAAGAAAAAAAAAAAGTTTTCAAATGCTAGAAATCACATCCAAAACCTTAGCTTAAAAAAAAACATGTATTCATGTTTTGCCAATACAATATATTCACCATAGCAGTTCCATGCTCTACTTTGTAGCTTTACTAGGAAATTACTTAATTAACCAGTGCAAGAGATTGCATCAAAATATCAATTTTTAATGGCGCTTAGCCTGTTGATACATAACATCGTCCAATTATAAAACATAGATATGGCCTATACAATATATATATATATATATATATGACATGATAAGAAAAATAATTGCCTGGACGGGATTCGAACCCGGACCTCTGAGTTGATATCTCAGTGCGTTACCAGGCGAATCCAGAACAAACATTCATTTTTTATACATATTATTGTTCTGGATTCGCCTGGTAGCGTAAGTGGTAGCGCACTGAGATATCAACTCAGAGGTCCGGGTTCGAATCCCGTCCAGGCATTTATTTTTCTTATCATGTCATATTAAGCTTGCATTGCTCAATGTCAAAAACTTAATTATAACACACACACATATATATATATACACACACACACACACTGTAAAACTTGTTTAATACGGAACGCGAATAATGCGGAAATCTGTCCAATGTGAACACATTTATTGGTCCCGGCAAAGTAATAGTAATTTTACGTGTATTTATTCTGTATAACACGGAATCTGCCCAACGCGGAAACGGAACGACGTTCTACACAATTCATGAAAAAATGTTTATACAGCGGAAAGATAGAGAGAGAAATAAATTAGTTTCCACTTCATTGAATTCCCGTTAGGTGAATTAACAATAGTGACGATTCCCGCCGCCGGGTGAAAGAGAGTTTCTACCTGTATCTGGAATTTTCTTTCGGCCTCATTGTACACCTATTTTGCGAAAATGGAAACAGAAAAAAAAAACGCATTTTAAATTTAAATGCTAACCATACGTGCAAAGGTATTTAAACTCTTACGTGACAGGGTCAATTTTTCTGCAACAATAAAAATGTTTACATGAAAATGATCCTGAAGAATCCGTGTCATTAAAAAGCAAATAAACAAAAAATGCATTTTTTACATTTTTTTTTTTGACATTTTCACCATTCGGTCCCCCTAACGGAAAAGTAAAACAGTGTTGTCTCTTAACCACTTGGCACAATTTTATTTCCCTAGAGGCACCAATTTAAAGATAAGCTAGATTTTCTTTACCTCTGATCAAATAAGACAAATCGAAGTTTGAGAAGTGAAATTTCTTCGCTTTGTAACTGGAAATACATTATTGGATCACAAAAGAACTATTGACATCAAGAAGGATTTGAACACAGAACCAATCACAAAATTAATAGAAAAATATAGGATAAATTGGAGAGATTATGTCCTACGAATAGCCAAGCACCAGGATAGCAAGAACTGTTTCATATTTTAATCCGAAGGGGACAAGAAACATAGTTCAACCTTTAAAGAAATGGCCATCGTCATCATCATCCTTATCATTATCATCATCATCCTTCACCGGTGTGGAAAGCAACGGGAAGCTACCACACCTATAATTCCCTAGTACAGCTGCAAGCATAGCATGAAAATGCTATGAATGCAGTGAAGACCTGTCCTCGGGAAGAATTACTATGGATGGATGGATGGATAGATGGATGGTGGGCAGAGATTATAACAAATAAATAACTTTGGAGGAGAATGAATAAAAATGAAATTTGTAAAGAAATTAAATTTAGAAAATGAAAATGGGTTTGTCGCGTGTTAAGGAGAGAGAATGATCTTCGCCACGGTTTAGGCTTATTTACTAGCCTGTTTCGGCTCCAAATTGCTACTGTTTCCATCTTTTCTTTGGTCTTCCCAAACTTCTTCTACCTCGCGGTGAATACTTGTATGCTGTTTTTGATATTCTATTCTCAGTCTTCCTTGGTAAGTGGGAGTGAATGATAACATCACAACAATGACATATGATTGGAACCCCCAAAGATTGGAAAGGCGAGGAGGAAGACCTAGGGCAACATGGGGTAATCCCATCACAGATGAAGATGAACAGGAAGGAATGAAATTAATGCATCATTATTTTAAGTATTATGTATATTTATTTTATGTATCACTAAACACAAACTCACAAACACAGACACAAACACACATGTTTTACTTTATGTAACATCTACACTTCACATACCCGAAATCTGTATGTATTATGTTTATTTATTCAATAAAGTTTAGATGGTAGTTAGGGACATAGACCAGACACGGGGATAAGGGCATTATGCCCGTTGTAATCCGGGGGGAGGCGGTGGTGGACTCTAAATAATAAAAAATAAATAATTGGCAAACAAGATACTTCGTTGGCGAGCTTTTATCAAGGCCCTATGCTTCCTAGTGGAGTGACCAGGACTACTACTACTTATTCCCAAACACTCGTAATATTTTCTGGACCGATGAAGACTTTTTTCCCCATAAGTAACCCCACGAGTGATTTCCAAATTATCGATAAATTCACGACTCACGAAGTGAGGAGAGAATTTACCTACAGAATATGGAAATCAATAGTGGCATTTGTTAGGATTATTTAACGAATAAAATTAAGCTGTTTACTCACAAAACATTGTTTAAATATAGTTACTTTAAAATATTTATATATTTAATGTAAAACAAATGAGAAACGTTTGTTATGCTTCATTTGTTCATCACTGCAACCAGATCATATTATTTATTGCCAAAGGATCGCAATATTGTACGAATGCACCCTAGCGGAGAAAAAATTAAACACATCGAACTGTTTATAATCAACATATTAATTAATTTCTGATGTCCTATGATGTAAAATATATTTTTATGGAACGCAAATTCCTGGAAATAAAACCTTTAAAAAAGTGCAAACTGTGGTTTCATTTTATTGTGGTATAATCAATTACTACGAATGTTTTTCAATTAAATATCACCGCAAGCATTATCTGATTACATTCGTGCACTATAGGGCCTCTATACATTCTAGTAGCCGTATTTCTTAGAGAATCAGTCACTGCAAAATAATGCTCTGGCTTATTCAGAATGTTAAAAAGGAGGAGATTGATTTCAAAGTGATACAATTAAACTGATAAAATCGATGTGAAAAAGACTGTGATTGGTTGTAAATAAAAAAAACACTGAAATGTGATTGGTCAATGACTCCCATTTGGGGCATGAGTTAAATAGTAAAAAAAAAGCATGATAATAACCTAAGTAGCTGCACTTTTTCGGAATTCGCTAAATTCGATCATAGACGTAGCTGTTGGATGATAATGAAGTGAGAAATAGGTCCGCATCTCATCTCAACTTAAAAACAGCAGGCAGCGTTAATGAATACATTAAAATGTAATTAGAGAGTGTAAATATAATTCATAAACATTAGAAAGTGAATGCAAGGTCAAATACACCCACAGAGTTCTCAAACGTGATTCATTAACTCACTCTAGTGAAATTCATCAGAAATTTTATTAAACGCTATCTCGCTGAAATTATTACCCCCCCCCCCATCTTCCAAATGGGGCTACTATCAAGATTTACGTCAAGCCGTTCCTTCCTGACATAAAATATGGCACATTCATCATTACTACAGCGATACTAAAACCCCATGTATTATTGTCCCTGTTTCAAAACAGCAAGTTTCTATCATTGGTTACATGGTTTCCCGTTGGTATCTATCTCTCACAACATTCAAATTTCACGAACCTTAGTCCGCACTTTCCTTTCTGTTTGTTCTTATTTATCATAAGTAATGCCACGAGTGATTTCCAAATTATCTAGAGGATTTGGAAATCAAGAGTGGCATTTGTTAGGACCATTTAACGATTAAATTAAGCTGTTTACTCACAAATCATTATTTAAATATAGTTATTTTAAAATATGTATATATTTAATGTAAACGGCGATGTTTGAAAACAAATGAGAAATGTTTGGTTATGTTTCATTTGTTCAACACTGCAACTTGATCATACTATTTATTGCCAAATAGGATCGCAATATTGTAAGAATGCACCCTAGTGGAATAAAATTGAAACATCAATGAAGTTGACTATTTAACTCATGCTCCAAATGGGAGTCAATGACCAATCACGTTACAATGAATTTAGTTTTACAACCAATGAAGTCGTGTTTCACTTCGCTCTTTATCGATTTCTCTTTATCAGCTCATGCTTTTGTGATAAAGAAAGCTCCTCCTTTTTAATATTCTGACCAGGTCAAAACATTACTTTTGTCCAACAAATACATTGAATATAGCAAACAATGAACAAATTCCTTGATTTTACTCAGTTGTTTCCTAAAACAAAAATTAATAACCTATAAGATTGATTATAATATACAGTTTGATGCGTTTCGTTATTTCTCCACCAAGGCGATTCTTACAATATTGCGATCCTATTTGGCAATAAATAATATGATTAAGTTGCAGTGAATATACATAACCTCACATTTCTGATTTGTTTTTAGACATTGCCGTTTACTTTAAAATATATACATATTTCAAAATACCGGTAATTATACTTTTTTTGAGTAAACAGCTTAATAGTCGTAACAAAACACACTTCATTTCCAAATCACTCGTGACATTACTTATGATAAATACATGCACTGAAATAAGGGAGTGGTTGTCATAATACACATTTAAGAAAACTATGACAAGATTTGAGGGAGGAAACTAAACAGGAACACATTTGCTCAGGATAGGGATGTATGGAGAGTTTTATACATACATATAGCATAAGTGGGACTTAAGATCGCGGAAGGAAATCGTAAGTGCATTTTAATAAGCAAAGTGTGCCACGCGCTTTGTGATTCTCAACTGTTCCGGCTCATCGACTCGGATCGCTCGTTCTAGGCTGTGGAAAGCACCTGCTTCCTCTATGCAATAATGAATTAAAATATCATTAAAGTCACAATATATTATTTTCATCATAGAAAGAACGATTCATAGTCAGGTATATGATATGTTTACAAGTTACTTATAAAATTCGCACAAGATACGTACGAAAAGTAAATCAAGGATTTAATTTTAATCCTAAGTTATATTATTCTTTGCTTACTTTTTGTATTCATGGATTAGGCATTTCAATCTGCCTTTACTGGTGCTGCAAATCTTTGTCTCTTCTATACTTATTCGTCTGCCCCTTAATCTCCTCCATCCTGGTTGTATTTAAAAGCAATCATCGACCATTTGTCAGATTTCTTTCCACACGCCCTCTCCATCTCTTTCTATAATCAATTATTTCTTATTCTTCTTCTTCCTTCCAAGTATTAGGCCAAGGCCTGTTACGATCCTATAGAAAATTTTCCCTTATGGGACAACTTCTCGTTATAACGACTCGTAAAGCGACTAATAAATAGCTTCCCTCTCTGATTGGTTGCTGGGCCAAAGAGGACGGCGTAGACCAGTGATGGGCTACCATCATCTTATAAAGCTCTCAACGTGGTCATGCTTTTCTTCTGAGAAGGAAAGAAATTAAAGGAAAAGTAAGAAATGGAAGAAAGGAAAGACTCCCTAGGGCGTTGCTCTCGATGTCCCTAATAGCTGTCGGGGTCGAAAAAACAAGAGTTAACCTTTAAGAGAGGTTAGATAGTATAAGTTTAAAAGAGTGCAAAACACAAGTAAGTGGAAGAAATGTTTTGCACAGCTTGGGCACCTTGTGGTCGCCATCCACATATCCCCTAGATGAGGACCCCTGAGGGCATCTTCAATATTAAACTATATTTATAATATTAACTTTATTCCTGACGAATATGTTGTGTTTCATTCAATATCGTGTATTCAGCCAAAGCTCTCATTCTTGCGGTTTCAATTTTGTTTTTATCTTTTGTTACCCAAAATCGAAGATTTTTTTACAAATCTAATTACTTTGATATTGCTAACTTGCCGATTGGTCAGAGGTGAGAGGAAACTAAGAATAGTCCGCAACGTGGGAGACATCTGCCAGAAGGTTGACATCGACCAAGAAGTCTGCAACGGTCTACGAGGCGACGTGATACCAGGCGGAAGCAGCAACCCTCTCTAAAGGGGTTAATACTTAGAGGAGTATGGATAGATGCTCTGAGACAGCAGCCCTGTCATTATCCTTACCCTACACAGCGCTCGTAACGCGGTCAGGGGACATTTATTACTACTGATTCATCTGAAAGCAAAGGTCGGATTGGATTTCAGCACGTATTACGAATGAATAAACAGCGCATACCAAGAAGAATGTATAATTATAAACCAAAAGGGAGAAGATTGTTGGGAAGACAATTGAGGAGATGGAAGGACCAATTCGACCTATAATGAGATCGGAACTGGCCATTGGGCTTAATCCTTGTTGTTGATGATGATGAATTATTTGATTCCCCATCACTTCATATAGTTTCAAAAACGTGCGTGAAATCATTTGTCTATTTAAGTGTTTTTATAAAACGGTATTGTATCTTATACATTTTAATCTACTGTATCCTAATCAGCCCATCGCTGTGGTCTCGAGGTAGCGTGCTGCCTCGTCACGCAGCGGGCCCGGGTTCGATCCCCGGTCGGGACAGTTTTTTCTGGGTGAGGTTTTATCGGGGTTTTTCCTCACCTGTAAGACAAATGTCAGGAAAACTTTAAGGCCCAAACGGTCCCCGAAATCATATTGCCATCATCATTATCCTTATCATTATCATCATCCTTCACCGGTGTGGAAAGCAACGGGAAGCTATCACACCTACAATTCCCTAGTAAATCATGAAAATGCTATGATTGCAGTGAAGGACCGCCTTCGGGCAGAATTACTATGGATGGATGGTATCTAATCTTTTTCTCCATCAGCAGATTTACTAGTCAAATACTTGAACTCGGAAACCTGCTCAACTGGTGATTATTAATAATGATTGTATATCTTACAACAGGATTTCTCTTCCTGTCAGTATTCTCATGTATTCTTCTCTAGAGAGAAATGCCAATAGTTCATGTGTGTGTGTGAAAGAGAGAGAGAGAGAGAGAGAGAGAGAGAGAGAGAGAGAATATATATATATACATATATATATATATATATATATATATATGTGTGTGTGTGTGTGTGTGGGTGTGTGTGGAATGCAGTCCGACTATTTATTTCATTTGTATTTACAGACGACTTAACATCTAAGGTCATATCGTGTACAGGATATTCAGTCAGGTGAATTCAGAAGGCTGTTTCACTTTTATTTATAGATATTTTATTGCTACAATTTTCTAACATTAATTTTAATTTATATTTCTTTTGAGATTGTCCTCTCAAATATATGAAGAAGAAGGGTTTCCTGGGTTTTTCGCGTCAGTAATTCAAGGTAGGCTTCTGGCCACTAGTTTTGACATTATTCCATATGCCTTTGTCCAGGAGTGAATGATTCAAGTTACTTGTATCGGTCTTACATACGTTCAGCGACATTGAACAGTATCGCTGAAGGTAGATAAGACTCATATATGTAACTCGAATCATTCAGTCCTTGACAAGAACATGTGAGATCATGTCGAAACGTTGGAATCAGTGGCCAGAAGCCTAACTTGAATCTTCGACGCAGAAAACCGAAGAGAAACCTTTATTTTTCATACTTATATCAGCGAGAGTATGCAATGTAACACACACACACATATATCCATCCATAGTAATTCTGCCCGAAGGCAGGTCCTTCCCTGCAATCATAGCATTTTCATACTATGCTTGCAACTTTACTAGGGAATTGTAGATGTGGTAGCTTCCCGTTACTTTCCACACCGGTGAAGGATGTTGATGATGATAATAAGGATGAGGTTGATGATGATGGCCATATATATATATATATATATATATATATATTACCTATTCTATAATAATATTGCCCGAGGGCAGGACTTTCACTGCAATCATAGCATGTTTACGCTATACTTTGCAGCTTTACTAGGGAATTCTAGGTGCAGTAGCTTCCCATTGCTTTCCACACCGGTGAAAGATGAGGACAGCTGAATGATTTTCGAAGACCATTGGGCCCTAAACTTCCTGACATTTATCTTATAGGCGAAGAAAAACCCCGAAAAAACCTCATCCAGGAACCTGTCCCCACTCGATCCCGGACCTGCTGCGTGACAAGGTAGGACGCTACCTGGAGACCACAGCGGTGGACTATTATATATATATATATATACATATACATATATATATATATATATACTATACATATATATATCAAATATGTATTAAAACCAGATTTATCGTATTCTTCTAATAATTTTCTGAACACAAATTCCATGCCTTCATACTCTTGCACAATTAATTTCAGTTTTCTGTAAGGGGAAATTTCTGGGGTGACACAGATTATCTTAATCATGGTACGATATATTCTTTCTCCAGTTTCCTTTGCTAGGATGTCGTTATCCCTAAGTTTGTATATATACGTATTCAAGCATTCTTTTTTCTTTTCATATCATATATATATATATATATATATATATATATATATATATATATATATATTCGGCTTCGATGATCTAAGGATTAAGTTCGTTGCCCTTGGTCCCGAGTTGAAACTCGAGAGCAGGGTCGACGGATTTTTAAGTTGGAAAAATGGAAGGGACAAGTTATCTTCTGGGAGGAATTTTACGTCTTAGGACCTGGCAAGCAAACACTCTTACCCCACGTGGTGATGTATATATATAACTTATTTAGATTAATAAACGGTTGATTTGCTAGTAAAATCATCGAGCAATATGATTCAGGGGGCACGCCATAACATTGTTGGTTAATGCAATAAGCAACAAGCCGGAAGATCGGAGGCTGGACTCCCTGTGGGGTCAGACAATTTTAAACAGACCCAAACCTTCTGGCTGTATCAACGCCCTGAAGTAGACTCAGCCTCTAACGGAAAGAAATGCCAGACTCACGTTCCTGGCTTGAAGGCAGCCGTCACGCAGAGCTGACTACTCAGAAAATAACTAGTGCTGATTGTCCAAAAATGAGCCTTAACCTTCTACTACTCTAAAGGGCTCATAAGGTCTATAGTGAGATTAATTTAACTTTATCTAACAAGAGAACTGTCAACAATTGAATTCCGAAACTTACCTTGATTTTTTCCCCCCAAGAAGCGTTGTGATATACCAAGGCTGTGTTAAAATATAAATAAATAAATATATATATATAATATATATATATACACCTTTTTAGCTGCAAGGCACTAAAATCCAGTGCCAAATCTCTCATTTAAACATAGAGAAGTAATGCATCATCTCACCTGATGGACTGAATAACCCTCACTACCTCCGTTCGCGCTGTACCTGCATCACTCCACTCTGCTCTAAGTCAGGCAGGGAGTCCATATGCTACGCACAGCGGGTTGCCATTGCTGGATTCTGGCATCGAAATCTAGGTCTTGAAGTTAAAAAGACACAGCCTTGGTACATCACAATGTTTCTCTGGGAGAATTTTCAAGGTAGGTTTCGGCAAACAATGGTTTACAATTCCCTTCGTATTATCTTAGACGTTAGAAGAAATATCTCCCAGTTTTATTAAAACAGGCATTTGTGTTGCCACACTTCGATTATTCGATTATTATGACGTTTTATATATATATATTATATATATATATATATATATATATAATGAGCTAAACATTGACTTGTCGAAGAAACTGCAGTATGTTCGTTATGCTTGCGTTCGTTTCATTAACAACGTCCGCAGTTGTGATCATATTTTCGAACATTTCAATAATCTCTCTTGGCTCCGTCTTAGAGACAAACATAAATTGTACTCTCTCTCACATATTTTCAAGTTTATGCTAATAATCCATCTCCACAAGTCCTCTTCTTATTCCACTTCTTTCACAGTATCCCTCCCGCTCTTGGAATTCCCTCGCTTAAGATAAAAGGGGTTGCCTCACACTTGACACTATTAAGAGTGACGCTTAAACAATTACTTGTTGTTAAATATAATTAATGTTTTCCCAAGAACTAAATTTATTCTGCCATTAGTAGTTTTATTTTCATTTTTCTATTATGTACATTTTATATTTTATTTGTTAAATCCAGAGTAAATCAACATATATTGTAGATAATAATTGCATTGTAGCAATACCATGTAATCATTTATGTTTATTATAATTTAGATATACCTAATAGTAATTACTGTAATTTGTTTTTCTAACCTGGTTGAGTGGTAGACGAGCCTTTAAGGCCTTAAATCTGCCAGGTAAAATAAAGCTATTATTATTATTATTATTATTATTATTATTATTATTATTATTATTATTATTATTATTATTATTAAACATCATTAACAGAACAAAACAACTAATTTATAAGTCCATACTAGAAAGTATAATGTTATATGGATCGTAAGTTTGGACAATGACACAAGAACATGCCAACAGAATAACTTCAGTTGAAATGAATTTTTGGAGAAGACCTGGCAGAAAATCAAGACTGGAAAGAATTAGAAATACAAAAATTAGAAAATGGATGAATGCAGAAAGAAGTACAATGGATGAGATTGAACACCAGAAGGCTAATATGGTAAGGACACGTAAGAAGAATGCTGGATGGAAGATTACCAAAGGCTGTCTATGCATGGAAAATTGAAAGAAGGAGCAGAACAGGAAGAAAACAACCTGGAAGAACAACATTCAGAATCCAATGAGGACATTTTGTGTAACGGATGAAGACACAGAGAACAGAGAACGATGGGAAACTTTAATTAAGGAAAACTTGTGAATATTTGTTACAAATTGATAGTCTATAAGTCCGTAGTCATTTATGTATTTTTTTAAACTTATGTTAATTTCTAAGATTGGTTGGAGAAAACCCTCAATGGTGAGGTAATTTTTCAAAATAAAAAATATTATTATTATTATTATTATTATTATTATTATTATTATTATTATTATAAGCAATTAAATTGGTATGGCATGTACGACGAATGCAAGAAGAAAGATTACCCAGAAAAAAAATATTGGAATGGTGTCCACCTCAAAGAACAAGGAAAGTAAGACCTCGAAACTCGTGGATGCAAGAAATAAGAACTGGAATAAGAGCAATAGGACTGGGTAGGGGATGGATAGACGAGTGGAGAAGGAAAATAAAACTTTAGGCACAGAAAGATGTGTAAACATTAACAGTTTGTAAATAAAAATACAATTATTTATTATTATTATTATTATTATTGTTATTATTATTGTTATTATTATTATTATTGTTATTATTATTATTATTATATTATTATTATTAGAATGGATAGAATTACGAAATAAAGAAATAAGGGAAATTATGGGTGTACAAGAGGAGCTGGACATCATAGACATTATAGAAAATAAAATATTATAGTGGTATGAACATGACAAAAGAATGCCAAGGCAAAGATTGCCTAAAACTGTTATGGAATGGATCCCAATAGAAAGGAGGAAGAGAGGAAGACCGAAGTAAACTTGGATAGAAGGGGTACAAGCGGCTATGAATATCAGAGGACTGGAGGAAGATCAATGCATGGACAGAGAGGAATGGCGTTTGGTTTCCAGAAGACGGCGGCAGCTGCCATGATACCGGATTATTATTATTATTATATGTCTGAAATTAAATCAGTGAACATCATCAAGAAAGAAACGCACTACAAATACAACAAAGAAACTAATTCTTCTGGATACACTTACCCTAGAAGCAACATGTCAAATCATCTATACATATGAAGGAAATACATAAGAAACACCCAGGTCCTTATGGAATATGGCCAGGAATCGGACTCGGGACTATTTCATCAGTAGCCAGGAACACTAAGAGACTAGTATGCCGTTTACTGATTCATCGTGGAAGCATAATCGTGTGTCTTATCCCTGTTATGCAGAAACGTGTATAATAACAGCCGTGCGAAATCGCATTTTTCCGCGGAGAAATAATCGTTGTATCGCACGGCGATTCTTTTCGTGATCTGCACATAGACACGCCCACTCTCGCATAAATCAAATATTCAAATGATATCAACCCTTATGTTCTCGTAACTTCCGGACTCCTGGCATCCTTTATAAATAAAAATCCCGTCGCGCAGGAACTGCGTAAACTAAGCCAATTGTTCGCCGAGTCGAATTTATGATCCGATTTGCTAGTTTAAGGAATAGGCCTATATATGTATTTTGTTAATTAAATAGTAGGCCTACGTATACAGTTTCGTTTCGAGAAAAATATAGCAGCCGCTAGAATGATTTTTTGAATTTCGATTTTCAGGTAAACCCCTATTTCCAAAGGTCATATTTCGCTGATGTTTTAAGAACACGTTTCTTATTTTTAACCAATAGCGTATACCAAGTTTCGTTGCGGAAAATTGAAAATTACTGTGACTAGAGCGATTTTTAAATTTTCGTTTCAGGTGAATAACCAGTCATATTGGTCCGATTTTGCTAGTTAACGAATTCAATTTTTTTAATCGTCATTTTCGGTGCCTACTAACAAGGGAATTGTCAATCCGGCTAACATATACAGCCGATTGTCAACATGGGTGAAATTTTTAACTTCCTACTGCCCTAAGGGCCCCGTAAGACCTGTAGTGGGGTCAGTTTACCTTTTTTAACTTGAATGCCGTGCTTGTCTTATAAATTATGAACTGTCGCTGATTTTGCTGCAACTAGTACTTGTATTCAACCAGCGTCAATTATCAAATAAATAAATAAATATATACATCAGTTAGGAAAAACCAGGTAAGTCTTCAAAGTGATTTTTTACAGGAGAGCAAAAACTAGTTCAATGACTTACATCAAAGAGTGCATACATCGAAAATTCAATGCTTAATAACACCGTCACTATTCGCTTGACGACTTACCCGTTTTTACCGAACGTGCATCGGACCAAAAGCTATCGGGAGATGTTAATAACTCATTTTCGACCAAAAGTTGACTTACCCGGTTTTTCCTAACTGATGTAGATATATACATATGTATAAGGGTAGTCCTTATTTTCGACTTGTATTTCATTCCATCGACCCCGGCCGGGTTTGAACCCACGACCTTCAGAACCAGAATTAGATGAGTACAGGATGGATAATGAGACCGGAACAGAATACCAGGTCTTTTTCGATGATTGCTCGATGATGATAGTTTGTTATTGCTTGTGATGAATAGTACCACTGGATCTCCTCCTCTCCGTTCTTAGAGAAAGAAATCATTAACCACACATAAAGAGTAAACGCTAGCTCATTTTTTGAAACCATAAATTTATGATTAATTGATCCAATTACTTTGACTAGAAGACTAAATTGTTGAATTTGATTCATATATAATTCCCCAAAATAATAGTATATTACAATGCGAGGTTAGGAAGTGTTTTTTTACAGACGCGAGGAAAATGTTTAAAAATCTCGCTGTCGCTCGGTTTTTAATTTCCGAGATTCTATAAAAAAAACTTCACAAACATGCGTTCTACATTATTTTTTGTGCGATGGTGTTTTAAAAACAATAAATAATAGTAAAATAATAACATCTTTGTTGGAAATATTTGCGTTCATTATAAACAATTGACTAACGTTAACAGTGTGGGCGATGTTTATTAGTTGAAACAACAGGAGGCCGTGAAACCATTATTACTGATAAAATGGCCGCAAGTACGTATTTATTGTTATATATTGTTTCAAATAAATTTCAGTTCATTTAAAACGCAGTGATTTGTTTCCTATATTGTATATTAACACTACCTTTTGGAAATTTTTTGTATATAGTATACATAGAGGGCAGTGGTTTTATTTCCCACACGCGTGTTTGTAATATGTTATATTACAGTCTACGTCCACCGCTGTGGTCTCGTGGTAGCGTGCTGCCTTGTCACGCAGCGGGCCCGGGTTCGATCCCCGGACGGGACAGTTTTTCTGGCTGAGGTTTTTATCGGGGTTTTTTCTCATCTGTAAGACAAATGTCAGGAAAACTTTAAGGCCCAAACGGTCCCCGAAAAATCATATGGCCTTCGCAATCATCATGATTTATATTCATCTTAGGTTAAGCTTAGGATTAGGGACTCTCCTGGCGCAACATTATCATCATCATCACATACATAAAAAACAAGACCTAAGTAGGATAACGGCGGCAGAAATGAAATTTTTGAGATCTGTTAAAGGGTGCACTAAGGAAGACAGAATCAAGAACACAGAAATAAGACAGGAACTTGAAATATTTGCAATAATTGATAAAATAGATACATATAGACAAAAATGGAAGCAACACATATACAGAATGAGTTAAGATAGATTATCCAAAACAAATAACAAAATACAAACCTAAAGGCACCCGAGATGTGGGCAGACCTAGAAAGAGATGGGCTGAAGTCGGAACGGGTCAACAGACCTAATCCATGAATGCAGATGATGATGATCATCACCCATCATATCATCGGGGCAACGTAACCCCGCCTTCCAGGCGCCCCAACCTCAGAAGTGGGTTAAAGTACGCCATGCCAGGAGAGAAAACCAGGAATGTCGAAAGACAAACCTGGGGCATTTGAAAAGAAGAAGAAGAATATTACAGTCTAGTTATTTACGCCGTAGCGTAGTGGTTAAGGCACTGAGCTACAAGCCGGAGGGTCGAGGGTTCAAGTCCCGTTGGGGTCAGGATTTTTAAACTGACCCAAACCCTCTGGCGGCACTATGGCCCTGGGGTCGACTCAGCCTCTAACGGAAATGAGTACCAGACGCTTTTTCTGGGGTAAAGTGGCCGTCACGCAGGGCTGACAACCGGCTGACATCAAGTGCCGATTGTCTAGAAAATGTGGGAGCCTTAACCTCCTACTACCCCAAAGGCCTCCTGAGGCCTGTTGTGGGATAACTTTACCTTAGTTATTTAGGTTGGCAACCCCGAAATGTAGGAAGTTGAACTTTCAATCATGATCACCATTGCTGTAAGTACGACAAAACGCACTATCGCGCAAAAAAGAAATTTAAGAAATGTTCGCCTTCTGGGTGTAGATAGTCGTGCAGTCTTACCAATAATTGCTTACTCCCCGAAATGTTGTAGATGTATCACATCATAGAAATGCGGCAGCTGATAGTTATTTATATCTGACATGTGCATGAGCAGGAAACATGCGTGTTATGTGCGTGAATTGAATGAAAGTGTTATATTATGAACCTCTGATACTTTCTAACAGGTAGTATACTCTTCAGATTTATTTCGTCTCGTAAATTATCGAACGCTCTCAGGCAGGTTACTAGCAGCATCTCTAAACGTGTTCACTTCCCTGCATTTCCTCATACAATTAGCGTCGGTATCTCCAGACAAAATAGCGAATACATATTCATCTTGTAGGTTATATGTTCTTCACTCTAGCAACCGCCATGTTTGGTTGATTGCAATGTATACAATTTAATTAACCCTTAAATTTGCAACGTATCCTATAGGCCTAAGATTTTTCTTAGTCCCACTACAGGCCTCGGGAGGCCCTTCGGGTAGTAGGAAGTTAAGGCTCCCACTTTTTCTAGACAATCGGCACTTGATGTCAGCCGGGTTGTAAGCCCTGCGTGACGGCCGTATTTCCCCCAGAACAAGCGTCTGGTACTCATTTCCGTTAGAGGCTGAGTCGACCCCAGGGTCATAGTGCCGCTAGAAGCGGCGGTTTTGGCCAGTTTAAAAATCCTGACCCCCACCGGGACTCGAGCCCTCGACCTTCCGACTTGTACTTGTAGCGCAGTGCCTTAACCACTACGCTACAGCGTGCCCCCACGTATCTTATAAGATATATATAACATCGATAAAGCGTCACTGCTATAAAGTAAAATAAATATTCTCTTTAATTTGCTTACTTGTTATAGTCAGCTGCTAGATGGCAGTGAAGACCGAGTTCTCGCGACATCTAGTAATAATGGAGAATATAATACATATATAAGAAAAATAAGTGTTGAATTGGATTCGCCTGGTAGTGTAATGGATATCACGCTGAGGTACAGACTCAGAGATCCGGGTTCGAATCCCGTCCAGGCATTTATTTTTCTTATCATACCATATATATATATATATATATATATGATATGAAAAGAAAAATGAATGCTTGAGTCGGGATTTGAACCCGAGTCTCTAAACTCTGTACGTTTAGCACTCTAACGACCTGAGCTGCCTAAGTATTCCAATTCAAACATCCATTTTTCTTATATATGTAGTATTCTCAATTCACACAAGAGGTAGCGGAAATTAGTTCCGACTGACATCTAGTGGCTAACATAACAGTTAAGCAATGTTTTTATATATATAATCGTCATAGTACATTCACGAATTTAGGCCATTTGTTGGCCTGTTTCGGTCTCAAGAGAAACACCACCCAGAAGTCATTTGAGTGGACGTCCTGGTCTTCTTCTTCCAGCAGGTTGATATCTTAACATTTGTTTGGGTATCCTGTGATCTTCCATTCGATGAACATATTGCATCCATCTTGACTTATAATCAGAAATTTTGTTTTCTAAAGGTTCCATGTGTAATTCTTCTAAGATGCCTTCAATTTTTTTATAATCTAGTAGTGTGTATCTTGCAGTCTTCCAAAGGTATCTCATTTCAGCAGATCTAAGTCACTGTATATCCTTCTGTTTCAACGTCCATACTTCGCTACCACACGAAAGAGTTGGAAGAGCCAGTGTTTTATAAACTTTTAATATATTATATAATTTATTAGAAACTCGGTTATAAGGGAGAAAGTGCAAATTGAAGACATTATAGATTATATTAAAACCCAAAAATTAAGATGGTACGGACATTTCCAGCCAAAGGAAGAGAATCGGCTACCAAAATGTGTTTTGGAATGGAAACTTAAGGAAAGACGAGGCAGAGGAAGGCCTAAAACTTCATGGAGTCAGGGAATATATTTATACATGAAGGAGAAACATTTACAACCAGGAGATTGGATGGACCGACAAAATTTGCAATTAGGAATCGGACGATGTCAATAGCATTAATCAACTGATGATCTATCTATCTTTAATTTAATTACTATTTTGATAAAGTAGTGGTAAAATGAATCGGTAAATATTTAAATTGGTGTTAAATTAAACAACAATAATCAATAAGTGACCATCATCATCGATGACTCGACAGTCCCATATGAGCCTTGGTCGCCTTCAGGAACTTATGCCAGACATCCCTGTCCTGAGCTTCATTTTTTTAGTTTTTAAAATCTCAATATCTTGAATTAAACTGTCCTCCCTTCATAATTTAGATATTTTACCTTTTCTAGCCAATAGAAGTTACTCATTGCAAATTTTTTCTAGTCATTTGGCTGTCCATACGAATGATATGTCCAGCCCACTCCAACCTGTTAATTTTAACAAGCTTCAGAGTATGTGGTTGATTATACAGTCTATATAATTCATTATTATATATTTTCCTCCAAATATTATTTTCCTTCGCGGCACCGAAAATGGATCTATCTTCCTTTTAAATACAATACGTAGGTAATAATAACAACTGGCGGCTATGCATGATTTATTTCACTTTTAAATAAGCTGGCATCACAAACTGAGTTTATCCAATTAATATATATATATATATATATATATATATATATATATATTAAGAAAAAAGATAAGTGTTTGGATTGGATTCGCCTGGTGGTTTAATGGATAACACGCTGGGGTACAGACCCAGAGTTCCGGGTTCGAATCCCGTCCAGGCATTTATTTTTCTTATCATGTCATATATATATATATATATATATATATAATATATATATATATATAAGTAAAGTGATCCCATAACAGCCCCGGAAGCCCTTGGGGTAGTAGGAGTTAAAGACTCCCACTTTTTCTAGACAATCGGCACTTTATGTCAGCCGGGTTGTCAGCCCTGCGTGACGGCCGCCTTTACCCCCAGAACAAGCGCCTGGTACTCATTTCCTTTAGAGGCTGAGTCGACCCCAGGGCCATAGTGCCGCCAGAGGGTTTGGGTCAGTTTAAAAATCCTATCATATATATATATATATATATATATATATATATATACATACACACACACACACATACACCGTATACCAGTGAAATGAGAACATAAACTCGACTTCCTGAGGAATTCACTTAGTTTACGCAGTTTCTGTGTTACGGATTTATTAAAATCGATTTCTGATTAATAGAAGCGTTAAGGTCATATGAAGGGTATAGGAAAAGAGCGAGATAAGTAACCTTTTTTGTCGAAATGCAGTTAAGAGGTGTCATTAGATTCTCCATAAAAATCACCATAATTTATAAGTGTGAAACAGTAAAACATGCAGTTTATAACCGGTTTATTTATCTCCAAAGTTGACATACAGATAAGGAAGTATGTATGTTGTACAACTAAAAGTACATTTTCTTGGTTTCAAGGAAAATGTGGAATTTTTTTTCCTGTACCCTTCATATGACATATAATTATTTATTTTTATGATACAATGAAATGGCATATTGAAATAAAGCGATTCCACTACACGCTTTAGAAGGACCTGGGGCATAGGAGATTAATATTTCCATCTTTCTAGATAACTGACTCGAGATGTCAGCAAGTTTGTCAGCTATGCGTAACGACCGCTATAGAATCAGAATGTATTTCAGAATCTTTACTTTGTCGTGGTGGAGTGACTTGCATAGTTATATGATCCAGAAAGCTATGCCAGTGGTACAATTGCTGCTGAAAGGCCTCCCCTGCCGGACAGACCGAAGGAGACAAACCACACGAAAAAAGTACCTTGGTCGAAAGAGTGACGATCTTTCACCGTAAAAATAAAACCATCAAGAAACGTGGACACATGTTCCATTGGGGTAAAATTTTCCAGAGGTAAAATAGTCCCTCATGAGGTTCTCCGGGCGGGGATTACTTCAGGGAATCTTGCCAAAAGCTTATACACACGGACATGTTCCTAGGAACATTAAATGTTAGGACATTATATAACAGAGGCGCGCTAGAGATATTAACGCAGGAATTAGATAACCACTAGTGAATATAGTAGGTTTAGAAGAACTCTGATGGACAAAAGAAGGTAGTCAGGCATCAGGAAGCTTTACAATATACTATGGGGTGCAGCGAGACCTGATTATTCTTTATGTAAGTTCGAAGGAGGATTCTCTCCGTTTTCCGAGATATTAAGTTTGTCTGTGATAGGATATCATACATAATTCTAAAGGGCAAACGACATGATTTTGTAATCGTGAATGTATATAGTCCCACAAAATATAAGGATGACAAGATCAAGGAAGATTCCTATGAAGAAGCGAGAGAAGTTTGGAAATAGTCCTTGCGTTTAATATTGGCAGTGACGCCTTTGCTAAGACATAATCCAATCACTACAATCCTAACGTAAGATTTTGAGGAAACACTTTATGAACATGTGACCACCATGAAATGGGCAAATAGTTTCTATTATTCACTGATACAATAAACATTATTCCGTTTGTAACTTTCTACATCACCAACCACGTGACCATTGTATCAGATAATCAGAACGGAAACACAGTAATGTATTCAAGACATGCGCACAATCAACCATTACCATCATACAGTGCCTTCAGCCTCGCTTCGGTTCCTAGATCTTAAAGATGCCAGAAAGTTTGAAATAAAATTGTATTTTAAGCCCATGTTTTTCCCTTTACAGAGATTTAAGCGCTCTCCCCCTACAGGGAAGAATTTGAACCATACTAATTTAGTTACACTTCTTTTCGTATAGATGTCATTTTGAGTGGTCCGTGGTCAGCGCACCACCTCATACTGGCAACTAGGAAACCAAGGTAATACTAGGACGGGAAAATTTGGTAAATTTTGCTTAGAGGCCTTTTCATTCAGGCTTAAGGATTTTTTACGAGCTTGAAAATCTTCAGACTCGGGACCCACGGCTTAAAGTCCCTCCCGGAGGACTTGCTCCTTGGATTTTTCCGTCCTAAAAATCCATCGACCCCGGCCGAGTTTGAACCCGCTACCCTCGGGACCAGAGGCAAGGAGCATAACCACTAGTCCACCGCTGCCGACATTGAAATAAATATGTAGCTTAAAATTATGTCCCATAATCCAGACTGCAATAAATACTTGCATGTAAAAATATATGATTCTGAAAAGCAAAACTCCCGGCGCTTCAAGTCTAGAAGACCCTTGACCTACCATCCAGCTGCTGGCCTCAAATCTATATGTGAATCAAGAGGTAGACGAACATTATCCAGGGTAGGGTGACATGTGGTCAGAATGTTAGGACACTAGACGTTATAGCTGGTTTTCTCGACCTGGAGCCGCTACTCATTGCAGCTACCCAAATGCCTCATAATGCTGGTTGGGCAATAGTCCCATGCTGGCCGAAATTCTACAAGAAAATGTCTTCCTCCGTGGAGATCCGAACCAGCGCAAGTCTCGTAGCTCTGCGCCGAGGCATCTTGCCTTAACAACTCGACTACGGGGCGATAGTAAGTAAAAACGTGTCTTAAACCGATGAACAGGAAAGTAAAACAGCAGTATAATTTGTATCTTATCCTATCTTCTTTTTTGTCCAATGCCACCAGGTTGTCTTTAAGGGAGGTGATGGGTCAAAAATGGTCCATTTGAGGTCAAAATTGACATTTTTTTTTATTTTTGTACTAAAAAATAGTCTGTATCTAATGTATATGTTGGCAAAGTTTCAGAGGTCTATGGCGCTTCTAAGTGCCCTAAATTACATCAGAGTTAAAAGGCTGCGCCAGTTAAATACTACCTGCATGCAAATCTTTAAACTTGTTTTTCCACACTTTTATTTTCACTGCATTTTTGTACATTCAAAATTGAATGGAATTCACAGATTTTGTCCTAGAAGGTTCAATTTTTTACTGCATGTACTATAAACAATGGGTAACAGTAGTGAATGGGTTTCACGATTGAATTAGTATTTTAAGAAACAAAAAATAAAATGTATACAATTATTATGTTTTTTCTTAATTCCACGCATGAGGTAGAACATTTCTTTCTCTCTTTGTATTCACATTATAAAAATTGTAATGCATGATGTTTTTCTAAATACTTCTGGGGTCTTGTAAAAAAAATCAGACATTTTACTAAAAAATTGTGGAACCCAATTAATTATAATATATGTAATTTTTTTAAATATAATATTTAATAACCCATAAAATAAGTGTCTCAGAAGAATGAAACTTAAATGCATCATTGTGTATCATGCAGTGAATGTTTGTACAAAAAAGCAACTCTCTAGCTCAAAAAATATAGAAAATAGAAATTTCACCCATTACCCCCCTTAATGACATGTCCCCTGGAATTGGTGGAATTTTAATCCATTTCCTGGAGGGCGGAGTTACGTTACCTCGATGATACATTGGTGATAATAAAGCGCCAGGAGAGTTTTTATCCTATTCCAGACAATGGACAACCCTCTAAAGAAAAATACCGGTATATATTATCTGTTAGGGTATTGCAACCCGGGACCTCATGAACTGTAGTCAGAAACGCTGACCACTAGCCCGTGATGTCCCTATCAATGTATCCATCCATAGTAATTCTGCCCGAGGGCAGGTCTTTCACTGCAATCATAGCATTTTTCATGCTATGCTTTGCAGCTTTACTAGAGAATTGTAGGTGTGGTAGCTTCCCGTTGCTTTTCTCACTGGTGAAGGATGATGATGATAATAATAATGATAAAAGGATGATGCTAATGGTGGTGTCCATATGATTTCGGGAACCGTTTGGCCCTTAGAGTTTTCCTGACAGTTGTCTTACAGGTGAAGAAAAACCCCGATAAAAACCTCACCCAGAAAAACTGTCCCGACCGGGGATCGAAGTCGGGCCCGCTGCGTGGCAAGGCAGCACGCTACCTCGAGACCACAGCGGTGGATTATCAATGTATAATGTTATCAATAAAGGGCGGAGAAATGTGAGTTACACGCGTTGCACGGCAGGTTATGGCTTGTTATATATATATATATATATATATATATATATATATATATGAATAAGAAAGTTTTCGTGGGTTTTCCGCGTCTTGGATTCAAGTTGGGCCTCTGGCCACTGATTCCGACGTTTCGGGATGATCACACATGCCATTATCAAGGAATGATAAGTTCGAGTCACAGGTGTAGGTCTTATATAATTAAACAAATAATTATATAAGACCTAAACCTGTGACTCGAATTTATCATTCCTTGACAATGGCATGTGGATGATGCCGAAACGTCAGAATCAGTGGCAGAGGCCGAACTTGAATCCAAGACGCGGAAAACCCAAGAAAACTTTCTTATTCATACTTATATCCGCGAAAATCTGCAACATAACACACACACACACACACACAAACATATATATATATATATGATATGAAAAGAAAAAAGAATGCTTGAGTCGGGATTTGAACTCGAGTCTCTAAAGTCTGTACCTTTAGCGCTCTAACCAACTGAGCTACCCAAGAATTCCAAGACAAACATACAATTTTCTTATACATGTAGTATTCTCAATTCACACAAGAGGTAGCGGAAATCTCTTCCAACTGCCATCTAGCGGCTAACATAACAGTTAAGCAAATTATTAAAGAGAATATTTACTTTATAGCAGTAACGCTTGTATATATAGATATTATAAATATATAAATGTCAAAAAAAAAATATATATATATATATACACACACGTCCAATATAACAAAAATGTATTTTTTGAAAATTCATTTTTTATAAGTTTTCTGGACAAATATACGACGTACATATTCCACAAGAGTTTACAATTCGTAAAGAATGCATGATTCATAACTAAAGGGCGGGGAAATGTGCGATATTCCTTAGGTTGAGTACCGGTGGATTATACTGTTTATATTGGTTCACGTAATCAGGGCAAGAGAGTACCGTCTGTTAATGAACCTCCATTACTACATTCAATCTCAAAACTCATTATAACTGCAACCCTGATATATGAAAACAAACGATCAGGACTCGCACATATTGTTATACCCAAGATTTGACTGTATCAATTTTTAAGTAGGCTATTTCAGTTACGGGGGCACGCCGTAGCGTAGTGGTTAAGGCACTGAGCTACAAGCCGGAGGGTCGAGGGTTCAAGTCCCGTTGGGGTCAGGATTTTTAAACTGACCAAAACCCTCTGGCGGCACTATGGCCCTGGGGTCGACTCAGCCTCTAACTGAAATGAGTACCAGACGCTTGTTCTGGGGTAAAGGCGGCCGTCACGCAGGGCTGACAACCCGGCTGACATAAAGTGCCGATTGTCTAGAAAAAGTGGGAGCCTTAACCTCCTACTACCCCAAGGGCCTTCTGAGGCCTGTTGTGGGATCACAAAAAAAAAGAAAAAAAATTCAGTTACGTTCAATATTACAAATAAATAAATATATATATATATATATAGACACACACACACATACATATAGTGTTCTGTCCTGGGGCAGATCCTTCACTGCAATCACAGCATTTACATGCTATGCTCTGCAGTTTTACTAGGGAATTATAGGTGTGGTAGCTTTCCGTTACTTTCCACGTCGGGGATGATGATGAAGTTCGGGGACCGTTTGGGCCTCAAAGCTTCCTGACATTTGTCTTAAACGGGAGGAAAAAAACCGAAAAACCTCACCCAGGAAACTTGTCCTGCGGGAATCGAACCCGGGCCCGCTGCGTGACAAGGCAGTACGCTACCTCGAGACCACAGCAGTGTAGCTTTGCTATTTTACTATGATGATTATCGATCCACTATCTCATGCTCATGTAAAGTCACTGTTTGAAGGTAAATTGACCCCCTAAGGTCAGACCTTAAGAGACTCTTGAGATAATAGGAGGTTGATGCTATCATTTCTCTACACAATCGGTACTTGATGTCAGCCGGATTGTCAGCCATGCATGATGATCACCTTTAACACAAGTGTCTGGTACTCATATCGATTACACGCTTAGTTAATCTCAAGGCCATGGTAAAGCGTTAAAATTGTGTCTATCTCATTTACAGCCTGTATACAGGGTGATTCATAATTTATATTACAAACTTCTGGGGGTTGAAGAGGGGACTTAATAAATAAAGTATTGTTTAGGAACCCATGTTCGGAAACGTACCATTTCGATGTAAAATAAGTTTGAAGATCGAAACACATTAGGCTGATATCGTGTCTTGTGTTTCAGAATAAGTATTACAGACTTCTAGGTGTTGTACTACACCTGTCGAGTCGGAAGAAGATCATGTTCCACGAATTCTGACGACAGTAGAAATTATTGAGCACACACCAGGTTTTGTGGGGCGTGTGTATGAAAACATGCGTCGCAGGTACAATTTGTGCAACGAACAACAGGGTCGCCACGTGGAACCACATATGTATTACAACCCCTAGAAGTCTGTAATACTTAATCTGAAACATGAGACACACGTTATCAGCCCATTGTGTTTCGATCTTGAAACTTATTTTACATCGAAATGGCAAGTTTCCGGACATGGGTTCATTATCAAAACTTTGTCTACTAAGTCACCTCTATAACCCCTAGAAGTTTGTAATAGGAATTATGAATCAGCATGTATAAGGCATGCTTCGCTCTGTTGTGTCTGGCTACTGTGATCATTTGTATTCGCAACTTATTGCCCGATCCCTCAGTCTAGGATATGGTGGTCTGCCTTACCTGTACGTAGTGTAAGCGTGGAGCGAAACGCTTGATACAACGAATTTTCCTACGATTATAACAAATTATATATAAATATATATAACTGGATCAATTCTTCGGTTCCTCTATTGAAGAGAGTGGACCCAAGGGTATTTAAGCTTGAGCTCAATTGCCCGGTAGTGTTAAATTCTGGGTGTTAAATTAATAGCTATTGTAGCGGCGGGCTTTTTCATCTATTTTAGCTTTTACGCTTGTACCAGGGGAAATCGCAGAAAACTCTGGCCGAAACAGTCGGTCCCGAGACCTTGTTTGGAGCGCTTGCTGTACTGAATTCTGAGAGGTGGGTATTACGTCACAGTAAACAGAAGGTAGGCTTACTTCACACAGTTCCAGCAATACAGGACACACAATTACCGTGCACTGGTGATCATTTCCTAGAAATTAAAGTGAAACTTCTATCTATGCACCCCAAAACACTCGATAACGAATCTTTTGCGAAAACTGGTAATCATTTATCACAGATTAAGTGAAACTTTTATCTATGAACCACGAAACACTCACTAACGAATCTTTTGCGAAAACTGGTAATCATTTATCACAGATTAAGTGAAACTTTTATCTATGAACCACGAAACACTCACTAACGAATCTTTTGCGAAAACTGGTAATCATTTATCACAGATTAAGTGAAACTTTTATCTATGAACCACGAAAACACTCACTAACGAATCTTTTGCGAAAACTGGTAATCATTTATCACAGATTAAGTGAAACTTTTATCTATGAACCACGAAACACTCACTAACGAATCTTTTGCGAAAAACTGGTAATCATTTATCACAGATTAAGTGAAACTTTTATCTATGAACCACGAAACACTCACTAACGAATCTTTTGCGAAAACTGGTAATCATTTATCACAGATTAAGTGAAACTTTTATCTATGAACCACGAAACACTCACTAACGAATCTTTTGCGAAAACTGGTAATCATTTATCACAGATTAAGTGAAACTTTTATCTATGAACCACGAAACACTCACTAACGAATCTTTTGCGAAAACTGGTAATCATTTATCACAGATTAAGTGAAACTTTTATCTATGAACCACGAAACACTCACTAACGAATCTTTTGCGAAAACTGGTAATCATTTATCACAGATTAAGTGAAACTTTTATCTATGAACCACGAAACACTCACTAACGAATCTTTTGCGAAAACTGGTAATCATTTATCACAGATTAAGTGAAACTTTTATCTATGAACCACGAAACACTCACTAACGAATCTTTTGCGAAAAACTGGTAATCATTTATCACAGATTAAGTGAAACTTTTATCTATGAACCACGAAACACTCACTAACGAATCTTTTGCGAAAACTGGTAATCATTTATCACAGATTAAGTGAAACTTTTATCTATGAACCACGAAACACTCACTAACGAATCTTTTTTTTTTTACGCCCAAGTCATTACGGAGTACAATGATGTAACATTTGTCACCAGAACCCGCAATGATGCTCGTCAAGAAGAAACTTCTTTTATAGTAATGTAAATGTAAACCCTATACTGGTGTTCAGCATAAAGCCAGGGAGAGAGATAGATGAACGCGTTATTATTGAAGGTCTGTGATATACACAGAGGCCGTCTGACCAGGCCTGTCGCATCATCACAGGGGCAGAAAAATGAAACGAAACTTAACAGATGACAACAAAGAAGTGGTGAAATAAAGTTTTTGGCAGGGAAAACGGTAGAAACGACGAGAAATACCTGACCTGGCTTCGATTCGTCCATAACGAACCTCACGTGGAGTGATCCAGTCGCGAATTCGAAAGAGAGCGAGTGGCTAACCACTTGGAAGCCTTTTTATTCTATTATTATTATTATTATTATTATTATTATTATTATTATTATTATTATTAATCATCATCATCATCCTGCCAGGTATTAGTCCTAGAAGAACTGTTACGGCCTGAGAAAGCGGTTTTCGTGCCATCTTTTCATAGGTCGACCAAGTGACCGTTTCCCATTTGAACAGTAGTTAATTATTGCCTTGGGGATCCTGGATCTAGCCATTCTTGACACATGTTCCTTCCAGTTTAGCTGATATCTGGAGATGTAGTCCAGTATATTAGTATTATTATTATTATTATTATTATTATTATTATTATTATTATTATTATTAATCATCATCATCATCATCCTGCCAGGTATTAGTCCTAGAAGAACTGTTACGGCCTGAGAAAGCGGTTTTCGTGCCATCTTTTCATAGGTCGACCAAGTGACCGTTTCCCATTTGAACAGTAGTTCATTATTGCCTTGGGGATCCTGGATCTAGCCATTCTTGACACATGTTCCTTCCAGTTTAGCTGATATCTGGAGATGTAGTCCAGTATATTAGTATTATTATTATTATTATTATTATTATTATGATTATTATTATTAATCATCATCATCATCCTGCCAGGTATTAGTCCTAGAAGAACTGTTACGGCCTGAGAAAGCGGTTTTCGTGCCATCTTTTCATAGGTCGACCAAGTGACCGTTTCCCATTTGAACAGTAGTTCATTATTGCCTTGGGGATCCTGGATCTAGCCATTCTTGACACATGTTCCTTCCAGTTTAGCTGATATCTGGAGATGTAGTCCAGTATATTATTATTACTACTACTACTATTAAAATGGTTAGGACATATCTTAAGAATGGAAAATGAGGGATGGCTAAAACAACTATAACAACGGCAACGGATCAGAGAGAAGAAAAAAAGGGAGACCAAATTTAATATGGCAGGAAAGCATGAGGATAGTAATGCAAGCAAGATGGCTAAGCATTGATGTCCAAAATCGTAGGCTATGGAAGATTGACACGGGAAGACGACAGCAGCTGTAAAAATCCGAAGATTATTCATTTTACTGTTGTTGTTTTGAATTTGTTCTGACATTAAGGATAATCACAAAAGAGTCTTTATTGTATTATTAGATACCTTACGAAAGATGTTATTAACATACTATATTTCGAGGCAACTCTGCAAATTGCATTTGAAGAGATTTAAGAATATAGGCCTATTTAATAATACCATTACATAAAACTCAACAATTAAACTCATATATAAAAAAGTATATTTATAGGTCGCGCAAGGGATTTTGAACAATGTCCTTGACCGTAAATCCAATGGGAGAGCCTATCCAGACTGCTGATCTATCAATTCCCTGTCTGCCACGTGAACAAACAAAACGGTTCCTATGTACAGTCCATAGAGAATTATAGTGAGACGCGGATGTGTTGATTTTAGATTTAAAACCGTAGACTTTAATTATAATATTTTGTACACTTGCTGCCTCAAGTCTTAAAATTATAATGCAATGCGAATGTGCATTTAGTTAATTACTTAACAGTTGTGATTTTTTATTTACACAATGCCTCCTAACTAACTAACTCACTGACACTATCGAACCCGTATGTTCATGGTCGCGCGGACATAAGCTCTCCATATATCCCTATCCTGAGCCAATGTTTTCCAATCATCCCCCGTATAATCTACTTCCCTCAAATCATGGTTAATCTTATTCTCCCACCTCATTCTTGGTCTACCAACTGGGCGTTTTCCCTCTGGTTTTCCTAGAAAAAGCTTCCATGCACGTCTTTCATTTCCCATTCGTGCCACATGTCCTGCCCATCGCAGTCTACGATAAAGATTACCTTACTTACTTACTTACTTACTCACTGGCACTATCGAACCCGTAGGTTCATGGCCGCGCGGACACAAGCTCTCCATACATCCCTATCCTGAGCTAATGCTTTCCAATCATTTCCTGTATAATCTACTTCCCTCAAATCATAGTTAATGTTGTTCTCCTACCTCATTCTTGGTCTACCAACTGGGCGTTTTCCTTCTGGCTTTCCTACAAGAAGTTTCCATGCACGTCTTTCATTCCCCATACGTGCAACATGTCCTGCCCATCGCAGTCTACGACTTAACTGTTCTTATTATATCTGGCTTCCTATAAACACCATGTAGTTCATTGTTATGTAGTCTTCTCCACCATTCACCTGTCTGTTCATCTCCCTTTGGTCCAAAAATTTTCCTAAGTACTTTATTCTCAAATACTTGTAATCTCCTTTCCTCCCTTAAAGTAAGAGTCCATGTTTCGCACCCATATAATATACCTGGTAGAATAATAGTTTTATATATTTTCAGCTTAACCTATATTAATTAATTTTTGTAGTGAGATTTTAAAAATGTTTAGCAGTGACTGTATTTGAGGGAGTTAGCAATGACGTGTGGTCATACTTCCTATTGGCTGAGACCTACATCTGGTTAGAACAGGACTCGCATCTAAGCTCCCATTACAAATTTCATTGTTCAGGAACTATTGCTAGGGTTATAACATTTTATAGTTGGGTGGTCTGTGACAGTGCGTGACGTAGATACACTGCACGCGACTTCCAGCCTTAACAACATCAGTTCCAATTCTTGTTTGTATAATTATTATTAAGAACTCAATGATATTAATAAGCCACGCACACAGCTGCTACCATGCAGGTTAGAATGATTTAATTCGTTAATCATATATTAATTACACAATACTAAATCACACCGGATCAAATGCTTTAGTAGGAACCCGGCGTTCTCCTAGCCAGGACATCCAGGAGAACCAAAAGGAATTGGTAACCGCTTGTCATTAATTTGGCGAGCCGCAGGGCTTTTCCACCAAGATCTACTTTCAGAGTATTAATAAGCTGTTAGTTTATGCTGATGATGTAGTACTATTGGCCGATAGCGAGGGCATACTAAGGCACAACACGCACACACTATTGAGTAACACTAAGAAATTAGGACTGGAAGTAAATATCAATAAAACTAAATATATGGTCACACATAGAAATACATTATATAATGGAAATTGACAGCTAATGACATATGAGGGAAATTTTGAGGAAGTGGCTGAATTCAAATACATAGGAACAATAATCACAAACAGGAATGAGATGCACAAAGAAATTAAACATAGGCTCAATTCTGGAAATGCGTGCTATTATGCATTACAGAGACTCTTGACTTCCCAACTCCTTTCAAAAAACGTTAAACTGAAAATATATAAAACTATTATTCTACCAGTTATATTATATGGGTGCGAAACATGAACTCTTACTTTAAGGGAGAAAAAAAAAATTACGAATATTTGATAATAAAGTACTTAGGAAAATTTTTGGACCAAAGAGAGATGAACAGACAGGTGAATGGTGGAGAAGACTACATAACAATGAACTACATGGTGTTTATAGGAAGCCAGATATAATAAGAACAGTTAAGTCTCGTAGACTGCGATGGGCCGGATATGTTGCATGTATGGGGAATGAAAGACGTGCATGGAAGCTTCTTGTAGGAAAGCCAGTAGGAAAACGCCCAGTTGGTAGACCAAGAATGAGGTGGGAGAATGATATTAACTATGATTTGAGGGAAGTAGATTATACGGGAAATGATTGGAAATCATTAGCTCAGGATAGGGGTGTATGGAGAGATTATGACCGCGATGACAACCAGGGGCATACCTTCCAGATGCTCCAACTTAAGAAATGGATTACAGTTCTACCAATAATGCCGGGAGATAGCCAGAAATGTCAGGTGGCTTTACGCAAAATAAAAAAAAAGTTAGACCCTGCTTGTCCAGTCAATAACGAATACACGGCCTGTCAGACTAGCACAATAATACTTATTTTAAAGAGATAGCCTGTCTGTCCTTTATGGTTTCAGAAACTGTTTGATTGATTTAAATGAGGGTTTTACTATAATTTGCCATGAACCTGCGGGTTCGATAGTGCCAGTGAATAAGTAAGTAATAATAATTATTTCTTAAATTTTAGAGATTCCATGGTGAAAATTGTTATGATGGACTAGGAAATTGTTTATCTCATCATGAAAAAATTGAACTTAATATTAACTCAGTATTTTTATTAACATTTATTTATTTTACTGTAAGATTTTATATATAGGCTAAACAAAGTAAAATTCATACACACTAAAAAAATCGCGCGCGCACACATACACACACACACACATATATATATATATATATATATATATGGTATGATAAGAAAAATAAATGCCTGGACGGGATTCACTTAAATATATTCACTAAATAATAAGAGAAATAAAAAAAAGCTTAAAACCCATAAAAAATAATAAATAATTTAAGGACAAAGGTAAAAAGCTCTTTCACGCTAAATATATTAACTTGGGGGATTTGCATTAATTTTTTTTGGCTGAATACGCGAGAATTTTATTTATGAGAATGCTTTTTTGTATTATTTTCCTTGGATGTGATGTATCTTCTTTATTATTTTATTTAAAATTAAGTTTTATTTCATTTTTAAGAACCCGGATCTCTGAGTCTGTACCTCAGTGTGATATCCATTACACCACCAGGCGAATCCAATTCAAACATTTATTTTTCTTATATATGTATTATATTCTCCATTATTACTAGATGTCGCGAGAACTCGGTCTTCACTGCCATCTAGTAGCTGACTATACCAAGTAAGCAAATTAAAGAGAACATTTTTACTTTATAGCAGTGACGCTTTATCGATGTTATAATTAAATGTTTAACATTGAGCAATGCAAGCTTAATATATATGCATCAGTTTATTGACACAATTCTTTTTTTTTAAGTTGATAATATAAGGCATGTGATAGGCCTATTTAGTAACAATTTAACCTTTTAACCTCCCGAATGCGTCCACCGCTATGGACTCGGGATAGCGTTGCTACGCAGCGGGTCCGGGTTCGATCCCCGGTCTGGATAATTTTCCTGAGTGATGGTTTCTTTGGGGTTTTTCCTCATCTTTCAGACAAATGTCAGAAAACTTTAAGGCCCAAACTGTCCCTGAACATCATCCCGTCGTTATATTCACTATGTGTTTGTGAATGGCGTGTTTCATCTTAATGTTGTGGCCATGACATTGAGTTGGTCACTCATTCGTGGAGGCCCTCCATGTACTTTGTGATCAAAAATAATGTTTATGATTCATAGTTAAAATGCCTATCCCGACAGGTCTTGCACTATAAGGCCCGGATGGCGTGTGGCGCGTAATGGTATCTATAAGGGTCGGTTTCACCAACAGAGGTAACTGTATAACTCCAGTTTTCCCCTGTGTTTTGCATAGGGTAAACTGGCGTAATACAGTTATCTATGTTGGTGAAACCGAACCCAGAGGAGAGGTTAAACTGCGATAATAGAATGGAACATCCCGAATTCTTCCTCCATAATTGCAGTCATACCACTGATGATATGAAATTCACATTAGGATATTATTATGATTTATACCAGGAAGGAAGGATAGAAACGTCAGAAATTAGGTTTCTGAGGAGTGTGGCTGGCTATACAATAATGGATCGAAGGCGAAGTGAGGATACACGAAGAGAACTGAATATATTAAAACTATTAGATAGAATTACACAATATAGAGATGAATGGATGGACCACATCAATAGAATGGATAACAATAGAATTCCAAAACAGATTCTTCATTACAAACCACTAGGACGAAGAAAAGTAGGAAGACCCAGTAAAAGATGCATAGATTAATTCTAGCATGAGATTGGAAGAGACCTTAAGATCTAATGCTGACTATGATTATTATTATTATTATTATTATTTAAAACATGCATATTGAAAATGATCCAAAACTTCACAACATTACAAATTTTGTATGGAATTACTCAATACATATTTTCAGAGATCCAAATAAGATATAGGCCTACATTCAATTATACCTTTTCGAACTACTCTCTCCAAACATTGTACTTCTCTTAACGGCCTGCTCTCCATGGCTTCCTTGATACTATATTTCCATGTCGTAACTGACTTTCTTTAAAATTCATAAATTTAGCAAAGTATCTGTATGGTAAACGAAACTACGAGCTTGTAATAGTATAACTTTGCTGGTTGTGAATCTAGTGCTAAATTTTATTTTTTGCGCAATAGTGCGTTTTGTCGTTAATTACAGCAATGACGACCATGATTGAAAGTTCTACTTCCTACAGTAAGTTTCGTGGTTACCAACCTAAATAACTATACTGTAATAAAATAACTACAGCACACTGTAATATTACATATTACAAAACGCCTGTGAGAAGCAAAACGACTGCCCTCTATGTATACTACATATAACGTATATACAAAAAATATCCAAAAGGTAACGTTAATATAGCCTACATTATATGAAACAAATCACTGCATTTTAAATGAACTGAACTTTATTTGAAACAATATAAAACAATAAAAACATACTTGCGCAATTTTATCTCTAATTCGACTCACGGCCTCCTGTAGTTTCAACTAATAAACATTGCCCACCACTGTTAACGTTAGTCAATTGTTTATAATGAACGCAAATATTTCCAACAAAGATGCTATTATTTCACTAATGTTTATTATTTTAAAAACACCATCGCGCAAAAAATAATGTACAACACACGTTTGTGAAGTGTTTTACAGAATCTTAGAAGTTAAAAACCGAGCGACAGCGAGGTTTATAAACATTTTCTTCCATTCTGTAAAAACCACTTCCCAACCTCTCATCGTAATATACTATTGGTGGTCAGGTGAATAACAGTTGACTGATATGCAGTTTTCCGAGTATCAACACGGTAGAGAAACAAGGGTCTGTCATCAAGTGGGCCGTGCGTGAACTAACTGCCGAACAATCAAGAGTCAAGTAGGGACCTAATATACACAGTTGAATGTGGATTGAAAACTTCAACTGTTCCTAAAAATGTGTTATTTTCTACGGTTTTAGTAAACAATTGAAGAATGAAAAAGTGAAGTTAGAAGAATGCAAACATCCGGGACATAAATAATGTGCACTGTGCATTCATGCGTCTCAAGTCAGTAAGTGGTGCCAACTCAAGAATGTGGGTGTCATGGACCTCTTCAATTCGGGTTCACGACTTGCTTACCGTATATATATATGCATAACAGGGAAACTAAGTAAGGTACATAACCCAAATGGTAATTGTTCATAAATGGAACACGTATATGAAAGACTCCAGTATAGGCACGCGCAAGATATCAATCTCATCCTTAGCCTCCAATCTGGCTGCACCACTCTCAAAATTTTCGTTCCATCTATTCCTTGGTCTATCTCTCGATCTTTTCCCTATTGGTCTGCATTAAAAAGCAATCCTCGGCTATATATGCTCTTCCGAACTTGTAATGTAAACAAACCAGATCTATGATTGCATTTTCATTGGTCGAATAATGTATTTACAGTCAAGTGTGTAAGGAAATGTAGTCCGCTCTCTAACACTCGAAACAAAGGAAATAAAAATATTTATTAATTAAATAAAAATAAAACGTAGTTTTATTTGATTTTCATATTTATTACATAATTCAGTGACAGCTGTTTCGGTACACTGTACCTTCTTCGGACAAGTTAAATTATGAATTGTGTTATTACAGCACATATCACAGTGTACCGAAACAGCTGTCACGGAATTATATAATAAATATGAAAATCAAATAAAACTACGACAGCTGTTTCAGTACACTGCACCTTCTTCAGACAAGTTAAATTATGAATTGTGTAATTACAGTACATATCACATATCAACTGATCTAAGCAACAATACAGCAATCATTTATTTAAATTTTTAAATTTAACAAAGGTGATTCATTCAAATCAAGTTGAGAATTTAACAGTTTATTACTACATTTCAATTTATTTATTTCTACAGCCTCCAAAAGGTCCAACTTCTTACCCTTATCACAAACATGTAAAATTTCAAAATTTGGATCGAAACAATGATTAAATTGGAATGGGTGATTAGCATATTTTGAATATTCTAAATTTTTATTATATGCTCTCATGTGTTCCTTTATAAAGCAAGTTTCCTGAGGGTTATCATACTCGTGAGGAAAAATACGAAAATAACTAATCCAAGAAACTTGTCCCTATTTCAGGTTTTGAGGTTATTTTACGTGGTGTAAATCTAATCGAGACGGACACGTGGCTACCTCATATATGAAGGACTATTTAACTGATGCCCCAAATGGGAGTCAATGATCAATCACATTTCAATGATTATTGATTTACAACCAATCACAGTCGCTTTTCACCTCGATTTTATCAATTTAATGTTATCACTTTCAAATCCAGCTCCTTCTTTTTAACATTCTGACTAGGTCATAGCATTATTTTGCAGTGACTGCATGTGGTTACCAGATTGTATATACAGTGCACGAATGTCAGCAGATAGTGATTGCGGGATATAATATAAAAAACATTTGTAGCAATTGATTATACCACAAACAAAATAAAAGAAACCACTGTTTGCACTTTCTTAAACGTATTATTTCCTTGGAATTTATGTTCCAGAAAAATATTATTGACATATTTACATCATAGGACATCAGAAATTATTTAATAACCTATAATGTTGGTTATAAATTTCCCCACTAGGGTGCATTCGTACAAAATTGCGATCCTTTGGCAATAAATAATATGATCTGGTTGCAGACATGAACAAATGAAGCATAACAATCGTTTCTCATTTGTTTTCAAACATCGTCGTTTACATTAAATACATAAATATTTTAAAATAACTATGGCGCGCCGTAGCGTAGTGATTAAGGCACTGCGCTACAAGCCGGAAGGTCGAGATTTCGAGTCCCTGTCGGGTCAGGATTTTTAAACTGGCCCAAACCTTCTGGCGGCACTATGGCCCTGGGGTCGACTCAGTCTCTAACTGAAATGAGTACCAGACACTTGTTCTGGGGTAAAGGCGATCGTCACGCAGGGCTGAGAACCCGGCTGACATCAAGTGCCGGTTGTTTAGATCAAGTGGGAGCCCTAACCTCCTACTACCCCAAGGGCCTACCGAGGCCTGTAGTGGGATTACTTTACTTTATACTTAAATAATGATTTGTGAGTAAACAGCTTAATTTTATTCGTTAAATAGTCCTAACAAATGCCACTCTTGATTTCCAAATTATCTAGATAAATTCATTCCTCACTTCGTGAATTTATCGATAATTTGGAAATCACTCGTGGCATTACTTATGATAATTAACTCTATGACGCGACAGGCATAGAAGCCCTTGCCTAAAATCCGGCTGCTGGCCTCACATCTATATGTGTTAATCACAGATGTGGACGATCTTCCAGCCAGTGTAGGGGTGACATGTTGTCAGCATGTTGGGTCCCCCAGCCGTTATAGCTGGTCTTCTCAACCTGGAACCGCCACTTATTGTAGCTATCCAAATGCCTCACGATGCTGGGTGGGCACCGGTCCAATACTGGCCGAAATTCCACGAGAAAATTTGTTCCCCCATGAAGACTCGAACAGCGCAAGTCCCGTAGCTCTGTACCAAAGCATATTTCCTTAACCACTCGACTACGGCCTGGGACCTAAAGGATAATTACGCCCTTAAAAATCCATCTTTCATACTTTTTTTTTTCTGTCCGGCTTTGATTTGTTTGGTCTTTCAGCATTTTGTGTTTTTTCTAATGTGTGGCCCACAGCATAACCCCCAACCTGGAGGACCGGGAAAATTTCTGTCTGGGTTTTCCTCCCATAGAATCTGAAGATCCCTCTTCACCGCAAGGCAGCGTTTCTCTATTTCCCTTAGAGATATGATTGCCTCTTCCGCCAGATCCGTTGTGTTGAAGGACTCCTGCGCCGACTCTGCCATTGAGGTCTTCACCGTAACCCTGGCTAGGGGCCCTTACAGAGTACTATCAGTCGGAGCTTAGGAGTAGAATTGAAAGCGCAGAAAATAAATCTGTCACTTTCAGACTGTTTTAGGGTCTTATATTGCCCTCTTCAGCCCAGGTAATTTTATGTCGAGGATATTAAATAATGTCTTTCGGATGATTAGTGCATTCCAGGCCCCAGGGTAAGTATATCATCCGCCCGATTGACTGAACGTAGTGGTGGGAGAGTCTAGGATAAAGCTGCTTGTAGCTTCTCTGTTCCTTGTGCTGCTGGTCGCTGATGATGTAGATGTTGGCATGCTAAGAGGAAACCCGCGACAAGCCGCGGATGTCGATCGCAATCCGCGAGGCAAGGCCCACCCGACCACGCCCCCAGAGTTCCCATCCTCCAATCAGAAACGACCATTTTCGGGCTAAGCTGACCATTGGTTAGCGATGATTTAGAATTTGGAAAATGAATTTAAATTATAAAGTATTTTAATATATTTATTATTTGGATTTATAAATGTTGTGGGATTAATTTTACTTTTACTGGTGGAATCTAGGGATCCACTCCGACATTTGCCTTTTCGCTAAGGGAAACCACCAAAAACCTTAGCAGAGTGGTGTGAATTTAATAAAATATATAAGTTAATTTGGAAAATAAATTTTGAAATATTATTGATTATTGAATTGGTCGAAATTATCAGCTTCTTCGGTTCTTTGGTGTATAGCCGGCGAAATCACCTTTTAGTAGTCCTTGATAGGGCATTATTATTGAAAGTATCTTGATATTCTTTCAGATTGGGCGTCAGTATAGACTTTTTTACCTAGTGAACATCCATTTTCTAGGATTTCTATGGATTTATTCTCATAGTTTACGTTGAATTTAATTGAGATGTAAGTACATCCAGCAATTAGGTATTTCATGATTCCATCAATTACTTGCCCAGTTATTTGAGCGTGAGAGGTTTGAGCTCTTTTCACTTTTTTCGTCGGCAGCGCAGCCGTCTGAGTGCTGGCGTTGACTTCTTCGATCGTTTGCGCAGCAGTCTGAGTGCTGGCGTCTTCGATCGCTTGCGCAGCAATCTGAGTGCTGGCGTCGTTGATCGCTTGTGCAGCAGTCTGAGTGCTGGCGTCAGCGTATTGCTTTTCGTGCTGGGGTACGAACCCGCACAGGTCCTCGAATTGCGAGGCCTTGTCTTTCCGTGTCCTACGTGGCGCGGATTTTTTCTTTTGATTTGTCCTTTTACTGGTATTAATTTCAGGCTGAGGAGCCATTGATGGCTCAACTCCGTCTGTAATATTTGTCTCAATCTGGTTTGGAGTATCTACTCTCGTGTCGGCAGGAGCGGGCTCAACTGGAACCGATGGAGGTAGTTTACGCGTTGCGCGTCTGTATCTTTCCACTTTAACTTTGTAGTGGCATAGTCGATTTGTTTTTAGGATTTCGTCGGCGTTGGGGCCTTCCGCCAGGACTGCGATGAAAATTGGCAGCGGCTTCTTGGTCTTCCCGGAGGTCATATTGACTACCTTGAATACCTCGAAGCCATGACCTATTAGGTCGTCCTGGATCTCGGTTGGATCCACGCCTGAGTCTATTCCTTTTACTACATATTTGCGCGCTATAGCTCGCGATTTCTTTTTCCCCTCGCAGAAGGGAATGTTACGCTGCTGCAGCAGCTGTCGGTATTTATTATAGGCCGTCATTGAAGTCAGCCTAACCCTGGTGCCGAGCGGCGTTGGTTCGCAAATGAATGCGTGCTGCTCGTGTGTTGCGAAAGCCCTGTTCGCAGCTGCTAATTCGGCGGTAAATTCCCGACTTATCAGCAGTGGAATGGGTTTCGATTTAATTGGGTGCGAGTCCTGGGTCTCCGAACCCCCAGTGGCCTCTCCATCGTTGGACGGTGGGGCCTCTGGTGGTAGGGAGACTGTAAAGAGGATCTCGTCTTTATCGGCAGTTGATACTAACGATTTTTGGCGGTGATGGCTTTCTCTCCGCTTGAGATTTGTTACGCGTTCTGTGCGCGATTGGAGTTGTTGGAGCTTCTCTGTGGCTCGATTTTTTTTTCCTGGGCTTTCCCATGGTGGAGAGTTCTTAAATTAGGATAGGGAATTTTGGTTAACGGGTTGGAGTTGCCCTTGCAAAGACCCTGGGATAGAGGCCGAGCTTGGGGCCGGACGGGATAAGGCCTATTGCCTTCTCGGGTATATGAGCTAGCCGGGTTGAATATATAGATGGGGGAACCCTCGCCTGAAAGAGAATGCTGTCGGAGACAGTTTTGCAATGCCGTTGATCGGCGCTGGCGTTGCCGCTAGGGAGCGCTGGCGCACTACCGCAAGCACTATTGAGTGCAAGGGAGTCGATCCCGGTGCTGCCGCTGCTGCTTGCCGCTAGGCTTGGAGAGCTGCTAGGCGATCCTTCCTCTTCCACTGCTGGCCATCATCTCTCATCATCATCGCCATCTGCCTGCCGCCTCAGTCGGAGCCAACTGAACCCTGGTTTTTAACGAGGTTGTTACTCCTCCCCCTCCTCCTTTCTCATCCGGGCTTGGGACCGGCCATGGCCGAAACTACTATATCAATGGCAATCGACCAGAAAGAAGAAAAGAGGGAGACCAAAGTTAACATGGAAGGAAAACATGAGGATTGTAATGCAAGCAAGAGGGCTAAATAATGAAGATGCCCAAGGTCGTATGTTTTGGAGGTTTGGCACGGGAAGACGGCAGCAGCTGTAAAACCCCGAAGATAGATAGACAGAAAAAATCCATCGACTCCATCCGAGTTTGAACCCAAGAACTTGGAAATCGAGGTGAGCATGTTAGCAACAAGCTCATCGAGATGGAAAATCACGCCTGGAGATGGTTCATTCTAAAGTCTTGATAAAAAAAAAGGCAACATTGAGCAATTACAAGGACTGCTTTTTGTGTGGGAATTCATTTTTTTTTTTACTATTTGAATCCATCAACTGTATGTTTACACACTTGAAAGCAGTAGTAACCTCTATTCATTGCCTTCGCTCATAAAATTATGCATATCATTGTTCAAGAATACTCTTCACTCTCCTGCCAGTAAAATGACTACATTTGCATAAACAAAATGGCTGTTACAAAACAGCGAAACGATCCTGGAGGCCAAGTGACGAAACTGCTTCTTTAAATAAATGAAAGCCCTAAGTGCACTTGGCACACCTAGAGAACAGTACTCGCACAACGGGAAAAAATAAAACATCAAATAACTGTGTAACACATGTGTATAATGTCTATGTGAGAGATTAATTTTATTGCTCTCATATTTAATGCCATTAAATTCCCTATACAGCCATATCCAGAGAGTGTTTTGCTATCATCTCCTTTATAATTTTACTCCCTCAAATCATGCCTAACGCTAATCTCCCACCTAATTTTTAGCCTACCTACTGGACGCTTTCCCATTGGTTTTCTAACAAGAAGTTTCCATGCCCTTCTTTCAGTTCAAATTTGTGCCACATGTCCTGTTATTTTTGTCCGTCCTCTTCTGCTTCTATGAAGTGGCACTAGTATTCTTCTAGGGAATATGTCTTCTACCGTTCTTTTTACATGACCATACCATTTTAATTGTTGGTTTTTCAAGGAATTAGTATCCTGTTGGAGTTCGGAATTCTAAAAAAGTTAGTTAGACTTATACGAATGTTTATACAGTTTTGGGATAGTTTTGAAATCCACAATGGATTGAAGCAAGGAGATGCTCTATCTCCTCTACTATTTAATTTTGTACTAGAGCATGCAATCAAATCTTTAGAAGATGAAGAAGGTCTACAACTCAATGGTATTAATAAGCTGTTAGCTTAAGCTGATGATGTAGTACTATTGACCTATAGCGAGGAGATACTAACTCGCACACACTATTGAGTAACACTTAAAAATTGGGACTGGAAGTAAATATCAATAGAACTAAATACTACGGTCACACATAGAAATGCATTATATAATGGAAATGGGTGGCCAAAGACAGATGAGGGAAGTTTTGAGGAAGTGGCTGAATTCAAATACCTAGGAACAGTAATCGCAAATCGGAATGAGATGCACAAAGAAATTAAAGATTGGCTCAATTCTACAAATGCGCGCTATTATGCATTACAGAGACTCTTGATGTCCCAACTCCTTTCAAAAAACGTTAAACTGAAAACATAAAACTATTATTCTACCAGTTATATTATGTGGTTGCGAAACATGGACTTTTACTTTAAGGGAGGAAAGGAGATTACGAGTATTTGAGAATAAAGTTCTTAGCAAAATTTTTGGACCAATGAGAGATGAACAGATAGGTGAATGGAGAAGACTACATAACAACGAACTACATAGTCTTTATAAGAAGTCAGATATAATAAGAACAGTTAAGTCTCGTAGAATGCGATGGGCAGGTCATGTGGCACGAATGGTGAATGAAAGACTTGCATGGAAGCTTCTTGTAGGAAAATCAGAGGGAAATCGATCAGCTGGTAGACCTAGAATGAGGTGGGAGAATAACATTAACTATGATTTGAGAGAAGTAGATTATAAGGGCATGATTGGAAAACATCTCGGGATAGGATGTATGGAGAGCTCATGTCCGCGCGGCCATGAAACTAGGGTTCGATAGAGCCAGTGAGTGAGTTACTTTTTTTTAGTTTTTCATGGAATATGCCTACACAATTAAAGTTTGTCACATTCCTATTTTGATTAATTACACGGTCTGTTATTTCATCTCTTCTAGAAATTACATAAAGTTTTAGAAAATAATAATAGTAATAATAATATTTTTTTTTATTCTGGCAGAGTTATGGCTACAAGGCCTCATCTCCCATTCAACAATATGTGCACAGGAAACAAACTGGGAATGAAGTGTTGCAACTGAAACTCGGGAGGAGTTGAGGGAGATACTTTTAAAGAGGGAAGAGTTGTTTACGTGGGTTGTTACGGCCCTCACCAGCCCATTCTCTCTTTTAATTACCGGAGACTGTTACGGAAGCTATAACGTACTTCCGTCATCACTCATCAGCAAGTACTTAAATATAATTGGCCAGCTCATCACAAACAGTTTCTGAACTCAACGGAAACATGCCTAAAAGAACATGCTCATTGAAGATTTGTTAATAATAATAATAATAATAATAATAATAATAATAATAATAATAATAATAATAATAATATACAGATTTTCAATGTTAAATCTTTCTGTGCCAGAAGTTTTATTTTCCTTCTCCAGTCGTCCACTCCATGTCCTTCAGTCCTCTTCTTCTTATTCCATTTCTTATTCCTTACATATATGAGTTTCGGAGTCTTCCTATGTTTCTTCTTCCAAATGGACACAATTCCAGTGTTTATCTGGGTAACCTTTCGTCTGGCATTCATCGTACATGCCCATACCAATTTAATTTAATAATAATAATAATAATAATAATAATAATAATAATAATAATAATAATAAAGGGAGACTCTTGTCGTCCCAATTCCTTTCAAAAAACATTAAACTGAAAATATATATAAAACTGTAATTCTCCCAGTTACATTAGGCCTATATGGATGCAAAACATGGACTCTTACTTTAAGGGAGGAAAAAAATACGAGTATTTGAAAACAAAGTTCCCAGGAAAACTTTTAGGCCAAAAAGAGATAAACGGACAGGTGAATGGAGAAAACTGCATAATAGTGAGCTACATGGTATGTTTAGGTTCAATCTCGTAGATGGCGATAGGCAGGACATGTGGCACGAATGGGGAATGAATGAAGTGCATGGAACCTTTTTGTAGGAAACCAGAAGGAAAACGCCCAGTTGGTAGACCAAGAATGAGGTGGGAGAACAACATTATGCACGATTTGAGGGAAGTAGATTATACAGGCGATGATTGGAAAACATTCGCTCAGGATACGGATATATGGAGAGCTTATTACCACGCGGCCATGAACCTATGGGTTGTATAGAGCCAATTTAGTTAGATACGGGTTTCTATTACCTAAAAATAAATAATATCTATGCATGCATTTATGACCTAATCCATCCATAGTAATTCTGCCCGAAGGCAAGTCCTTCACTGCAATCATAGCACCTTCATGCTATGCTTGCAGCTTTACTAGGGAATTGTAGGTGTGGTAGCCTCCCGTTGCTTTCCACACCGGTGAAGGATGATAATGATAAGGATGACGATGATGATGGCCATATGATTTCGGGGACCGTTTGGGCCTTAAAGTTTTCCTGACATTTGCCTTACAGGTGAGGAAAAACCCCGATAAAAACCTCACCCAGAAAAACTGCCCCGACCGGGGATCGAACCCGGGCCAGCTGCGTGACAAGGCAGCACGCTACCTCGAGACCACAGCGGTGGACTTATGACCTAAAAAGTATTTAAATACGACCCAAAAAGACAAAAAAAAAACCTTGTAATTGAATGGATTATATATTTTATATTAATTGCTCATTTGTATACATTTTCCAACTTTTCACCATACAGTGAAAGTGGGGGATGTAACGGTCCGGTCTTTCAAGGAATTTCAAATAATAAAATACAACCTTCGAACAAGTGACCATGCAACTTGCGATTTACATGCATATAATATATTGGTTAATTAAAATTGGCTAACGACTTATAAAAATTCAGAAATATTATCAAAATGTGACTTCATTACAGAAATTAAAACAAATATAACCAAACATCTAAAAACATGATAAATTTGACTTTTAAGATACAATAAAAAAAATACTAAATTTTCATCAAACAACGTATATATGTAATGTTGAGTGATTCCGGGTTCTGTGGCCGTGGTCCATAGTTGGTGTTGATACCAGACGTTTCGCCCTCAACTGCGGAGGGCATCTTCAGTGGCGAGTGCTTCTAGGCGTGTTTCCTGGTCGGAAGCTCTACTTAGAGTGAACGCTGCGGGCGTTGTATTGATACTAGTGGTGGGAGCAGGGTGAGCGGGCGTGGCTCTTGCTGATTGGCTAATGGTCGTCTCCTTGTTGTCCCTAGTGTTGATGCATTTATTTTCTAGTGTACGGTACCAGGCCTTAGACAGTTTAATACCTTCCTCTTTTCTGTTAATATTTTCCTTATGCTTGTGTATTTCTATAGCCTCTCGATATAATCTAGGGAAATAGTAGGAAGTTGTGGCTAAAACTTGTGTATCATCGAATAGAATCTGGTGTCCATTCATAATGGCATGTTCTGCTACAGCCGATTTATCCATTTCTCCTTGTCTGCAGTTTCTTTTGTGTTCTGATAAACGGGTGGCTATACTTCTTTTCGTGGTCCCTATGTATGGTTTACCACACGAACAAGGAAGTCGATATACGCCGCAAGTGGAGAGAGGTGGCCGAGGATCCTTAGCTGAGCGAAGGCAGTCTTCTATTTTTCTTGTAGGTCTGTAAACTGTTTTTATGTTGTATTTTCGTAGGAGTTTTCCGATACGATCTGTGACTCTTTGTACATATGGTAAGTAGGCTATGCTGGTCGAGGGTGTGTTATCCATTCTGACGTGCTGTCTTCGTGGATGTATGGTTTGTCTTATTTCCTTGGATGTGTAGCCATTTTTCTGGAAACAATTGAACAGATGGTGTTGTTCTTGTTTAAGGTGTTGTGGTTGGCATAACTTAGTCGCTCTGTCGAACAGTGTCTTAATGACACCTCGCTTTTGTCTTGGATGGTGGTTAGAGTCTTTGTGCAGATATCGGTCTGTGTGTGTAGGTTTTCTGTAAACTGTATGTTGAATTTCCCCATTGCCAGTCCTTATTATTTGAACATCCAGGAAAGGAAGTCTTCCATTATCTTCTTTTTCCATAGTGAACTGTATTTTGTTGTGTCTGCTGTTAAGGTGTTGAAGGAAACGTTCCAATTCTTCACTGCCATGTCTCCATACTACGAATGTGTCATCAACATAGCGAAACCAATGTTCTGGAGACTTGGGAGCTGTTTTTAGTGCTTCTGTTTCGAATTTCTCCATGAAAAAATTCGCTACTACTGGGCTTAGAGGACTGCCCATGGCTACTCCGTCGGTCTGTTCATAGTAGCTGTTGTTCCATTGGAAGTAAGTAGTAGTTAGTACATGCCTGAATAAATTGGATATTTCTTCTGTGAAAATCTGTCTAATGTAGTCCATGGTCTCATTTACTGGCACCATGGTGAAAAGGGAAACCACATCGAAGCTAACCAGTATATCTTGAGATGTTACGTTTATATTCCGTAGTCTCTCAATGAAATGTGTCGAGTCTCCTTGGAAAAACGGACAGCTACATCAGAGACTCGACACATTTCATTGAGAGACTACGGAATATAATGTAACATCTCAAGATATACTGGTTAGCTTCGATGTGGTTTCCCTTTTCACCATGGTGCCAGTAAATGAGACCATGGACTACATTAGACAGATTTTCACAGAAGAAATATCCAATTTATTCAGGCATGTACTAACTACTACTTACTTCCAATGGAACAACAGCTACTATGAACAGACCGACGGAGTAGCCATGGGCAGTCCTCTAAGCCCAGTAGTAGCGAATTTTTTCATGGAGAAATTCGAAACAGAAGCACTAAAAACAGCTCCCAAGTCTCCAGAACATTGGTTTCGCTATGTTGATGACACATTCGTAGTATGGAGACATGGCAGTGAAGAATTGGAACGTTTCCTTCAACACCTTAACAGCAGACACAACAAAATACAGTTCACTATGGAAAAAGAAGATAATGGAAGACTTCCTTTCCTGGATGTTCAAATAATAAGGACTGGCAATGGGGAAATTCAACATACAGTTTACAGAAAACCTACACACACAGACCGATATCTGCACAAAGACTCTAACCACCATCCAAGACAAAAGCGAGGTGTCATTAAGACACTGTTCGACAGAGCGACTAAGTTATGCCAAACACAACACCTTAAACAAGAACAACACCATCTGTTCAATTGTTTCCAGAAAAATGGCTACACATCCAAGGAAATAAGACAAACCATACATCCACGAAGACAGCACGTCAGAATGGATAACACACCCTCGACCAGCATAGCCTACTTACCATATGTACAAAGAGTCACAGATCGTATCGGAAAACTCCTACGAAAATACAACATAAAAACAGTTTACAGACCTACAAGAAAATAGAAGACTGCCTTCGCTCAGCTAAGGATCCTCGGCCACCTCTCTCCACTTGCGGCGTATATCGACTTCCTTGTTCGTGTGGTAAACCATACATAGGGACCACGAAAAGAAGTATAGCCACCCGTTTATCAGAACACAAAAGAAACTGCAGACAAGGAGAAATGGATAAATCGGCTGTAGCAGAACATGCCATTATGAATGGACACCAGATTCTATTCGATGATACACAAGTTTTAGCCACAACTTCCTACTATTTCCCTAGATTATATCGAGAGGCTATAGAAATACACAAGCATAAGGAAAATATTAACAGAAAAGAGGAAGGTATTAAACTGTCTAAGGCCTGGTACCGTACACTAGAAAATAAATGCATCAACACTAGGGACAACAAGGAGACGACCATTAGCCAATCAGCAAGAGCCACGCCCGCTCACCCTGCTCCCACCACTAGTATCAATACAACGCCCGCAGCGTTCACTCTAAGTAGAGCTTCCGACCAGGAAACACGCCTAGAAGCACTCGCCACTGAAGATGCCCTCCGCAGTTGAGGGCGAAACGTCTGGTATCAACACCAACTATGGACCACGGCCACAGAACCCGGAATCACTCAACATTATGATTACCGGCCGTGAAAGCCTGCATTCAACTAACGTATATATGTGTTATTTACTAACTAAAAAGTCAAAATAAAGTTTTTAAAAATACGACATACCACAGGAAACCGCCTCCCATTTATTATTATTATTATTAACAATATATATATAACAAATATAATATACAGAACGAAGAAAACTATATTTGAAATTCTGTTAAAAAGCATTTTATTATATGGGTCCGAAACTGGACAGTAAGTAAAAAACAAGCCAACAAGCCGTTAGCAGTAGAAATGGATTTTTGGAGGCGATCGACAAGAATTTCAAGAAGGGATAATGTTAGAAACAGCACAATAAGGGAAATTATGCAAGTTAAAAAAAAAAAGGAAAAATAGAAGAAAAACGTTTGAAATGGTATGGACACCTCATAAGAATGGAAGAAGAGAGAATGCCAAAGAAAACCCTTAATTGGAAAGCTAATGGAAGAAGTGAAAGAGGCAGGCCTAAATAACGATGGATGGAGTTAAAAGAAGTATGGAAGCTAGATATTTGAGGGAAGAAGATGCTTTAGACAGGAACCTCTGGCGACAGATCGCTTTGGGTTGAAGGAAAAACACTGCATTGTGGAATATTCTTAATAAAAAAATAACAATAATAATAATTTCTTACTTACTTATTTACTCACTGGCACTATCGAACCCGTAGGTTCATAGCCGCGCGGACATAAGCTCTCCATACATCCCTATCCTGAGCTAATGCTTTCCAATCATTCTCTGTATAATCAACTTCCCTCAAATCATAGTTAATGTAATTCTCCCACCTCATTCTTGGTCTACAAACTGGGCGTTTTCCCTCTGGCTTTCCTACAAGAAGCTTCCATGCAAGTCTTTCATTCCCAACAACAACAATAATAATAATAAATAATAATAATAATAATAATAATAATAATAATGAGCAATCGTGGAAGTTAAATACAGAATTGGAGTAATAAACTAGCAATATTCGACAGAAGTTTTAAGAAAAACAAGAAGAAATACTACATTAAGTTTTATAAAACACTACAGTTCCTGCATTACTTTATGGGAGCGAATCTTGGGTAATGATAAAAAAATTACAAAGTAGAATAGAAAGCGTAGAAATAGCACGATATTTAATGTGTTTTTGAAGTAATTTAATAATACTGTGCATGTAATTCGAACTTAAGTATAAAAAAGTAGTGTGTTAAACGTCGGCCAATGAGAGCCCAGTATTAGCTTCACCGTGGCCTCGGACATGTGTTGACTGGAAATCGTGGGCATTTTAAATCGAAGTCCCGGAGGCCCTTGATGAAGAAAGACCCGGATACTAACAGCGTTGTTTCACTACAGTAATTACCCGGTTATTTCCGTAACTTCTGAAATGTTGCTCGAATCGATTGGAAATCATTTTTTGATGGATTTTTCTTACAAATTAATAATATTCTTTCGTTTTATAACAACATTCTTTATGGGTCATAACAGGCTTTTACTATCGTAATAACTAGTGCACCGGAACCGAAATATTTTGTTAAAACTCATTAAAACTACACCATAAAAACTATGGTTACACCTAGAAATCATAAGGGCCAGTTTCACCAAGAGAGGTAACTGTATTACGCCAGTTTAAGCTATGCATTATCATCATCATCATCCTTTCAATTATTAGGCCCAGTGGCCCGTTACGGTCTCCCGCCATCTCCGAAAAGATCGACCCACAGATCTTCTGCCTCGAGGAATGCAGTGAAGAATTTGTTTTGGTATTCTGTGACGATCCATGCGCTGAATATGGGCTAGCCAATTGTTTCTATATTCTTGGAGGTATTCAGATATAGGTACGATGTTTAACTCTCTGGCTATTGTTGAATTTCTTTGGTGGCATTATACATGGGGAAAACTGGCGTAATGCAGTTACATCTCTTGGTGAAACTGGCCCTAAGACATGATATAACGTAAATGTTAAACCGTCTAGACATGAGATAAACATAGAAATAAAAATCCAGTACAGCACTTTTACAATCATATGATATTCTAGCTCTGTAACTAACACATTTGGATGTAAGGCCAGCAGCCCTCTTTTAGCCAAGGGTCATCTAGGACTCTGGCGCTATGGAAATGCAATTGAATGAGCAATTTCAATAAGGGCACATCTCGAATATCTTTGATTTTTGAGTTTTCAATACAATGCTCTCTATTTTGCGTCCAGACATCGTTTTGTGTGAGGAGGGCATCCATCTTGCATCAGTATACTATTGAGTTTTAGTGGCCAATACGGCGGCCGATGAGATACCAGAAGTGGACTTCTCATTAACTGTTGTAGGATATTGTATTTTTCTTTAAATATTCACTGTCATCCAATATTTGTCAAGAAATACATATTTTTAAATATATTGTGTTATTGTATTTTTTTAAATTATTGCTTAATATAAACTCCAAAGTAAACAATTTAAAAAAATTACATGGAAATATTTTCAATAATTAATTTTCTTACATATTATATTGTCCACCGCTGTAGTCTCGAGGTAGCGTGCTGCCCTGTCACGCAGTGGGCTCGGGTTCGATCCCCGGTCGGGGCATTTTTTCTCGGGTTTTTTCCTCACCTGTAAAACAAATGTCAGGAAAACTTTAAGGCCCAAACGGTCCCCGAAATCATATGACCATAATCAACCATCCTTATCATTATCATCATCATCATCCTTCACCGGTGTGGAAAGCAACGGGAAGCTACCACACCTACAATTCCTAGTAAAGCTGCAAGCATAGCATGAAAGTGCTATGATTGCAGTGAAAAACCTGCCCTCGGGCAGAATTACTATGGATGGATGGAATAAAATGTTCTCCAATTTGGGTCCAGACAGCGTTTTGTGTGAGGAGAGAGCATTCAACTGAGTTGTAGTGGCCAATACGGCGGCCGATGAAATACCAGAAGTGGATTTCTGATTAACTGTTCTAGGATAGTGTATTTTTCTTTAAACATTCATTGTCATCGAATATTTGTCTAGGAATGCATATTTTGTTTTTTTTTTAATATATTGTGTTATTGTATTTTTTTAAATTACTGCTTATTAAAATCTCCAAAATAAACCATTTTAAAAAAAATTACATGGATATATTTTCAATATTTTATTTTCTTTCATTTATATTGCATTCTAACCCTAAAGTGCTAACTATAAAGCTCTATTGGTCTGGGTACAACTGTTTAAAATTAAATACTCACTTACTCACTGTCACTATCGAACCCGTAGCTTCATGGCCGCGCGGACATAAGCTCTCCATACATCCCTATCCTGAGCTAATGCTTTTCATTGTTCATACTTGTTTAATTCCTGAACACTTTTACTTTTCAGAGAAGTACCCTTTTCGAAATTGCACATTCAATTATTCTATCACCTGGAATTTTGTTACTTCAAAAAATACTATTGACCTCGACCAGAATCGAATGTGGGAATTTTAAACAATATGAGCTGAGGAAGCCCTTATCTTATGCACAGATTTTTAATTGCATCCCATGAAACAAACTGCAGGAGACAGCAAGAAACCACAATTTCCGGTTCTCACCACACCATCCAATAAAGTTCACGTTTTATTGTTTCGGCGTGCAAATACACGTGAAATTCGACCTTAAATACAAGATCCATCTGTCAACGAAACAATCATGCGTAACAAAAGAATGAGAGAAAACGAAAACAAAAGAACAATGTAAATCGAACAAATTATACAGTGAAGTTCATTTAACACAAACTGTAAATTAAGATACGTCAAAATGTATTAATATCTAGCATAACTGTGGACTTGTTATTTAGTTCAATCCAAATTATGAATACAATAAAAGAAAAAAGGCAAGAAGTGTATGATTAATAATCAACAGTATGTATCCATTTAGTTTAGGCATATTAATCCCTCGGTTAGAACATGGACTCTTACTTTAAGGGAGGAAAGGAGATTACGAGTATTTGAGAATAAAGTTCTTAGAAAACGTTTGGACCAAAAAGACATGAACAGACAGGTGAATGGAGAAGACTGCATAACAGTGAATTGCATGGTCTTCATAGGAAGCCACATACAATGAGAACAGTTAAGTCTCGTAGTCTGTGATGTGCAGGACATGTGGCACGAAAATGAAAGACGTGCATGGAAGCTTCTTGTAGGAAAACCAGAGGGAAAACGCCGAGTTGGTAGATCAAGAATAAGGTGGGAAAATAACATTAACTATGATTTGAGGGAAGTAGATTATTACAGGGGATGGTTGGAAAACATTGACTTATGTCCGCGCGGCCATGAACCTACGGGTTCGATAGTGCCAGTGAGTTAGTTAATTAGTCCCTCGGTTTGTCCTCTTTTCATGAAGAGCTCAATGTAAATATAAGGCTATCAAGTTTTATGTGACACAGCGGAACGTTTACCTCCAGTCATAGCAGCACTGTTGCTTCGGACGGAAGTACAGTTCAGTTTTGGTTTCTTTAGCAGCTTTTTGCGGGGTGTATGGTGCGGTAAGGGGGGAGGGCGAGTTACAGGTACTGCCAGTAACTACCCTCTGTTTAGAAAACATAATAGTTACTACATGTTGTGTTTCCGCTGTGTATGATATTTCGCAACCTAGGAAGTTGTATCTTACCACTTGTTCTACTGGTTTATTTTCTAATATTATCTTTGTCCGAACTGGATGAGCGCCCTTAGGGAAGTAATACAACTCCCGAATTGGTAGATTGGATAACCATCACTACGTGCCATCCGCGATAAACAGATGGAATTGAGTTAACTACATATCAGCGAGTTCCTTGATCTCTATAGAAAATCAGATATAATAAGAAGAGTTAAGTCTCTTATATTCTGTCATTCACAGAGCAAGCACAGGATGGAGAATAAAAGAAGGGAAACGAACGTTCTTGTAGGAAAACCAGAGAGAAAGCACTCAAAGATGAGGTGAGAGAATGCCATTGAATAATGATTTGAAGGAGGTATTTGATAGAGTGAATCTTATGATAATATTAGGTCACGATAAGGAGGGATGTATGGAGTTTATTTTGGCGGCGGATATGGACCTCCATGTTCGATTGTACCAGTGAATTAAAACAATATTAAAGTTTGGAACAATTCAGAAATAAGTATTTTATTTCCTAAACACATGTTATTTCTCACAGTCACCATTGTTCCGTGATGTAAATTACAAGCAGGTTAATTGTATCTGGCAGAATCTTGTTAAACTTTCTTAGTAAATGTCATTGACTTCGCAACTTGTGGGAGCCGAACCCTTTCACTGCACGAACTAACAGTCCCTTGCCAATAATGTATTTTAACAATCATTCAAGATTTTGATCGGAATATTGATTAGCATCTTGCAATTCCTGTTACATGTGCATTTCTGCACATAAAGTTCATTTTGCAACAAAACTCGTACATTTTGTTTATAATTGGAACGTTCTGAACAGTACACAAGCTTATCTGTAATGAGATCACATCACTTAAATTCCTAATAATTGTACATTTATACAGGGTGTCTCTAAAGTTACTATATATTTCAATGAAGGAAGGCAATGATTGAAAAATCAATGTTATAGTAAAGTTTATACATATTCTACTGCATTCCTACATGGCATAGGTGAAGACAAATACTCCATTTTCCAGCTGTGAAACAAAATATAGACATAACCTGCTGCTTCTGTGATACGATTCCGTAAATCAAGCAGACGTGATAGGACTTTTTCGTAGAGTGAAACGTACAATTTTCCACACTGTGTTGCGAGGGGCATTCAACTCCCTACTGAGGCTTCGAGTTGATGTGTTCGGACTAGTAATTTTAACTAGTATCTCCTGATAGGCGTATAGTCCAGTTCTAGTAACTGTAGCCATCTTGGTAAATCCTAAGGTACGTGGCAGGAGGAAACATTGCCGAGTGGGGGAGGGAAGCAGTAACCATGCAAAAAATATTTTCTTATTTATAATAACAATAAAATAAATTGTTATAAAAACAACACTATTCTATAATGAACACTCCAAACATATGAGAAAACATAAGTAGACCTATTTACTAACACAACTAGTACATAAAAAAATTCAACGTGAAGTTATATGTTTACAAAAATGAGTCTAATTGCTGGCAGTACCTGCAATTCGCCCCGCCCTATTTCCGCATCATAAACATAGACCCCTCAAGTGGGGCTACAGAAGCCAGAACAGAATTATAGTCGTATATCACTGGGGCAGCGTAATCCTGGCTTCCAGGCACCCCAAACTCAGAAGTGGGTTACAAGTACGCCAATACCAGGAGAGAATACCAGAAATGCCGTAATGACAACCCGGTGGCATTTAACAAAAACTAATAAATAAAGAATTATCGTAAGTAATGTCACGAGTGATTTTCAAATTATCAATAAATTCACGACTCACGGAGTGACGATTTACGAACCCGTATCCTTGACACAATTGCAACTATACCAATAGGCATGTTGGACAGAACGTGGCACGAAATCGAATACAGACTTTATATTGTTCGTGCTACTAATGGTGCACATATAGAGGTGTTTTAGTGTGTGGCAATGACAATTCTTTGAGTTTCTGTTTGGTTTAATACCAGCCTCATTTCATAATTCCGCATACTTTGTTAGTTATGATTAAATAAAATGTGGGAGGTTTAAATGGGACACACTGTATTCGACAAAATGTATAAAGGCTACAGTTTTGATTATGTAATCTCCGCTACAATGAAGTTATACGAAAGAAGTCAGGACATTGATCTCCATTGGTATTGTTAAAAACACGTGTAGTCCCTACTATGTATTAATTGATAACCTGTTTTGTGTGGAACATTACCGGAATTTTGTGGCACATAATGAAGCTGTAACAGCCGCCACCTGTATACACAAGGGTCAAACGTACAGAGGTCGTCACTTGTTGGTGAAAGTAGGATTTTTTCTGATTAAGTTTAGTTCGTGATTTAAATATTAAAAATAATAATTTGCTTACTAAATTAACATTTTGGAAATTATTCAATTCTCGTAAAATTGCGCTCCATGTTTAGAGTAAATAAAATCACGTTATTTTACTTCACAGACCTAGAAAGTTACAAAAGTATACACTTGCATGCAAAGACGGCACGTGATCTGACATTTGATCGGAGATCTCATAGACGCGAGATAACTCATGAAATGAAACAGATTGCCGTGACACTAAGAATTATGCCTGACTACTGTGGTTACACTGGTCAATATGATTTTTGTCTCATGAGTACCAATAGTTGTACTTAATGAAGTTTTTTATCGTGTTTTCAAATATGTATTCAGAATTTCTCCATCACCCACAGTTTTTTTATTTCAATTTCAATTAATGGATTTAAATAATTATTGTTTTAATAAACCTAGATTTTTCCCGGATCTTGGCGCAGTGAGCGATGAGCACGAGGAACACTTCGATCAGGAGATTTCAGCTATGGAAAAGGATATCAAGGCAAATAGAATCCTAACATGCTGGCCGATTATTGTTGGACCATCAAGAGGGATGCTCCACAGGCTAAATATAGCAGAAAATCGTCATTTCTTATTTTCTAGGTGAGTCTGAATGTTCGAATATTGTGTAGTTACGAATGTAGAAAATATTAAAGTGTTTGAAATTATAATAAATGCCTGTCTCTCGGAAACCTTGCGTGATGGATTAAAACCTATATCATATTTGAATACAGGAGAAAAATACTATCACAATCACATATTTTTCTTTCAGAGACAAAAAGAAAAGTTTCTTTTTTGTTGCCCAGTGTTATTAAAAGCATAAACATTTGCACTTGCTGAACATTAATTTCTAATTAATTGTGAAATGATAAGGTTCACCGCTGTGGTCTCGTGGTAGCGTTGCTGCCTCGTACGCAGGTCGCACTAAGGTCTACTAGGATGAAGAAGGTCGGTAAATTTTGCATAGAGGCCTCTTTATTTAGGTTTGAGAATCTTTTACGATTCTGAAAATCATCAGAATCGGGACCCACAGCTTAAAGACCCGCCCGGAGGTCTTGGCCCTTGGATTTTTCAATCCTGTAAAATCTATCGATCCCGACCGAAAATTAAAAAGTAGCTCCAGCGGTCGCAATTTTCAATATTTCACAACGAAGCTCAACATATACTATTAAAATAAGCCGATGTAGGTATTATCCAAAACTTACCGAAATCGGACTACTAGAAGTGGGAGTTTTCCGTCTTTGATCCGAGGCTTCATCCTTGGGACTGCGAGCAATATGTAACACACCTTGAAGTGGGGTTGCTTACCCGTTTTCATGGCGTGTTTATTATTCGAGGTTTCCTCCCTAGACCGATTTGCCTTCACCCAGCTCCAGAGCCCCGTTTTATTTCGGAGTTGTCTCTCCTAGAGGGATTGTGTTCGATCACCGGTGGGGACAAGTTTCCTGGGTGATGGATTTTTCGGGGGTTTTCCTCACGTGTAAGAGAAATGTCAGGAAACTTTAAGGCCCAACGGTCCCCGAACACCATCCGGGCATCGTAATCACATTCACCATGTTTAGTATGAATGTGTGTGTGAATGGTGTGTTTCGTCTTGATGTTGTGTTGTCTCGGAGGAGGCACTGATATGAGGTGATCAGTGATCACTAGGGAGTGGATTTTTATGTTCTAAAAGTTAAGATTGCAACATAAGTATAGTGATAAAATTAATGTAATAAGCTCTTTATATCCAATCAACTGATTTTTTTATAATTTAACTTACAAAAAACTTTCTTAATAATTTCTGTTTGGAATCTAGCATTATTACATTTATATTACTTTTAAATTTAAAAGAAATAGTGTTCTATTTACATTATTTCTTTTTAATTTAAATGTAAGACGTAAAATATAAATGTAATATTGCTAGATCTCACACAAAAATTATTGAGAAACAGCTTTGTAAGTTACATTATTTAAAAAATCAGATGATTGGATATAAAGACTTATGAAATCAATTTTATCGCTATACTATGTTGCAATCTTACCTTTCAGAACATAAAAATTCGCTCCCTAGTGATCACTCATTCGAGGAGGCCTTCCATATCCTAGTGTGGTCACATAAGCATGTGCGTGATACACTATTTAAAATTCCTCTCCCGACAGGGCATGCATGCCACTGCAATATTCAGGTGACGTGTGGCATGCAAAATGTACCTATAAGATGAGAGATTAAACTATATTAATGTAACGAGATGATAGTATTAAATGGATCGTGGTCATGAAATTATAATCCAATATTTGCCTTGACAACGAGCAAAATATGAAAACCGCTTAGAAAGGTTGGCGGCCCCAGGATCTAAACTCGAGACTTCTCAAATAAGAGTTCCAAAACGCAAGTTCACGATTCACTTCGATTGAGTTCCATACTATAAACACAAAACTGAAAGAGACATAAATATGAAACTGTCGAAATTTCAAAAGATATGCGGAACTATACATAAAACATTAAAGAATAAAACAAGAAGAGATACTAGATTGAAGTTTTATAAAACATTGGCAGTTCCTGCATTACTTTATGGGAGCGAAACTAGGGCAATGACCAAAAAATTACAAAGTAGAATACAAAACGCAGAAATGAACTTTCTTAGAAGAACAAAGGACTGCACAAGATTGGATCGGATAAAGAATGAATATATAAGAACAAAGTTAAATATATATCCACTGAATGAGAAAATCAAAGAATATATAGAGAAATGGTTTACACATGTGGAAATAATGAATGTAACAAGATTACCAAGAGCAGCATTTAACAAGCCAAGAGGTTCAAGGAATGTAGGAAGGCCAGTGAAAAGATGGACAGAACAACTAGCCCTTGAAGTGAAGAAGAAGAAGAAGCTATAATGACGATTATATACATGGTGATTGAAATATTAGTAGATTTATTTTTCTTGTTCTCAAATTCCTCTAAATTGACTAAGATACCGCCAATTTCTTTAACTTTTAAGATCATAACTATTACTTACTTACTCACTGGCACTATCGAACCCGTAGGTTCATGGCCGCACGGACATAAGCTCTCCATACATCCCTATCCTGAGCTAATGCTTTCCAATCATTCCCTGTATAATCTACTTCCCTCAAATCATAGTTAATGTTATTCTCCCACCTCATTCTTCGTCTACCAACTGGGCTTTTTCCCTCTGGCTTTCCTACAAGAAGCTTCCATGCAAGTCTTTCATTCCCCATATGTGCAACATGTCCTGCCCATCGCAGTCTACAAGACTTAACTGTTCTTATTATATCTGGCTTCCTATAAAGACCATGTAGTTCATTGTTATGTAGTCTTCTCCATTCACCTGTCTGTTCATCTCTCTTTGGTCCAAAAATTTTCCTAAGTACTTTATTCTCAAATACTTGTAATCTCCTTTCCTCCCTTAAAGTAAGAGTCCATGTTTCGCACCCATATAATATAACTTTTAAGATCATAACTATTACTCCAGTATAATTTCTGACATATTATTTACATTCACAGGATGCTCTGAAAAAAAAAAGCAAGGTAAATGAAAAGTGATCCCATTACATGCCATCGAAGGCCCTTGGGGTAGCTAGGAGGTTAAGACTTCCACTTTTTTAGACAAGCCACACTTGATGTCGACCAGATTGTCAAGCCCTGTGACCGCTGCCTTTACCCCCAGAACAAGCACCTAGAACTCATTTCCGTTGGAGGCTGCGAGGACCCCAGAAGGTTTCGATCATTTTAAAAATCCACACACGGTACTCGAAACCTCAACCTTTCGACCTTAACCAACTATGCCTCAGCATCCCTCCGTTTGAAAAAAAAAAGTACCAATATTTACAGAGAAAGTAACAAAAAAAAAGTTCATATAAACTTTGGTCCTAAACTTAATATCGCACTTTTTGAGTTATGGTCAATTCTTTCCACAATTATCATACCAACAAGAATCCTGCTATGCTTGACAGTTTTTTTTATTATATACAACTTTCCTCATTAGAGGATTGCCTCAAGGACAAAGTGATACAGACAATTTTTTTTTAATTTATGAAATACATTTTGTAAATACATTTAAAAAATTCAAATTGTAGGCCTAATTGAATTATACATACTACAAAGTAGAAATTTTGTAAAAATTGTTTCTTAAAATGGCAATTTTAGAAAGATACACCCTGTCCAAATCTAAGGAATTCCAAAATTTGGCTAGGAATCCTGGTATAGTACCTCTTGCCCCGATCATCAATCCTGTGACAGTTATACTATCTGGCTGGTATTTATCTTTGTAATAGTCAATTGTTGGCTCGTATACTGTATGGCTTTCTTTTCAGAGTCAACTTCCTCAGGTTGACCACTATGAGTCTCAAAACGAATTGTGGGATCTAATATCATATCAATTTTAGAAGATGGTCTAAATGCAATAATATCTATTCGTCTGTTACTCCCATTACAGGATATTTGGTTAAGGACAGCGGTTTGCTGCTCCTATTAGTCGCCTTTTATGTGAGGGTTATTCCACAATCCGCACCATAGGGGGCCCAACAAATTAAATGTTTAATTCATCAACCAAATGAATACTATTTTCATTCATTCTGACCTACCTACTATTGTTAATCTTCAATATATTCCCATTCCCAAATCATAATAGAGAAACAACAAAATTTCATTAAAAATGACTGAAGTAATTTTCCGTCACATCCTGTAGACTGATTTTATTTTAGCTCCTAAATGATCCTGTAGCTAATAAGAGAAGTTCACAATGGACTGATTTAATGTGAATAATGAGAGAATAGAAGTTAGTGGCATGATTCATCATCCGCAATAATTACACAGACATCAGGTGTGCAATGAGGCCCTCAGGCCTGACTATACAACATTACTCAATGGAAATTATTACGTCTTTTACACCTCCAGGCGGTACGGCAGGTTTCAATTATACGCTATCTCCAATACTAAGTGTTAAAACTTCATAAACAGGATTGAAAAATAGATGCCTTTCAATTACATTTTGTATCTTTCTAGTCATTCAATTATTATTGGAAGAAAAAGTTGATAAAAGGAACAAGATTTTAATCAAAACTGGCAAGTTGCAAATTAACTAAACTAACTAATTGCTACTATCAAACCCAACAGTTCATGGCCGCGCGGATATAAGTTTGCTCGCTCGCTCTGTCTCTCTCTCTATCAATATAAGTCCACCGCTGTGGCGTTGAGGTAGCATGCTGCCTTGTCACGCAGCGGGCCTAGGTTCGATTCTCGGTCGGGGCAATTTTTCTGGGTGAGGTTTTTATCGGGGTTTTTCCTCACCTGTAAGACAAATGTCAGGAAAACTTTAAGGCCCAAACGGTCCCCGAAATCACATGGACATCATCATCATCCTGGGGCACGCCGTAGCGTAGTGGTTAAGGCGCTGCGCTACAAGTCGGAAGGTCGAGGGTTCAAGTCCCGTTGGGGTCAGGATTTTTAAACTGACCAAAACCTTCTGGCGGCACTATGGCCCTGGGGTCGACTCAGCCTCTAACGTAAATGAGTACCAGACGTTTGTTCTGGGGGTAAAGGCGGCCGTCACGCAGGGCTGACAACCCGGCTGACATCAAGTGCCGATTGTCTAGAAAAAGTAGGAGCCTTAACCTCCTACTACCCGAAGGGCCTCCCGAGGCCTGTAGTGGGACTACTTTACTTACTTTACTTTATCATCATCATCCTTATCATTATCATCATCATCCTCCACCGGTGTGGAAAAGAACGGGAAGCTACCACACCTACAATTCCCCAGTAAAGCTGCAAGCATAGCATGAAAATGCTATGATTGCAGTGAAAGACCTATCTCTCTCTATATAGCTATCTATCTCTCTCTCGATCTATCTATCTATCTATGTCTATCTTCTAAGACCTCAAAGTATTGGAGAGCAAGACTGCTAATGACTTCAGTGTTAGATGCAGCACATTAGACAACAACATCTTCCTCTATCTATCTATCTATCTACCTCTCTATCTCTATCTTCGGGTTTTTACAGCTGCTGCCGTCTTCCCGTGCCAAACCTCCAAAGCCTACGGTTTTGGGCATCTTCGATGCTTAGCCCTCTAGCTTGCATTACTGTCTTCATGTTTTCCTTCCATGTTAACCTTGGTCTCCCTCTTTTCTTCTTTCTGTTCGGATGCCATTCGTATAGTTGCTTCGGCCATCGCTCATCTTCCATTCTTAAGACATGTCCTAACCACTTTAATTCCTTCTCCTCAATTCTTTCAATTATGCTTTCTTCTGCTTCCATTATGTTTATAATTTCCTTATTTGTGACATGTTCTAATCTAGACTTTCTGGCACTTCTCCGTAAATAATCCATATCTATCTACCTACCTCTCTATCTATCTGTCTATATCTTCCTTTCCATCTCTCTATCTCTATCTACCTCTCCATCTCTCTCTATCTATATATCTTTCTCTATCTATCTATCTATCTATCTATCTATCTCTATCTCTCTCCCCCTCTCACTCCCCTTTCCCCCTCTCTCTCTCTCTCTCTCTCTCTCTCTCCTCTCTCTCCTCTCTCTCCACTATGTTTCTAATTTCCTTATTTGTGACATGTTCTAATCTAGACTTTCTGGCACTTCTCCGTAAATAATCCATATCTATCTACCTACCTCTCTATCTATCTGTCTATATCTTCCTTTCCATCTCTCTATCTCTATCTACCTCTCCATCTCTCTCTATCTATATATCTTTCTCTATCTATTTATCTATCTCTATCTCTCTCCCCCTCTCACTCCCCTTTCCTCTCTCTCTCTCTCTCTCTCTCTCTCTCTCTCTCTCCATTATGTTTCTAATTTCCTTATTTGTGACATGTTCTAATCTAGACTTTCTGGCACTTCTCCGTAAATAATCCATATCTATCTACCTACCTCTCTATCTATATCTTCCTTTCCATCTCTCTATCTCTATCTACCTCTCCATCTCTCTCTATCTATATCTCTTTCTCTATCTATCTCTATCTCTCCCCCTCTCACTCTCTCTCTCTCTCTCTCTCTCTCTCTCTCTCTCTCTCCATTATGTTTCTAATTTCCTTATTTGTGACATGTTCTCATCTAGACTTTGTGGTACTTCTCCGTAAATAATCCATATCTATCTACCTACCTCTCTATCTATTTGTCTATATCATCCTTTCCATCTCTCTATCTCTATCTACCTCTCCATCTCTCTCTTTCTCTATCTATCTATCTATCTATCTCTATCTCTCTCCCCCTCTCACTCCCCTTTCCTCTCTCTCTCTCTCTCCATTATGTTTCTAATTTCCTTATTTGTGACATGTTCTAATCTAGACTTTCTGGTACTTCTCCGTAAATAATCCATATCTATCTACCTACCTCTCTATCTATCTGTCTATATCATCCTTTCCATCTCTCTATCTCTATCTACCTCTCCATCTCTCTCTTTCTCTATCTATCTATCTATCTATCTATCTCTATCTCTCTCTCCCTCTCACTCCCCTTTCCTTTCTCTCTCTCTCTCTCTCTCTCTCTCTCTCTTTCTCTCTCTCTCTCCATCCCTATCCTGAGTTAATGTTTTTCAATCATTCCCTGTAAAATCCATCTCCCTCAGATGATGGTTAATGTTGTCCCATCTATTCTTCGCCACCTACCGGGCGTTTTCTCCTGGTTTCCATAGAAGAAGTTTCCATTTTAATGTCCCGCACCGTAGCCGAGTGATTAAGGCAAGATGTCTTGTGCAATGCTACGGGACTTGCGCTAGTTCGAGTCTCCATGGGGGAAGACATTTTCTCATGGAATTTCAGTCACTATGGGGCTGGTGCCCACCCAGCATCGTGAGGCATTTGGGTAGCTACAATAAGTGGGGGCTCCAGGTTGAGAAAATCGGCTATAGCAACACTTCTTACATAAAATATTTGACAAATGCAGTTGAAAACTATTTTAGCAACAACATATTTTGTAAATAAATTCATGTATTTTGGAATCAAATGCGGGACAGTCAAATAACAGACGTGAGAGTCTGGCTGGAGTTAATGCAAATACAGGTATCTGCACCTACTTTAAATCGTTCCAAATAATGTCTAAATTTACCTATCCAGTCATGAATTGAGTTAATAGAAAATTAGTTTCTACGTATTTGCACTTTATTCGGTCAAACACAGTTGGGAAAAATAATGTTCTTGTCAAAGCACCATTAATACTCAGCATTCCAATTTTGTATCAGATCTTTTCTTAATACTTCTTTAATATATGATGGAGGACAGAAGGAGTAAAAGTAATCCATCTTCGAATACTTACTTACTTACTCACTGGCACTATCGAACCCGCAGGTTCATGGCCGCGCGGACATAAGCTCTCCATACATCCCTATCCTGAGCTAATGCTTTCCAATCATTCCCTGCATAATCTACTTCCCTCAAATCATAGTTAATATCATTCTCCCACCTCATTCTTGGTCTACCAACTGGGCGTTTTCCTACTGGATTTCCTACAAGAAGCTTCCATGCACGTCTTTCATTCCCCATACATGCAACATGTCCTGCCCATCGCAGTCTACGGGACTTAACTGTTCTTATTATATCTGGCTTCCTATAAAGACCATGTAGTTCATTGTTATGTAGTCTTCTCCATTCACCTGTCTGTTCATCTCTCTTTGGTCCAAAAATTTTCCTAAGAACTTTATTCTCAAATACTCGTAATCTCCTTTCCTCCCTTAAAGTAAGAGTCCATGTTTCGCACCCATATAATATAACTGGTAGAATAATAGTTTTATATATTTTCAGCTTAACGTTTTTTGAAAGGAGTTGGGACATCAAAAGTCTCTGCAATGCATAATAGCATGCATTTCCAGAATTGAGCCTATGTTTAATTTCTTTGTGCATCTCATTCCTATTTGTGATTATTGTTCCTAGGTATTTGAATTCAGCCTATTCCTCAAAATTTCCCTCATTTGTCATTAGCTGTCCATTTCCATTATATAATGTATTTCTACGTGTGACCATTCGAATTAGCAGCTGATTTGGCAATAAAATCTGCACGTTCATTTCCTGTAGTTCGAGCATGTCCTTTAATCCAGCCTAGGTAAACATGTCCTAGATATTGATTTAATTTTGTTCGTAGAAATGGATATTTGTTTGCAGATGATCAAATAATTTTTGCAGGGGATGAATATGATATGAAATATATGATAAATAAACTAATGGAAGAACTCCGCCATGGCGGTCCCAAGCCCGGATGAGAAAGGAGGGGGAGGAGTAACAACCTCGTTAAAAAACCAGGGTTCAGTTGGCTCCGACTGATAGTACTCTGTAAGAGTGAAGACCTCAACGGCAGAGTCGGCGCAGAAGGAGTCCTTCATCACGGCGGATCTGGCGGAAGAGGCAACCCTATCTCTAAGGGAAATAGAGAAACGCTGCCTTGCGGTGAAGAGGTATCTTCAAAGGCTATGGGAGGAAAACCCAGACAGAAATTTTCCTGGTCCTCCAGGTTGGGGGGTTTATGCTGTGGGCCAGCTCCCCACACATTAAAAAAAAACAAAATGCTAAAAGACCAAATCAATCAAAGCCGGACAGAAAAAAGTACGAAAGACAAAAGCAACGAAAACGGACATTGAATATAGGCACGTGGAAGAATATAAATTTACAGAAAACAGAATATATGTGTTTGGGGAAGGATGTGGATGACCTCATACTCGAAACGGGGAAAATAAAAAAAAAGTGAATTTCTTTAATATCTTGGGTCAATAATTACAAGTTCAGGTACCTGTGACAGAGATGTACAGACTAAAACTGCAATGGCAAAAATGCAACTAAGGCACTACATGGAATAATTTGGAACAAAAATATTACAAAGGAAACTAAAATGAAAATTTATAAGAGCATAATACAGAATATTTTGACACATGGAAGTGAAACTTGGTCTTTGACGGAATTACAAAAGAATAAAATTAGAATAGTTGAATTTGATTACTTTAGAAGAAGCCTCCAAAAAACAAGATAGGATAAAATAAGAAATGAATTCCTTTGGAGAAAAATGAATGTCACCACATCTGTTGTTAAGAGGATTGAAAATCAAACGCTTAAATGGTATGGCCACGTACAAAGAATGGAAAATGAAATATGGCGAAAAAATATATACCAGTGGTCACCCCCTGGAAGAAATAAACGTGGCAGACCAAAATGGAAATGGAAAACCTACGTCAGAACTCTAATGGATGATAGGAATTTGGAAGAGGGAGATTGGAATGATAAGAGATAAATGGAAACTGAAGACGGCAAACCTATAAGTGGGGGAAAGCCGAAGAAGAAGAAGAAATGGATATTGAAGAATGAATGGTTGATCGAAGATAGGAACAAATGAAGTGGTTTATTATGGGAACGTCAATCTCAGAGTTCCATAAGCCATAGACTTAAGTTACAGATAATACCTTGTTTCCAAACATATACTTTACAGAACCCACAGAATAATTTTAATGTAATATTAACACACGTAATTTATTTAAGTGTTGATAAACTCTTGTCAGTAACTTTCTCTAAAACATTTTCAAGGAAGTCTAATTAACATGTGAGTGTCAATATGTCACACATTCCTTCAGCTGACATTACTTGTATGTGCTCCAACACAGTTTCCGTGGCTAACAGGAGGTACATTCTAGAGCTATCACACTGCCTTACTTTCTGACGTAATACATTAAATAAATAGGGTATTAAATTCATTAACTAACAGGTAGATACGTATAATTATATTTCTGGGTATATTCTGAATGCACAGAAACGCCAATAACAACAAGAAGAAAAAATAAAACTAAAAAGCACAGCAAAAACAAATGTAAAATTACTAACTAATACTCGGTGTGCGCTGCTACGCCTAAATAAATAAAAATTAATGTGATTTTATGTTTAGTTGAATAAGTAAAAGGGAAAATAATTAAATTTATATATTTTTAGATACCCCGTGCTGATTACCCAGCGTTGCCTGGGAATCTACTTATCCCGATCTTCTTGACATAAATCAGCTGAAATACGAAAACTAATGTGTTTTATGTTTAGTTAAATAAGCTCAAGTAAACATTTATATCGTAATTATTTTTAGATACCCCGTGCTGTTTACCCGGCGTTGTCATGGAATCTACTCTTCCCGATATTCTTGGCATAAATGAGCTGAAAGGAAAATAAATGTATTATATTAGTAAGCAGACTTACTCTCTATATTGATGACATCCTAGGAGATCATCAATGTGCATTTAGAATAAACAGGTCTACAACAGATCAGATTTTTAGTATAAGACAGATTTTAGAAAAGAAATGGGAATATAATGGTACTGTACATCAACTATATGTAGACTTCAAAAAAGCATATGATTCAATTAAGAGGGAGAAGTTATATAGTGTCCTGCTGGAGTTCGGAATTCCTAAAAAGTTAGTTAGACTTATACGAATGTGTCTAAATGGCTCAAAGAGTAGGGTGCGTGTAGGCAAACAGTTTTCGGATACTTTTGAAATCCAGAATGGGTTGAAGCAAGGAGATGCACTATCTCCTCTACTATTTAATTTTGTACTAGAGCATGTCATTAACCCTTTAGAGAATAAGGAAGGCTTACAACTCAATGGTATTAATAAGCTGTTAGTTTATGCTGATGATGTATTATTGGCCGATAGCGAGGAGATACTAAAGGACAACACGCACACTATTGAGTAACACTAAGAAATTAGGACTCGAAGTAAATATCAATAAAACTAAATATATGGTCACACATAGAAATTCATTATATAATGGAAATGGACAGCTAATGACAAATGAGGGAATTTTGAGGAGGTGGCTGAATTCAAGTATCTAAGAACAATAATCACAAATAGGAATGAGATGCACAAAGAAATTAAACGTAGGCTCAATTCTGGAAATGCGTGCTATTGTGCATTGCAGAGACTCTTGATGTCCCAACTCCTTTCAAAAAACGTTAAACTGAACATATATAAGACTATTATTCTACCAGTTATATTATATGGGTGCGAAACATGGACTCTTACTTTAAGGGAGGAAAGGAGATTACAAGTATTTGAGAATAAAGTACTTAGGGAAATTTTTGTACCAAAGAGAGATGAACAGACAGGTGAATGGAGAAGACTAATAACAACGAACTACATGGTCTTTATAGGAAGCCAGATATAATAACAACAGTTAAGTCTCGTAGACTGCGATGGGCAGGACATGTTGCACGTATGGGGAATGAAAGACATGCATGGAAGCTTCTTGTAGGAAATCCAGTAGGAAAACGCCCAGTTGGTAGACCAAGAATGAGGTGGGAGAATGATATTAACTATGATTTGAGGAAAGTAGATTATACAGGGAATGATTGAAAAGCATTAGCTCAGGATAGGGATGCATGGAGAGCTTATGTCCGCGCGGCCATGAATCTACGGGTTCGATAGTGCCAGTAAGTAAGTAAGTTATGATTGGTTGAATAAGTAAAATGAAAAATAATTATAAATGTATATCGTAATTATTTTAAGATTCCCCACGCTTATTACGCGGTGTTACCCGGGAATCTACTTATCTCGATCTTCTTGGCATAAATGAGCTGAGCTTAAAAAACAAAATTCGTTATTGTAAGTTATCCGTAAAAGAATTACCCGCCATGCTGGTATGCTTGCACAGGAATCTATGTACTTGTCTCGATTTCTTGGTATCAATAAAAGACAAAAATGGTTATTTAAATTATCGGCAAGAGATAAACATATGCTGTCGCGGACTTTTTTGTAGTTTTTTGAGATATTCAATTCTGTGTACATTAATTTTGTGTATTTGTAATGGTTTAGGCAGCATAAGCCATTTAAGCGTCCAAAGAGCTACTTTTTCACGTTTTCCACTACAAATGGCAATTTTTAAGGGTGTAGGAGTTGAGTATCACAACTCTCTTATAGTCTATGTTAATCCCGGGAATCTCATGAACTTGCAAAAAGCCCCATCACAATCGGATACAACGGTATGGCCGCGCATAAAAGTACAATCAAACATTAATTTTTATATATAAGATTACTTTTATGTACCGTTATCATCAACTTGGTTATTTTGTTCATAAATTAATTATGGAAAATAACATTATTAGGTTTTCAATTAATGAGTAATACAAACTGATAAAAATGAGTCGTATCTCACCTCATATTTCGTGTTCTACAAGCACGGAAACTACGGTTTTCAAGAAGAATCCCTCCCATCTTCAGCCATCATTACGACTCATAATGATGGTGAAGATGGGGGGATTTCTTTTGAAAACTGCAGTTTCTGTATTTGAAGAACACAAAGTTTGAGGAGAGATAAGACTCATTTTTATTATTTCTTAAAATTATTAATTTGGTTATTTTTATTAACTGCAGGCCTTCCGGTACGTATTCTATCATCAGAAAGATTATTGCTGTTCATGATAGAGTAAGTTGGGTAACTTTATTAGATCCGACGGATGTGTAATGAGAAGAGAGTAAAGATGAAATAAATTTTCATGGAAGCACTTCCCTATGCATCAGCAATGTCCACTTATCCCTTCATAAGAACTGAAAACAGATCCAGAAAATATCACCATATGATGAATGCGGACACATGCAGGCGCAGTGGGTCCCGAGTCTGAAGATTTTCAGGCTCGTAAAAGATCCTTAAGCCTGAATGAAAAGGCCTCTAAGCAAAATTTACAGAATTTTCCCGTCCTAGTACCACCTTGGTTTCCTAGATGTCAGTATGAGGCGGAACGTTGACCACGGGCCACTCAAATGCCATCTATAAGAAAACAAGTATAACTAAATTAGTATGGTTCAAATTCTTCCCTGTAGGGGGAGAGCGCCTAAATCTCTGTTAAGGGAAAACATGGGCATACAAGATTATTATTATTATTATTACTATTATTATTATTATTATTAATAGTCCACCACTGTGGTCTCGAGGTAGCGTGCTGCCATGTCACGCAGCGGGGCCCGGTTCGATTCCCGGTTGGGACAGGTTTCTTGGGTGAGTTTTTTTTTCTAGGGGTTTTTCCTTACCTCTAAGACAAATGTCAGGAAGTTTTGAGGCCCAAAATGTCCCCGAATGGTATCTGGCTATCATCATCATCATCATGTGTGGAAAGAAACGGGAAGCTATCGCCTCACTATGATGGTTGTTCGTTCATATAAACGCGGGTGCCGCGCGACAATGCTTGACAAACTATCTAACTCACTGGCACTATCGAAACCATAGGTTAATGGCCGCGCGGACATAAGCTCTCCACACATCCCTATCCTGAGCTAATCATTCTCTGTATAATCCACTTCCCTCAGATCGTAGTTAATGTTATTCTCCCTCCGCATTCTTGGTCTACCAACTGGGCGTTTCCTTCTGGTTTTCTACAAGAAGCTTCCATGCACGTCTTTCATGACCTCCGGAAAATTTTACCCCAGTGGAACCCATGTCCGATTTCTTGTCGGTTGTATTTTTACGGTGAAAGATCGTCACTCTTTCGACCAAGGTACTTATTTCATCTGGCTTATCACCTTCGACCGCCGGCATATCTTTCTTGACAATGATTAACATGCGGAATTATTATAGTGGCGGTAGTCGGCATCTTAGTATTTAATTACATACAACAGCCGTGCGGAAGCAAAGCGAGCCACTGGACAACCATCATAGGGTGAGGCTACAATATGTTTTCTATTGTTCGCAAAACTTTCTTCACATGCTCCCAGAGGCGTCGAGTATCACTAAAAAAACATTGTTAAAATATGTTACTGCATTGCATAGTTCGTAACGTAGCAACGACTAAATGTTTCAAAATGTTTGATAACTAATTGCAATTCTCATGTGCTTCGAAACACAAGAAAATGTTGAAGATAGGGACGCAGACAGAACTTATATCCGATATCCGAGGTCAATAGTATCATATATACAGTATAATATCAAAGGTATTATGTACGAAAGTTAGGTAAGTTACAAGATATTATTAATGAAATATTTACATTGTATAAATTCATACATTTTTAATTAATTGATACATTTTCTGATTCCGACGACTGGCTCAGGTGGCTGCATGTATACTTTCCTGTCTTCCTGGACATAAGTTCGATACTCGATGAGTGTTGAGTATTTTTAATTGTAGAATTACAAAAGAATAAAATTAGAACAGTTGAATTTGATTATTTTAGAAGAAGCCTCCAAAAAACAAGACAGGATAAAATAAGAAATGAATTCCTTTGGAGAAAAATGAATGTCACCACATCTGTTGTTAAGAGGATTGAAAATCAAACGCTTAAATGGTATGGCCATGTACAAAGAATGGAGAATGAAAGATGGCCAAAAAATATATACCAGTGGTCACCCCCTGGAAGAAATAAACGTGACAGACCAAGATGGAAATGGAAACCTACTTCAGAACTATAATGGATGATAGGAATTTGGAAGAGGGAGATTGGAATGATAGAGATAAATGGAAACTGAAGACGGCAAACCTATAAGTAGGGGAAAGCCGAAGAAGAAGAATTAATTAAATTAGATTAATTTATTTGTGAAATTTTCAGTATCGGAGGCAGGAGGGATTGTGGTATACAATTTTTAATCGCTATAAATCTATACATTTTTATTTATTTTTGAACGTTTTCTGTATTGTTCCACATATCGTCTGAAATGTATTTATGTTGGAATTAATATTTCTTTCCATATTGAAACTTAAGCCGATATAGCAGCGCAAATATCTGAAACTAGACACCTGTTCTATACTCTGGTGTATAAAATAATTTTGGTTCTCACCGGATCTTTTCCTCTAAAAAGTCCATGATCTTTGTTCTTATTACTGATATATTTAGATCGTATAATGTACATATTTTATTTAATTCATGCAAATATTTCTGTTAGTCATCTTCATTTTTCTGCATTATAATTAAATCGTCTGCAAACAAAATATTATTTATAGCCTATATACTTTTTTTATCTACTCTTATTCTTGGGTTCAGTAAAACTTTCCATTTATTTAAAATGTCGTCTCTATATATGTTAAACAAAGTGGGCGTTAAACTACACCCTTGTCGCAATCCAGTATTTGTTTTGATTATCTGTTCTTCTGAATCCGGTATCTATAATTATACTTGTATCTTCAAATAATTTGATGTTTCAACAAGGTACAGTGTCCCGCGCCGTAGCCGAGTGGTTAAGGCAGGAAGCCTTGGCGCAGAGCTACGGGACTTGCGCTGGTTCGAGTTTCCATGGGGGAAGAAATTTTCTCATGGTATTTCGGCCAGTATGGGACCGGTGCCCACCCAGCATCGTGATGCATTTGGGTAGCTACAATAAGTAGCGGCTCCAGTATGAGAAAACCAGCTATAACGGCTGGGGGACTCGACATGCTGACCACATGTCACCTCTACACTGGCTGATTATCATCTACTCTGTGATTGACACATGTGGATGTGAGGCCAGCAGCCAGCTGGTAGGCTAAGGGCCTTGTAGGCCTGTGGCGCCAGGAGTAATAGGTACAGCGGGTATCCTTTCATTAGTAATATTTCCCATAATTTTTGCCTGTTACCTCGATCGAACGCCTTGTCCAAATCTATAAACCCTACGTGAGTTTGTAAGTTGTTTCCCCTCTCTTCTCTATAAGTTGTTTCAGTGTAAAAACATTATCTATACACGACCTACCCTTTCTGAATCCACTTTGATTTTCGTTTATTACTATTTCTGTTATATTTCTCAAGCTATTATTTATAATTTTCGTATATATCTTATATCCAGTGTTCATTAAGCTCGTAATTCCTCTGCAATTTCGCTGTTTTCCAGGTAGTTGGAATCTCCTAGAACATCTATTAATTAAGTGCAGTATGCGTAGTTTACACACATTCCACTATATTTTATTAACTCCATATTATGTAATCTCATTGCTTTCCTGTTCTTAGCAGTTTTCAGAGATACTTATAATTAATTCATGTCTATTACATCAATATTTTCCACTTGCTCCCTCGTTGCTCTCTTTTTCTTTAATTCCCTCCTTTTTCCAAAGTTTCTCATTATGTAGTATCCATTCTTGTTCTGGGATTTTCTTCAATCTGGTAGTATCGTTCAATTTAGATGTTTACTAATTTAAAACCTACAGTATTTCATGTCTTTCATACATATCATGTTCTACTGTACTTATGAATTTATCCCATGACTCCTCATGGGCTTTTCTTACGTTTTTAGCAAATCTTTCTATTATTCATTTTCTACTGTCTAATGTAAAATTTAAAAATATGGATATATCGCTTTCCCAAATAACCAATTCAATTTATAACATCCCAGTAGTATTATGTTATTATATCTATTAAAGCTCAATGGAAAGGAGGAAGACCGAAGAAAACTTGGATAGAAGGGGTACAAGCAGCTATGAATATCAGAGGAATGAAGGAAGATCAATGGATGGACAGAGAGGAATGGCGTTTGGTTTCCGGAAGACGGCGGCAGCTGTCATGATACCGGATGATGATGATGATGATGATGATATCTATTTAAGGCATATCACCAATAAATCAACTGCAAAAATTGTATGTAGTACAATATACAAATTATAATGAATATGTGGCAACCTGTCAGGAAAAAAATAACTTTCCTTTAACAGTTTTTCTACAATTAAGTTTCTACTGTCTACCGTAAAATTTAAAAATATGGATATATTGTTTTTTTCAAATAACCGATTTTAGGCCCAACACAAACAACATTTTTCTATAGTATATTATAAAATGCGATTTGGCACCCTGTATATAAATAAATAATGATGAATATATTGCTTATTCTTAAAATACCGATTCAATTTACAACGTCGTACGAGTAAATTATGTATTTACTCGTATGTCGATTTAAGGTGTAAGACCATTAAATTAAGTTAAAAAATTAAGTAGTGTGTACAGCATATGATGCACAGGCGGCGTCGAAAATACCAATTAATTATGTATAACTTGTAACATGTGGGAACAGATTCTACTATTGCAATATTGATAAAATATTTTCAACTATTACTTACTGTGGTATTTAATTAAAGCTTTTAACTCATTCCCTGTATACAAGATACATAAACGTCATTAACTACTAGGTTATTAACAATTATTTTATTTTTTTAATCCAACATTAAATATTCTGGTTTAGCCATCAGTGATAGCACTACCATCTAGAATATATAATGAGCAGGTGGCGACCTAAATACTCTGGTTTAGCTATTAACGATAGCACTACCATCTATGTTACAGAACTCGGTATGATGTATTTATTGGTATATCGATTTAAGGTGCAGGACCATTAAATTGAGTTAAAAAATTAACTTGTATGTTGAATATAAAATGAGCAGGTGGCGACCAAAATACTCTGGTTTAGCTATTAACGATAGCACTACCATCTATGTTACAGAACTCGGTATGATGTATTTATTGGTATATCGATTTAAGGTGTAGGACCATTAAATTGAGTTAAAAAATTAACTTGTATGTTGAATATAAAATGAGCAGGTGGCGACCTAAATACTCTGGTTTAGCTATTAACGATAGCACTACCATCTATGTTACAGAACTCGGTATGATGTAATTATCGGTATATCGATTTAAGGTGTAGGACCATTAAATTGAGTTAAAAAGTTAACTTGTATGTTGAATATAAAATTAGCATGTGGCGACCTAAATACTCTGGTTTAGCTATTAACGATAGCACTACCATCTATGTTACAGAACTCGGTATGATAGTATTTATTGGTAGTCGATTTAAGGTGCAGGACCATTAAATTGAGTTAAAAAATTAACTTGTATGTTGAATATAAAATGAGCAGGTGGCGACCTAAATACTCTGGTTTAGCTATTAACGATAGCACTACCATCTATGTTACAGAACTCAGTATGTATTTACTCTAATGTCGATTTAAGGTGTAGGACCATTAAATTGAGTTAAAAAATTAACTTGTATGTTGAATATAAAATGAGCAAGTGGCGACCTAAATACTCTGGTTTAGCTATTAACGATAGCACTACCATCTATGTTACAGAACTCGGTATGTATTTACTCTAATGTCGATTTAAGGTGTAGGACCATTAAATTGAGTTAAAAAATTAACTTGTATGTTGAATATAAAATGAGCAGGTGGCGACCTAAATACTCTGGTTTAGCTATTAACGATAGCACTACCATCTATGTTACAGAACTCAGTATGTATTTACTCTAATGTCGATTTAAGGTGTAGGACCATTAAATTGAGTTAAAAAAATTAACTTGTATGTTGAATATAAAATGAGCAGGTGGCGACCAAATACTCTGGTTTAGCTATTAACGATAGCACTACACATCTATGTTACAGAACTCAGTATGTATTTAATGGTAATGATCGATTTAAGGTGTAGGACCATTAAATTGAGTTAAAAATTAACTTGTATGTTGAATATAAAATGAGCAGGTGGCGACCTAAATACTCTGGTTTAGCTATTAACGATAGCACTACCATCTATGTTACAGAACTCAGTATGTGATTTACTCTGATATCGATTTAAGGTGTAGGACCATTAAATTGAGTTAAAAAATTAACTTGTATGTTGAATATAAAATGAGCAGGTGGCGACCTAAATACTCTGGTTTAGCTATTAACGATAGCACTACCATCTATGTTACAGAACTCAGTATGTATTTACTCTATTGTCGATTTAAGGTGTAGGACCATTAAATTGAGTTAAAAAATTAACTTGTATGTTGAATATAAAATGAGCAGGTGGCGACCTAAATACTCTGGTTTAGCTATTAACGATAGCACTACCATCTATGTTACAGAACTCAGTATGTATTTACTCTAATGTCGATTTAAGGTGTAGGACCATTAAATTGAGTTAAAAATTAACTTGTATGTTGAATATAAAATTAGCAGGTGGCGACCTAAATACTCTGGTTTAGCTATTAACGATAGCACTACCATCTATGTTACAGAACTCAGTATGTATTTACTCTAATATCGATTTAAGGTGTAGGACCATTAAATTGAGTTAAAAAATTACTTGTATGTTGAATATAAAATGAGAAGGTGGCGACCTAAATACTCTGGTTTAGCTATTAACGATAGCACTACCATCTATGTTACAGAACTCAGTATGTATTTACTCTAATGTCGATTTAAGGTGTAGGACCATTAAATTGAGTTAAAAAATTAACTTGTATGTTGAATATAAAATGAGCAAGGTGGCGACCTAAATACTCTGGTTTAGCTATTAACGATAGCACTACCATCTATGTTACAGAACTCAGTATGTATTTATCTAATGTCGATTTAAGGTGTAGGACCATTAAATTGAGTTAAAAAATTAACTTGTATGTTGAATATAAAATGAGCAGGTGGCGACCTAAATACTCTGGTTTAGCTATTAACGATAGCACTGCCATCTATGTTACAGAACTCAGTATGTATTTACTCTAATGTCGATTTAAGGTGTAGGACCATTAAATTGAGTTAAAAAATTAACTTGTATGTTGAATATAAAATGAGCAGGTGGCGACCTAAATACTCTGGTTTAGCTATTAACGATAGCACTACCATCTATGTTACAGAACTCCAGTATGTATTTACTCTATGTCGATTTAAGGTGTAGGACCATTAAATTGAGTTAAAAATTAACTTGTATGTTGAATATAAAATGAGCAGGTGGCGACCTAAATACTCTGGTTTAGCTATTAATGATAGCACTACCATCTATGTTACAGAACTCGGTATGATGTATTTATCGGTATATCGATTTAAGGTGTAGGACCATTAAATTGAGTTAAAAAATTAACTTGTATGTTGAATATAAAATGAGCAGGTGGCGACCTAAATACTCTGGTTTAGCTATTAATGAAAGCACTACCATCTATGTTACAGAACTCGGTATATGTATTTATGGTATATCGATTTAAGGTGTAGGACCATTAAATTGAGTTAAAAAATTAACTTGTATGTTGAATATAAAATGAGCAGGTGGCGACCTAAATACTCTGGTTTAGCTATTAACGATAGCACTACCATCTATGTTACAGAACTCGGTATGATGTATTTATTGGTATATCGATTTAAGGTGTAGGACCATTAAATTGAGTTAAAAAATTAACTTGTATGTTGAATATAAAATGAGCAGGTGGCGACCTAAATACTCTGGTTTAGCTATTAACGATAGCACTACCATCTATGTTACAGAACTCAGTATGTATTTACTCTAATGTCGATTAAGGTGTAGGACCATTAAATTGAGTTAAAAATTAACTTGATATGTTGAATATAAAATGAGCAGGTGGCGACCTAAATACTCTGGTTTAGCTATTACGATAGCACTACCATCTATGTTACAGAACTCGGTATGATGTATTTATTGGTATAATCGATTAAGGTGTAGGACCATTAAATTGAGTTAAAAAATTAACTTGTATGTTGAATATAAAATGAGCAGGTGCGACCTAAATACTCTGGTTTAGCTATTAACGATAGCACTACCATCTATGTTACAGAACTCAGTATGTATTTACTCTATATGTCGATTTAAGGTGTAGGACACATTAAATTGAGTTAAAAATTAACTTGTATGTTGAATATAAAATGAGCAGGTGGCGACCTAAATACTCTGGTTTAGCTATTACAGATAGCACTACCATCTATGTTACAGAACTCGGTATGATGTATTTATTGGTATATCGATTTAGGTGTAGGACCATTAAATTGAGTTAAAAATTAACTTGTATGTTGAATATAAATGAGCAGGTGGCGACCTAAATACTCTGTTTAGCTATTAACGATAGCACTACCATCTATGTTCAGAACTCAGGTATGGTGATTTACTCTATATGTCGATTTAAGGTGTAGGACCATTAAATTGAGTTAAAAATTAACTTGTATGTTGAAATATAATGAGCAGGTGGCGACCTAAATACTCTGGTTTAGCTATTAACGATAGCACTACCATCTATGTTACAGAACTCGGTATGATGTATTTATTGGTATATCGATTTAAGGTGTAGAGACACTTTAAATTGAGTTAAAAAATTAACTTGTATGTTGAATATAAAATGAGCAGGTGGCGACCTAAATACTCTGGTTTAGCTATTAACGATAGCACTACCATCTATGTTACAGAACTCAGTATGTATTTACTCTATATGTCGATTTAAGGTGTAGGACCATTAAATTGAGTAAAAAATTAACTTGTATGTTTAATATAAAATGAGCAGGTGGCGACCTAAATACTCTGGTTTAGCTATTAACGATAGCACTACCATCTATGTTACAGAACTCAGTATGATGTATCTTTTTGTATATCGATTTAAGGTGTAGGACCTTTAAATTGAGTTAAAAAATTAACTTGTATGTTGAATATAAAATGAGCAGGTGGCGACCTAAATACTCTGGTTTAAGCTATTAACGATAGCACTACCATCTATGTTACAGAATCGGTATGATGTATTTATTGGTATATCGATTTAAGGTGTAGGACCATTAAATTGAGTTAAAAATTAACTTGTATGTTGAATATAAAATGAGCAGGTGGCGACCTAAATACTCTGGTTTAGCTATTAACGATAGCACTACCATCTATGTTACAGAACTCGGTATGATGTATTTATTGGTATATCGATTTAAGGTGGCAGCCATTAAATTGAGTTAAAAAATTAACTTGTATGGTGAATATAAAATGAGCAGGTGGCGACCTAAATACTCTGGTTTAGCTATTAACGATAGCACTACCATCTATGTTACAGAACTCGGTATGATGTATTTATTGGTATATCGATTTAAGGTGTAGGACCATTAAATTGAGTTAAAAAATTAACTTGTATGTTGAATATATAATGAGCAGGTGGCGACCTAAATACTCTGGTTTAGCTATTAACGATAGCACTACCATCTATGTTACAGAACTCGGTATGATGTATTTATTGGTATATCGATTTAAGGTGTAGGACCATTAAATTGAGTTAAAAAATTAACTTGTATGTTGAATATAAAATGAGCAGGTGGCGACCTAAATACTCTGGTTTAGCTATTACGATAGCACTACCATCTATGTTACAGAACTCGGTATGATGTATTATTGGTATATCGATTTAAGGGTGTAGGACTATTAAATTGAGTTTAAAATTAACTTGTATGTTGAATATAAAATGAGCAGGTGGCGACCTAAATACTCTGGTTTAGCTATTAACGATAGCACTACCATCTATGTTACAGAACTCGGTATGATGTATTTATTGGTATATCGATTTAAGGTGTAGGACCATTAAATTGAGTTAAAAAATTAACTTGTAGTTGAATATAAAATGAGCAGGTGGCGACCTAAATACTCTGGTTTAGCTATTAACGATAGCACTACCATCTATGTTACAGAACTCTGTATCACGTATTTACTCTTATGTCGATCTAAGGTGGGGGACCATTAGATCGAGTTTAAAAATTAATTTACAAGATTTGTACACCAGGTGGCAACCCAAAAAGGTGTCGGACCAGTAGATATAGTTCAAAAATTAATTTACAAGATTTGTACACAGGTGGCAACCCAAAAAGGTGTCGGTCCATTAGATCGAGTTCAAAAATTAATTTACAAGATTTGTACAGATTTGTACACCAAGTGGCAACTTAATTTACAAGATTTGTACACAGGTGGCAACCCAAAAAGGCGTCGGACCATTAGATCGAGTTCAAAAATTAATTTACAAGATTTGTACAGATTTATACACCAGGTGGCAACCCAAAAAGGTGTCGGACCATTAGATCTAGTTCAAAAATTAATTTACAAGATTTGTACACAGGTGGCAACCCAAAAAGGTGTCGGGCCATTAGATCGAGTTCAAAAATTAATTTACAGGATTTGTACACAGGTGGCAACCCAAAAAGGTGTCGGACCATTAGATCTAGTTCAAAAATTAATTTACAAGATTTGTAGACAGGTGGCAACCCAAAAAGGAGTCGGACCATTAGATGGAGTTCAAAAATTAATTTACAAGATTTGTACACCAGGTGGCAACCCAAAAAGGTGTCGGACCATTAGATGTAGTTCAAAAATTAATTTACAAGATTTGTACGATTTGTACACCAGGTGGCAACCCAAAAAGGTGTCGGACCATTAGATCGAGTTCAAAAATTAATTTACAAGATTTGTACAGATTGTACACCAGGTGGCAACCCAAAAAGGTGTCGGACCATTAGATCTAGTTCAAAAATGAATTTACAAGATTTGTACACAGGTGGCAACCCAAAAAGGTGTCGGACCGTTAGATCGAGTTCAAAAATTAATTTACAAGATTTGTACAGATTTGTACACCAGGTGGCAACCCAAAAAAGGTGTCGGACCATTAGATCTAGTTTCAAAAATTAAGTTACAAGATTTGTACACTAGGTGGCAACCCAAAAAGGTGTCGGACCATTAGATCGAGTTCAAAAATTAATTTACAAGATTTGTACACAGGTGGCAACCCAAAAAGGTGTCAGACATTTGATCGAGTTCAAAAATTAATTTACAAGATTTGTACAGATTTGTACACCAGGTGGCAACCCAAAAAGGTGTCGGACCATTAGATCTAGTTCAAAAATTAAGTTACAAGATTTGTACACAGGTGGCAACCCAAAAAGGTGTCGGGCCATTAGATCGAGTTCAAAAATTAATTTACAAGATTTGTACACAGGTGGCAACCCAAAAAGGTGTCGGACCATTAGATCTAGTTCAAAAATTAATTTACAAGATTTGTACACAGGTGGCAACCCAAAAAGGTGTCGGACCATTAGATGGAGTTCAAAAATTAATTTACAAGATTTGTACACCAGGTGGCAACCCAAAAAGGTGTCGGACCATTAGATCTTAGTTTCAAAAATTAATTTACAAGATTTGTACACCAGGTGGCAACCCAAAAAGGTGTCGGACCATTAGATCTAGTTCAAAAATTAATTTACAATTTGTACAGATTTGTACACCAGGTTGGCAACCCAAAAAGGTGTCGGACCATTAGATCGAGTTCAAAAATTAATTTACAAGATTTGTACACAGGTGGCAACCCAAAAAGGTGTCGGGCCATTAGATCGAGTTCAAAAATTAATTTACTAGATTTGTACACAGGTGGCAACCCAAAAAAGGCGTCGGAATATTAGAACAAGTTCAAAAATTAATTTACAAGATTTGTACAGATTTGTACACCAGGTGGCAACCCAAAAAGGTGTAGGACCATTAGATCTAGTTCAAAAATTAATTTACAAGATTTGTACACAGGTGGCAACCCAAAAAGGTGTCGGGCCATTAGATCGAGTTCAAAAATTAATTTACAAGATTTTTACACAGGTGGCAACCCAAAAAGGTGTCGGACCATTAGATCTAGTTCAAAAATTAATTTACAAGATTTGTACACAGGTGGCAACCCAAAAAGGTGTCGGACCATTAGATCGAGTTCAAAAATTAATTTACAAGATTTGTACAGATTTGTACACCAAGTGGCAACTTAATTTACATGATTTGTACACAGGTGGCAACCCAAAAAGGCGTCGGACCATTAGATCGAGTTCAAAAATTAATTTACAAGATTTGTACATTTGTACACCAGGTGGCAACCCAAAAAGGTGTCGGACCATTAGATCTAGTTCATAAATTAATTTACAAGATTTGTACACAGGTGGCAACCCAAAAAGGTGTCGGACCATTAGATCGAGTTCAAAAATTAATTTACAAGATTTGTACACCAGGTGGCAACCCAAGAAGGTGTCGGACCATTAGATCTAGTTCAAAAATTAATTTACAAGATTTGTACACAGGTGGCAACCCAAAAAGGTGTCGGACCATTAGATCGAGTTCAAAAATTAATTTACAAGATTTGTACATTTGTACACCAGGTGGCAACCCAAAAAGGTGTCGGACCATTAGATCTAGTTCAAAAATTAATTTACAAGATTTGTACACAGGTGGCAACCCAAAAAGGTGTCGGGCCATTAGATCGAGTTCATAAATTAATTTACAAGATTTGTACACAGGTGGCAACCCAAAAAGGTGTCGGACCATTAGATCGAGTTCAAAAATTAATTTACAAGATTTGTATACCAGGTGGCAACCCAAGAAGGTGTCGGACCATTAGATCTAGTTCAAAAATTAATTTACAAGATTTGTACACAGGTGGCAACCCAAAAAGGTGTCGGACCATTAGATCGAGTTCAAAAATTAATTTACAAGATTTGTACATTTGTACACCAGGTGGCAACCCAAAAAGGTGTCGGACCATTAGATCTAGTTCAAAAATTAAGTTACAAGATTTGTACACAGGTGGCAAACCAAAAAGGTGTCGGGCCATTAGATCGAGTTCAAAAATTAATTTACAAGATTTGTACACAGGTGGCAACCCAAAAAGGTGTCGGACCATTAGATCTAGTTCAAAAATTAATTTACAAGATTTGTACACAGGTGGCAACCCAAAAAGGTGTCGGACCATTAGATCGAGTTCAAAAATTAATTTACAAGATTTGTACACCAGGTGGCAACCCAAAAAGGTGTCGGACCATTAGATGTAGTTCAAAAATTAATTTACAAGATTTGTACACAGGTGGCAACCCAAAAAGGTGTCGGACCATTAGATCGAGTTCAAAAATTAATTTACAAGATTTGTACAGATTTGTACACCAGGTGGCAACCCAAAAAGGTGTCGGACCATTAGATCTAGTTCAAAAATTAAGTTACAAGATTTGTACACAGGTGGCAACCCAAAAAGGTGTCGGACTATTAGATCGAGTTCAAAAATTAATTTACAAGATTTGTACACAGGTGGCAACCCAAAAAGGTGTCGGACCATTAGATCGAGTTCAAAAATTAATTTACAAGATTTGTACAGATTTGTACACCAGGTGGCAACCCAAAAAGGTGTCGGACCATTAGATCTAGTTCAAAAATTAATTTACAAGATTTGTACAGATTTGTACACCAGGTGGCAACCCAAAAAGGTGTCGGACCATTAGATCTAGTTCAAAAATTAATTTACAAGATTTGTACACAGGTGGCAACCCAAGAAGGTGTCGGACCATTAGATGGAGTTCAAAAATTAATTTACAAGATTTGTACACCAGGTGGCAACCCAAAAAGGTGTCGGACCATTAGATCGAGTTCAAAAATTAATTTACAAGATTTGTACACAGGTGGCAACCCAAAAAGGTGTCGGACCATTAGATCTAGTTCAAAAATTAAGTTACAAGATTTGTACACAGGTGGCAACCGAAAATGTCATTTAGTTAGGTTTAACTTATAACTCGTGGGAACAGATTCTACTATTGCGATATTCATGAAATATTTTCAACTATGAATTACTGTGGTATTTAATACAAGCTTTTAGCTCATTCCCTGTATACAAGATACATAAGCGTAATTAACGATTAGATAAATAACAATTAATTAATTTATTTTATTTTTCATAATCCATGACGAAAAACTCTGGTTACCTATTAGCGATAGCACTATCATCTCTGTTACAGAACTCTGTATTATGTATTTACTCATATGTAGAGCTAGGAATTTTAGGTGTTGCACCTTAATTTTATTTTGTTACTACAATGCTCATATTAACTTGTCTTGCAAAGAAAACATTAAATAAATGCCCCTAAATGTGTTTTAGGTGCACCTTTTTTTCAATGCTAGCACTTTTTTAACATTTTTTGTCTCTTAGCTGCACTGTATTCCCAAAATAATGTGTTTTTTTTACATTTCTTCAAATACGCTTTCAAGTTGTACCCATTGGGTTTAATTCCTCTAAAAAATATGCTTTCAAGGGTTGGTAACGATGCGTGGTATCAGTCCACATCACATTACTTCCACTTTAGTGCAGTTCCGTTAGGCTATTCCTTTTAACGTAGTTCCCACCTTGTTGCACCGCAGTTATGTGAAAACTATTATTTAAGCAAGGGAGATTGTTGAGTGCACAAACAGAAAATGTTTCAGTTCAAAATAATATTTGACTTGTGCAGTCTGCTATTTTCCTGAGTGACCAGTATACAGTATGCCAAAACCGAATGTGAACTACAAACTACATGATTTAAAACATTTTAGTGCAGATGGAATTCAGAGTGACAGATCTGTTATGAGGTGCACTCTTTGTGATATTTTAATAACAACTGATGAAAAACACCAACACAATCATGTTACGCAGCATATAGGTAGTGCAAAACACGAAAAATAAGGAACTACAAAGCAGTAAATGTGTATTGCGACAACAGTTTATTGCCTTCTTCAAGTTTAATAAATAAAAAATATTTTTTTATGATACAGCAAAGATATATGTGGCATGTGGTATTCCTCTTTCCAAACTTAACAACCCTATTATGAAAGCATATTTGGAGAAATATACTGGGAAGTCTGTCCCAGATGAAAATCATACCTTCAACCTCTGTATGAAGAAAAATTAAAACAGATCAGTCAAGTAGAAGGTGAAAACCAGTATATTTTACATTAGACGAAACCACTCATAGACAGTTGAGATATTGAACTTTTTAGATATGTTCTAAACATTTGAGTTGTTGAATAATATCTGCTTTAACAGTTTTCTGGGCTTGTGATTTCAATGACATAATGTTGTGCGACTTGTCTTACTCAGACCTTTTAATATATGATAGCATGCCTGAATTTTGTGTCGTGAGTTACTTGATGTAATAGGTTTTGGTACTCTTTAATGAGAATTCACATGGGAAATTTGCACCTTCTATTTTAAAAAATTGCACATTTTTCTGCTAAATTAAAGCACCTTTTTTGCACCTAAAATTCCTAGCTCTACTCATATGCCGATCTAAGGTGTCGGACCATTAGATCGAGTTCAAAAATTAATTATAAGATTCGTACAAGGGTAGAAAGGAAAACATGTCATTTAGTTAGGTATAACATAATATGTGGGAACAGATTCTACTATTGCGATATTGACGAAATATTTTCAACTACGAATTACTGTGGTATTTAATTCAAGCTTTTAACTCATTCCCTGTATACAAGATACATAAGCGTCATTAACTATTAGATAAATAACAATTAATTATTTTTATTTTTCATAATCCATCACTAAATATTCTGATTTACCTATTAGCGACAGCACCACCATCTATGTTACGGAACTGTAACGAACCGCCAGACCAAACTCCATACCATGGAATTATAATTAAACAGACCGGAAACTGTGTTCAGACATGTGTTTGAGTCTTGAACAGTAATACTGCGTATTAAATAATATTAATATTAATCAATTCAATGAAATGGAAATGCTAATTTACTTTTTAAAGACCAAATATATTTCGGCGAGGAGAACTCAATTATAACATGTTCTAATTTATTTATAAATATTTCTAATGTAGGTGGGGCACAGCATAGCGTTCTTCATTAAGGCATTACGTTAATAACTGAAAGATCGCGGGTTCCAATTACGATGGAATTGAGATTTTAAACAGTTCTAAAACTTCTGGAGGAAATTGGGTCCTAGGTTCAACTCAACCTCTACCGGAAAAGAGCAAAGGTGCAAAGGTGGGCGTCAAGGAGGGTTGACAATTCTGCAGACATATCATGCAGATTCTCTAAAAAAAAAAAAAAAAAAGAGGCGCCTTAAACTCTTATTACCCCAAGGCGCAGTTATTTAAAACTATTTCTGGCTTTCTTCCCTGGCATTGACGCAATTGTAATCCATTTCTTAGTTTGGGGCACCTGGAAGGCGGAGTTAAATTACCCCGATGATATGATGGGCGATTTATGATAATAAAGCGCCAGGAGTTTTATTCCTTTAGCATATAACGAGTTCCATTTTTAAAAAATAGAAAACTGCGGCCAATAGATCGAAAAGTATTCTAGAAATCACGATAAATGTCAAACCATTAGACAATTAGTTATCACGTAAATTTATTTAGTTAATAGGACCAATTAGCAAGTAACTTTTTTTTTTATTTTTGGTGCTGAGAATATTTGTATGAAGTTAGATAAGAATTACAAAATTTACAAGTGTTACTTGCTTTTGGTGAAATGTTTTATGTAAAAGTATATTATACATATAAACATTAACGGGACCAAATACCTGTTTATTTCTTTCATTACGTTAAGAATGCATTAAGTGAAAGACATACTGTAATGAATGCATTAAAATATATTAAGAGAAAACAGGAGCCTATCCCTCACGTCCTCGTCGTGGTCCTGGAAATGCAGCAGATTGCAAACAAAAAGAATTTAATTAGTTTAGGAATCGCTGCAGCTAAGAGGGAAGGTATAATTTTTTTATAATGAATTCCCTAAATTATTATATTTGAAATTCACAATGGATTAAAGCAGATATATGAGCTATTTTCTCTACTAATCTATTTTGTACTACACTGTGCCATAAAATATTTAGAAAATAAAGAAGGCGTAGAATTAAATGGCATTACTAATTTGTTGGTACAAGCTAATAGTGTATTAACCCATAGCGAGAAGATACTAAAGGCACATTCTAATATAATATATAAAAAAGTTTGTTTGTTCGTACTTTATGCGCGGCCATACCGTTGATCCGATTGTGATGGTTTTTTTTTGCATAATGTTTAGGAGATTCCCGGGATGAACATAGGCTATAAGAGAGTTATGATACTCAACTCCTACACTCTTAAAAACCACCCTTTGTAATGAAAAACGTGAAAAAAAATACGCTTAAATGACTTATGCTGCCGAAACCACAACAAATACACAAAATTAATTTACACAGAATTGAATCTCGATAAACTCTACAAAAAAGTCAGCGACATCATATATTTTACGGATAACTCACAATAGCTATTTTTGTCTTTCAATGATGCCAAGAAGATCGAGACAAGTACGTAGATTCATGTGCAAGCATAGCAGCGCATGGTGCGTATTCTTTTATAGATAACTCACAATAACGAATTTTGTCTTTTAGCTCATTTATGTCAAGAAGATCGAGATAAGTGGATTCCCGGGCAAGACCAGGTAATCAAACACGAGGAATCTTAAAATAATTACGATATACATTTATAATTATTTTCATTTTACTTATTTAACTAATCATAAGAAGCGTATTAATTTTCGTCTTTCAGCTCATTTATAGCAAGATCATCGGGATGAGAAGATTCCCGGACAACGCCGGTGAACAGCACCGGGTATCTGAAAATAATTACGACATACATTTTTCCTCCCACTTATTTAACTAAACATAAATACATTAATTTTCGTATTTCAGCTCATTTATGTCAAGAAGATCGGGATAAGTACATTCCCAGGCAACGCCGGGCAATCAGCACGGGTATCTAAAAATATAGATTTATAATTATTTTTCCTTTCACTTATTCAACTAAACATAAAAGAACATTAATGTTCAACTGTTTAGGCGTAGCAGCGCACGCCAGGTATTAGCTAGTAATACAGAAGTTGGAGCTGAAAGTAAATTAAATAACACAAAACATGGAAACATGTAAAAATATATAATGGAAATGGACTGTTAATGACAAATAAAAAAAAATTGAAGAAGTGGTTGAATCCAAATACGTATTCAAGAACAATAACTAGAAACAGGAATAGAAAATTGAACATAGGTTCAATTCTCCCCCCCCCCCAGGAGCTATCACCTTGACGTGGTAGGGGGGCTTAGTACCCGATGAACCAGATTGACTTAGGGAAGATTGACTTAGGTTAATCTTGGTGGTGGGTAAGAGGCGAGGGGAACTAAGTATAGCTCACAACGAAGGAATGGCGCCTGTGTCCATATTGGGCGGCCACATCTTCGTCAAGTCTTCAACGGTCAACAGCGCGACAAGGAATAGCACAGCTAAACTTGTAGAGCTTGAAGAGCGGAAGAAGCAGCCCTCTCTTGGGGGGTGGATACCCAGAGGAGCATGTTTGGAGGCTCAGAGGAAGCAGCCCTTCCACCATCCTTGTCCTGCGAAGCGCTCGTAACGCTTCCAGGAGACATTTATCTTACTGAGAAGCTTCATGGAAATCAGCCGGATTGTCATAAAAGGAACCGACCCAAGCAAGATAAAAGGATACGATTTGGAATAAAGGACATTTTGAAATTAGGAAATTGGAACGTAAGGGGAATAAATACAAAAGAAGAATTAGAAAGAGAATTAAAGAAAAAAGAAGAATAAGAAATGAGGATATAAGAGAAGAATTGAGAGTACAGCCTTTATTGGATAAAGTCACGAATTACAGACAGAAATGGATTGATCACATGGATGGAATGAGTAAGGAGAGATATCCATTGTTAGCAAGAAATTATCAAGCAAGAAGAAGACGTGATGTTGGAAAACCTAGAAGACGTTGGGCTGATGCATTATGAAGTCGGAACGGGCAATTGCCTAATCCCTGGAGTGATGATGATGAGGTTCAATTCTGGAAACGCATGCTATTACACATTATAGGGACTCGTTTGTTATTTTACTTTTATAAAATAAGTTAAAATATAAATACATAAAATAATTATTCTTCCAGTTCTATGTGTGTGTAAAACATGGACTGTTGCTTTTAAAGAGAAGAAAATATCGTCACTCTTTCGAACTAGGTATACTTTTTTCATCTGGCATTTCGTTTTCGACCTGTCCGGCATGGTAACCCTTTCGGCAGCAGTACTACCGCCGGCATAGCTCTCGGGGTCATTTAAATACCAATAAATTTGAATACCCACCCATAGCAATTCTGCCCGAAGGCACGTCCTTCACTGCAATCATAGCATTTGCATGCTATGCTTGCAGCTTTACTAGGGAATTGTAGGCGTGGTAGCTACCCGTTGCTTTCCACACCGGTGAAGGATGATGATGGTGATGGCCATATGATTTCGGGGAACGTTTGGGTCTTAATGTTTTCCTGGCATTTGTCTTACAGGTGAGGAAAAACCCTGATAAAAACCTCACCCCAGAAAACCTGCCCCGACCGGGGATCGAACCCGGGTCCGCTGCGTGACAAGGCAGCTCGCTACCTCGAGACCACAGCGGTGGACATAAATTTGAATATAGGGCTTCATATATAAAATGATATTTACACTTACGCGAAAATGATCCCCTGTCTTGCATATTTTTTTTATTTTTGCCCTAGTTTAGGGCAAAGGTGGGAATGATGGCGCTGTGTATAAGATGGCGCAGTCTAACATTTATCCTTAAAATCATAAGAAAACTCGTTTTTCACTATTCGTGCCTGTGCAGTCCTAAGAGAAGGTTCTCGTGTGAAATTGTGGTGTTTGTAACGTTAAAAAAAAAGAAGAAATAAATATTTTTGTGAAGAGTCATATTTTTGCTAGTTGAACAAACTTTTAAAGGATTATTGTGGGTGCAGTTTGAAAGGGACTGAATACCGTTAGAAAGGAGATTGACATCTCTACATACAAAGGGACTTGTCCTTATTACTAATAACATAACTTCAATGCTTATTACAAACATTTCCATCACTAGTCTATGCACAAAGATTTTTGTGTGAATCAGGAGAGATGGCGCACAGAAGGGTGGTAGAGTTGGCGCGCCTGGGTATTTAAATGATGCTCCGCTCTCACCTAAGATAGTTTCCATTCAACTTCAGTTAAGATTTTTTTGTAAGTATTGTGGGGTCAAAATGATAAAAAATACAAAAATATTTATTTAAATTTCATGATAAATCAAGTAAAAATATTACGAATTATATTTTTTTGAAAATATATTCCCATTGAGAAATGATAATATTGGTCATACATCCATCCAATATATTATTTGACTTTTTTAATGAGATCCAATTTGATTTCAATGAGTTATTTTTAAAATTATTGTTAATAACAAATTGGGCTACAGACTTGTGCTGGTTAGAGTCACGATGGGAAAATAAATTTCCTCATGGAATTTCGGCCAGTTCTCAGGAGAAAAACAAAAAACTCAAAACAAAAACCACAGAGTAGACGCCATAATATATCTACATGTTCATCGTAGTCATCTGAATCATTAATTCCAATACCAGAAAGTGATGATTCCACTTCTGACAATGAAAATCAGCGTGTCGAATGTTTTCGAGCTGTATGAGGAGACAGTATCCAGAGCAGACTGGATAAAATGTATTAAATGTACGAGATGGCTTCATGAAACTTGCTCTTATATATTCCGACAAGTGCTCTTTGTGTGGAATAATGGAAAAGAAAAAAATAAGAAAGTCAAAACATGAAGTTTTTATGTAATCTGTTCTTGCACGGCTTGGACGGCCAAAGATATCTTTGACGCCATCTTACCCACCAGGGTGGGAGAGATGGTTAACTTAGGTATTTTTATTAAGTCAGATTTTCATTTAAAACAATTATTGCAATTGTTTTAAAAAGTATTTTTTTATGTTTGTAAAATAATTGTGATTATATAGTAATAATAATAATATATACATACCATTGCACAAAAGAGATATTGCATTTTTTACAAATGTGCGCCAACTATCCCCCCTCTACCCTAATCTCCCTCTTTATTTGGAAACTTCTTCATGCCCACACTACTCAGGCTTTAAAAAGACACGAATTGTCGAGAGGGGATTTTAAACTCTCATTACGCATATATTTTTTTAACCACACAAAGACATGTAGGACCTTCCCAGAAGAGTGAACAATTCAACTCCGAGACAACAACAAGAACATTTAATACACCATTCACTACCACATTCACACTGTAGATGATTTGATGTACAAACAGTGTTGTGAGACAATTTGGGCCTTAAAGTTTCCTGACATTTGTCTTACATGTGAAGAAATAACTGTAAGAATATGTATCTTTGAAATCTCGCGATCTCGATTATCTTATTATATAAAAATTACGTGTCACGTTGTTTGTCCGCGATGGAATCCTAAACTACTGAACTGATTTTAATAAAATGTTGCACACTGTGTGCTGTTTGATCCAACTTGAGACCTACGGTTGTTTATAAGTAAATTTATAGTCGCATTATTTTTATTGCAAATTATTTGTTTATTATTTAACAAAGAGTTATAATTATCTGTGAGTTTCATACGATTCTAACAGATGACGGTATAAGGTAATTGGTTTATTATTTAACCAGATGCCTGTGCTTTTTGTTGCAACCGCGAATTTCAATTGAATTACAAATATTGATTATTTCATAATTTAAGTGTGTTCAGTGTTTATTTTATTTTCAATATATTGATAATAATATTAATTTCGTGTGTAAGTATTAGTTTTAAGTAATCCACATTCACACTGTAGATGATTTGATGTACAAACAGTGTTGTGAGACAATTTGGGCCTTAAAGTTTCCTGACATTTGTCTTACATGTGAAGAAAAACTCTCGAAAAATAGCTGTAAGAATGTTTTTTACAATGAAAATGAAAATTTTCATTACAAACTACATTAACATTAAATTAATATAAATGGAATTAAACTGCTAAAGTGTTAAGTTAGCAGCTTTAACTCAGGAAAATTGTCCCAAAAGGGGATCGTCTGGGACAATAATGTTATCACTAGGCCACAGGAGGTACACGGTTGCATAATAAATGAGAACAAATTAAGCAATGCATCGTATGCTATAATAATGTAACATAATCTTTACAAATTCATTGTAAATAACGTTTAGAATTCATTTTAATAACAGTTGAGTTTATGTAGTAAATTTTTTATAGAAATATTACAATAAGTAGCTGATATATCAGTCATCCGCAACTGAAATGTATTTCTGAAAGAAAAAAAGTTTTTAAATAGAAATTCATATTAGTTGAGAACGCCTGATATCCATCCATGCATCCATACTAATTCTGCCCGAGGGCAGGTCTTTCACTGCAATCATAGCATTCTCATGCTATGCCTTGCAGCTTTACTAGGGAATTACAGGTGTGGTAGATTCCCGTAGCTTTCCACACCTGCGAAGAATGATGATGATAAGGGTGATAATGATGGGCAGATGATTTTCGAGGACCGCTGGGCCCCAAGCTTCCTGACATTTGTCTTATAGGTGAGGAAAAACCACGCAAAAAAGTCACCCAGGAGCGTGTCCCGACCGGGAATCGAACCCGGGCCCGCTGCGTGACAATACAGCACGCTATCTCGAGCTCACAGCGGTGGGCGAGGACTGATATATCAGTTATGTATTTTAATATATCATTATCATCATCATCAACAACAATCACGGATTAAGCCCATGTGGCTCGTTCCGGTCTCATAGATTCTCATTCAAAAGTTGGATCCATCTCTTCTTCGGTCTACCAACATTGCTGCGTCCTTTTGGTTTGTATTTAAGTATAATTTTGGGAATGCGATCATTTTCCATTCTTTGAACATGTTCTTTCCATTTTTTCTAGATTATTTTATTCTATCTAAGAGTTTAAAGATATTTAGCTCATTTCTAATATCTACACTTCTTCTCTTATCTAGAAGTTTGCAACCAGCCACACTTCTCAGAATTTTAATATGTTAAAATGCAATATAAGTAGCCCTATTGTCAATTCAAAGTAAATTATTTAAGACTAAATATCTGTAAGTACCTACAATGGCGTAACAATCCAGTGTTGGGTCTTAGCCACTCCTTTATTAGGAGTTACTAAACCCTGTTCGCTCTTAAAGCGATCCTCGTCAAAACAAAACCACGTGACCTGCTCGCTTTTCATTGGTTATGGACACCGACGTACGTTGTAGAAGCAATAAGTACACGAAAAAGTAGTTCCCTTCATTAAACTAAAAATATGTGCTCTGAATATACTTGTAATTCTTCGTGAATGATAATAATAATATTCAAAACATACAAAATATACTAAAATATACCTAATCAATAATTACAACTTAAAATAGTTTATTACATATGGGTGATGTATTTGAGTCATGCTTCCGTCGATTCTGATGAAACAAAATGACGGAAAGTGTCGAGTCTTCTGTTGCTGTGTTATCTCCCTCTCAAAAGTGACACTAATTGTGGCATGAATGGCGGAAGGATATTGCTTCTACAACGTACGTCGGTGTCCAAAACCAATGAAAAACGAGCAGGTCACATGGTTTTGTTTTGACGAGGATCACTTTAAGAGCGAACAGGGTATAGACCGAGTCGTAGTAGACAACTAAGATATTACTAGGATGATGGAGATCGGTAAATTTTGTTTAGATATATTTTTACTCAGGCTTAATATTCTTTTACGAGCCTGAACATGTTCAGACTCATGGCCCACGGCTTAGAGTCCTTTCTGGAGGAATCGCTTCTTGGATTTTTCCATCGACCACGGCCGGGTTTCAACCCGTGATCCTGGGGATCAGAGGCAAGGAACATAACCATTAGTCCGCCGTGGATGACATTCAATACTGTTCTAATGTGAAACGTAGCCTATATAACGTTTATAAAATACAGTGTAGTGAAGCATGGACACTAAGAAAACAACATGAAAGCAGAATAACGGCTTGTGAAATGAGATTCATGCGCAGAACAGCGGGTTACACCAGATGGGATCGGAGAAGGAACACCGATATCTTAAAAGAATTGAAGACTACGCCAATTTTGGAATATATTAAACAGTACCAACTAAATTGGAAACACCATCTTGAAAGAATGAGTTCAAATCGGATCCCCAAAGCTGTTTATAATTCTATACCAAGAGGACGAAGATCACTGGGCCGTCCTATGAAACGCTGGAGGGAAAATTTTCTATAGGATCGTAACAGGCCTTGGCCTAATACTTGGAAGGAAGAAGAAGAAGATAAAATACAGTTTTGTTTGGGCAAAAATATACATAAGAAAGTGCACTTACATGTAATTTTAAGGTCAACCCAAGAAGGCCTAATACTAATGGAAGCAAAATAATAATATGTTTGTTCAATAAGCCATAGAGTTAGTTAAATCTTTACTGTATGAAGCATGCATCAGTTGCGTCACAATCTGTGAAAATTAGCCACTTGTATGTAAATTATCCAAGCGGACGTTCGTGGGAAAGATACTTGCAATTACAAATAGCAGTAATTATGAGAACGCTGTTATTTTAAAGCTGTGATTAAATAGCAGGGGAAATTCCGTCTTAACAATGGGAATGCTAATGAATCAACGTTACTGGATGCATTTAGTGTAAACTATTTATTTCAACAAGATTAAAACTTTAACATTCAGTTACCTTTATTTTTAAATCATTTCATGGCGCTATATGCATAAATAACAAATAACTTTGGAGAAAAACGAATCAAAATGAAATCTGTGAAGAAATTAAATTTAGAAAATGGAAATGGGTCGGCCATGTGTTGAGGAGAGAGAATGATAACATCACAAAAAATGGCATTTGATTGAAACCCCCAAGTATTGAGAAGGAGAAGAGGAAATCCTATCAGGGACGAAGCTGAACAGGCGGGGATGAGTTGGAATGAAATTAAGGCAATGGAAAACAACAAAGTTCGTTGGCCTGTTATTATCAAGGCCCTATGCTTCCCAGTGGACTGACCAGGTCTACTACTATTATAAGCCTAAGAAGTCCTAACGCCTACCAGTCGGCTCCTGTTCTCACATCCACATATCCTATTTACAGAGGTGTTCCAACGTCCAGCCAACATAAGGATGGCATGTGGTCAACATGTCGGGTTCTAATCCAACCCATTGCATTTTTCTTTACGCAGCACTGAGACTAACAAGGAGAGGACATGCTCTGGATATCACCAAATTAAATAAAATTTTGGGAGATTAAAGAACAAGGCCTACTGTTTAAAAACATACCTGGTTTAAGGAGCTAATGTCAGTTAGTTTTGGAAAAAAGTCCCTGTATTGAGTAATAGCACGCATTTCCAGAATTAAGCCTATGTTTAATTTCTTTGTCCACCTCATTCCTGTTTGTAATTATTGTTCCTAGGTATTTGAACTTAGCCATTTCTTCAAAATTGCCCTCATTTGTAATAAAATGTACATTTGCATTACGTATTGCATTTTCACACGTGACCATATATTTAGTTTTATTGTTAATTAGCTCCAGCCCCAATTTCTTAGTGTTGCTCTATAGAATTTGCGTGTTGGCCTTTAATGTCTGCTCGCTTTCGTCTAATAATAGGCTACATCATCAGCAAATAACAACAGCTTATTAATGTCATTGAATTGTACGCCTTCTTTGTGCTCTAAAGATTTGATGGCATGCTCTAGTACAAAATTGAATAATATGGAAGATCATCACCTTGTTTTAACCCATCGTGAATTTAAAAATTTTCTGAAAACTGTTTGCCTACCCACACCCTACTCTTTGTGTCATGTAGACACATTGAAAAAAGTCCAATTTTTTTAGGATTCATTTCAGTATCTAATATTATAATTAATGTGGTTTTTAACATTAATAGAATTCATAGCAAAACTCCTAGTCTATATTAAAATTCATCATCGCGGTTTAGGCTTATTTACTAGCCTGATCCGGTTCCAAATTGCTACTGTTTCTATCTTTTCTATGGTCTTCTCAAACTTCTTCTTCCTCGTGGTGAATAGCTGTATGCTGATTTTGGTATTCTATTCTCAGACATCCTTTCCAAGTGTTCTTTCCAGTTTGTTCTGTATTACACTATTATTGTATTTAATTCCTCTACTTTTAGTTGTTAAAATTGTAATATAAAATTGTAAATGATATACCTTGTAGGTCCGTCTCATCAACTTCAAGAAATATTAATGAACTGTAGGCCTTTCGGGACTAGTCCCATCATCAATAGGTGGCAGGTCTGTTGTCAATGACCCTCGGTGAAGTACATAAATGTATCATCATCCTCCTTCACGGATTAGGTATTTGCCTGTTCCGATCTCACATCTGTTCAGCTTTGCGCTTTCTTGGTCTTCCTACCGATCTTCGTCCTCCAGGATTATACATCAATGCCATCTTTTGTATCCTATCCTCTGTCATTATTTCCAGATGTTCTATCCTATTGTTCCTGTGTTCTTCTATTTGTCGAATAAGTGGTTGTACTTTTAGTTCTTCTCTAATATTCTCATTTCTAATTTTATAATTTTAATATTGTAATTTTGTTATAATTTTAATGTCATATTGTAATTGTTGTATTATAATGGAACATATCTATGGTTTGCTGGTGAGTGGAAGAGGAGGCCACATAGCCTTAACCCCACCAAGGCTAATTACATAAAAAACATGTTTAATTCCTTATCCCGCCGGGAATCGACTACTAGCCATGGGAGCGAAAGGAAGGGACTTTATCGATCATGCCACGGAGTTTTAAAATTTAACTTTTTTGCTTAAATAACGAATTCAGGCAATTTGTAATACTTGTCTGGACATACGAAGAAAGAATAACCTTATTGCATAATTCTCGGAAGAACAAGTTATTTAAAACTTTTTTATAAAAGGACAAACAAGTGAAAATAAATTGTAAAAAGATGGCTTTGCTTGCGTAGAAAAGTTCAACAACCTTGTGACACGTGGATATGTACTTAGGCCCTTCTCCGGTAACGAGAAGGGTGTGACGGACACCATCCTGTCGCCGCCCTTTGAAACAACATGAAGGGGAGAGGGCGCTTTGTTCATTAATATTACAAGCAGGTATATCAGGTGTTTCTGCTCTTCACGAGGGATGGAAACCAACTACAAAAAACTGCCTTAAGTGACAATCCCAAACATTAAAAAAAATAATAAAATACTCTCTCCATACAAGTTTAGCTGAAACACCTGTTCCGACTCCGTTGACCGAGCCATTGAGTTTTTCGGTTTATTTAGTCCGGTGACCTTCCGACACCATGACCTATTTTCAGATGATTTTGGATGTTGATATCTGTTTAGTTTTAAAATTATAAAAGTGTTACTTTATAGGCCTGTCTCCTCAACTCCTTAAATTATTAATTATCTGCAGGCCTTTCGGGACTAGTCCCATCAGCAGCAAAAGAAGCAGGACATAGGTTTGTATCTACTGACCCTAGATATATTCAGGGTCTCTCATTACATTGGCCAACATGATTTTTGTCTCATGAGTACCAATAGTTGTACTTAATGCAGTTTTTTTAACGTGTTTTCAAATATGTATTCGGAATTTCTCCATCACCCACAGTTTTTCTATTTAAATTTCAATTAATGAATTAAAATTCCTCTTCTTCTTCTTAAACTTAATTTGTAGGAATTTCATCCTGTTTATTTCCAAAATTCAATTGTTTATAATGAACGCAAATATTTCCAACAAAGATATTATTTTACTATTAATCATTATTTTGAAAACACCATCGCGCAAAAAATAATGTACAACGCACGTTTGTGAAGTGTTTTACAGAATCTCGAAAATTAAAAACCTCGCTATAGCTCGGTTTTAAACATTTTCCTCGATTCTGTAAAAAACCACTTCCCAACCTCGCATCGTAATATACTAAATGACAAAAATATTAATAATTGCATAACTTACAGTCATAGATGTGTATTCAATCTTTTGTTTTCTTACCTGTAACAATAAAACAAAACAAAGTCAATTCAACCAGCACTACGAACGAACAACATGAAATTCAACTTTACCACAATTAAAATTCATTTTTGAAACATGAAATAATTTATTTTTATTTATCCTTATATTTAACCCATTCGCCTCAGAAGACGAGGTAGGCTCGCCGGCAGTTAAATGACCTTCAACTCAGAAGACGAGGTACACTCGCTTAACTCTGCTATTACATATTTTGCAATATTTCGTACATCCCTTGGCAGGGTAATATCTTGTTAACATTATGAATAGTATAGGAATGTGTTTTAGCCTTCGCCCTTATTGTGATCTCAAGTACCGTTATATTTTGCTTGTTTTGAATGTCTGAAAATAGACAATAATTTATGGTGACTTAAATCAGGTTTCTGAGGAAATGCATTCAGTATTTAAACCTGAAGCGAATGGATTAAGTAAGTACTGAAAATACCAACGTATTATCTACTGTTCACACAATTTCTCTATTGATTACGCTTGCTGCTTACTTGTAAAAATATTATTCGAGTTTGATTATGATTTTTCCATATTATGTTGGCGAAATTTGCGTCCGTTGTTATGGTACAATAATGTTTCATTTTTCAGACTTTTGTAAAACCATTACATATTGAAATCAGAAATAATATGAAATTTAAAAAAAATTGAAACATAGGCTGAACTCTGGAAACGCACGCTTGTCACCCCAAATTCTCCCAAAATGTTAAAGTAGAAATTTAAAAAAAAACTGCTATTCTCCCCTATACATATATTTTTTTTTTTTGGCCAATGCCATCTGGTTCTTTTATGACATTTCTGGCATTTCCTCTGCATTGGTGGAATTGTAATCCATTTATTAGGTTCCCCTACATTATACAGATGCGCAATACGATCTCTTACTTCAAGAGAGGGCAAGGAACAAAAAATGACGAGTATTTGAGAATAAAATTCTTTCAAAAATGTTTTGAACAAAGCGAGTCGAACAGAAAGATAAATGGAGTAAACCAAATAACTGTGAGCTCCATTATGGTTATGGGAAGCTAATTTAATACTTATTTTTTTGTATTTTAAGAGTAGCATACATGATCCATGCCGATACGTATAATAGTGCGTAATGGAAGTATTTTCATGCAGTGAACTTGGTCAGTGTGCGTGTCCAATCGCTTCCTGTTGTGATTGTCGCCATTTTTATGTTCTGTTGTATCATTACATTAGTCTCCTCACATTCACGGTGTAATTAGGAACAGTTGTCTCACATTATATTTTATAAAATACCACTGGTCAACATGAATTTTGTCTCACGAGTACCAATAGTTGTACTTAATGCAGTTTTTTATCGTGTTTTCAAATATGCATTCGGAATTTCTCCATCACCCACAGTTTTTTTTATTTCAATTTCAATTAATGGATTTAAATAATTATTTTCTGCTTAACAAACATTAAAGGGATTACGTCAAAATCAAAACATACAGTGGTGTACCCTGACTTGCAATCTGCAATGAGACCAGTTCCACACTGCGAACAATTGCCCATACCAAAGCCTCCAGAACATGTGACATTAGATGAAGAGAGCTCAGATTCTGATGGAAGTAAGGAAGAAGAAGAAACAGATTTTGGTGATACAACTTTTGAACTAAGCTGTTGATCTGAGCCTTATTTATTGACTCCAGAAGATCTTAACGATCTCATACGTGATTTAAAGTTATCCAAAAACCAGTCAGAAATGCTTGGTTCCCGGATAATCTTCTTCAAACCTTGCGTGATGGAGAAAACCCGATATCATATTTGAATTCAGGAGAGAAAATACTATCAGAATCACATATTTTCTTTCTGAGACAAAAAAAAAGTTTATTTTTTGTTGCTCAGTGTTATCTATCTAATGATGAAGTGAGTGCTACAACGTTTTATTATATCTTTAAAATAGGCTGCTAATCTCCTTACCTAAAACAAAAGAAGAGAATCTTCACATGGAAGTCTTGTAGTAACATTGAAAAGTGCTTCTCAACTTTTTTTTAAGGCCAAATGCTGTGAATAGATATATTTTCACAACAATAAAGTGTAAATACAGCCTGAATTAATGCCAAAATGTATTTATTGGTTACCTTTATAAAAAACTAAATAGGTGGTCACACATATTAATATATTATTAAATGGAAATGGACAGTTAACAAATGAGGGACATGTTGAAGTTTCCAATCCTCTGTACCAGATCACCAATAGTGTACCATTATTGCATTCAGGGTCAGCAGATAAAGACATACAGGTGCTCTAAAATTCCCCTTACAAACTTCTAGGACTTGATAATATTTAGAATTGGAAACAATGTCCGGAATTTCCATTTCCGTGCTACAGCCGTATAAAAACATGTTATTAACGCGACCACTTTTACAAGTGATTTATTATGAGGCGTGACACAGTGCATCACTTGTTTTACAATTCAACTCATTAATAATCAAAGAAACAAAAAAAAATATTAATAATTCCGGATACACGCTCCACAATCAGTTTCTTAAAGTTTTCAAAATTTCGACTTTCTAAAAAAACACCATGTGTTGGAATACTCGATAGGGAAATTTTCGATTTAGACGAATCGCGAAGCTATTACTTGTCGAGACACGTGACGTACGTTCAGGCAATGCTTGTTTTCAAACAGCTGTAGCACGGAAATGGTAAATTTCCGGACATGGTTTCCAATTCTAGATATTATCAACTCGGTCCCCTCTACAAGTCCTAGAAGTTTGTAAGGGGAATTTTAGAGCAGCCTGTATCTCCTGCTCCTTCTGCTGATGATGGGACTAATCCCGTCAGAGAATCAATCGTTTTCAAAGTTGAGGAAGCGGACCTATTATGGAAAATTTTATAATAATTTTATTTATAAAAACAAATGGGGTACAGGCAAACTTATAGCGTATGTTCAACTCCGGAAGCAAGTGCTATTACGCATTATAGGGATTCTTGTCAACCCCAAATTCTCTCAAAACGAATAATCACCTACCCCTCCACTCACATCACACACCCACTCCTCTCCTCTCCTCTCCCCCCAATCCCGACTGGGGATCGAATTCGGAAACGCTGCGTACGAGTCAACGATGTTAACCCCCGACAGTTTCATAATTTTCTGGAATGTGTGCTGTAGTCCTGAAATGTACTAATAAGAGCGGAAAATACAGAATAAAATGGTTAAAACAGTTTGTTATGAGAATCTAATAAAGGAATAAACCGAGGGGGTTGTTTATTAAACCGTGATCTGATAAATGACATTCTATCTCACGTGTTATATAAGATCTGGTCCCTTCAAAGTGACTCAGGTTACCGCCAACTAAGAGGTGGGGAGGGGGACAGTGTGGATTGAAGTCTCTTTCGACTGACCCTCCGCGCGGATTTCAACACGCACAATAAGCCTTTAACAATTATAATCACATACACCCCCCGTCGACACACTAAAATTTTCATTTTTGTTTCCAGATATAACAATTTTTCAAAAACATTTTAATAGTTTCGTCAACCAAACAAAGTACATAAATTACATTAACCCTCTGTCTTCATTGTTCCCTATCCAATACACTTCTAATTTATAGCAATTTTACATCAATAAAAATAAAATCATGTCTTATAGTCATTTTGTTCACCGCTGTCGTCTCGAGGTAGCTGCCTTGTCACGCAGCGGGCCCGGGTTCGATCCCCGGCCGGGGTAGTTTTTCTGGGTGAGGTTTTTATCAGGGTTTTTCCTCACCTGTAAGACAAATGCCAGGAAAACTGTAAGGCCCAAACGGTCCCCGAAATCATATGGCCATCATCATCATCCTTATCATTATCATCATCCTTCACCGGTATGGAAAGCAACGGGAAGCTACCACACCTTCAATTCCTCAGTAAAGCTGCAAGCATAGCGTGAAAATACTATGATTGCAGTGAAGGACCTGCCTTCGGGCAGAATTACTATGGATGGATAGTCATTTTATATCGATAAAACTAAATATATGGTCACACACAGAAATACATTATATAATGGAAATGGACAGTTACTTATAAATGAGAGAAATTTTGAAGAAGTGGCTTATTTCAAATACCTAAGAATAATAATCACAAATAGGAATGAGATGCACAAAGAAATTAAACATAGGCTCAATTCTGAAAATGCATGCTATTATGCATTACAGGGACTCTTGACGTCCCAAGTCCTTTAAAAAAAACGTTAAGCTGAAAATATATAAAAATGTTATTCTACCAGTTATACGAGTATTATATGGATGGGAAACATGAACTCTTACTTTAAGGTAGGAAACAAGATTACGAGTATTTGAGAATAAAGTTCTTGGGAAAATGTTGGGACAGAAGAAAGATGAACAGGAGAATTGAGAAGACTGCATAACAGTGAGCTACATGATCTTTATAGAAAACCTGATATAATAAGAACAGTTAAGTCTCGCAGACTGTGATGGCCATGACATGTGGCACGAATTGAGAATGAAAGAGGGGCGTGTAAACTTTATGTAGGAAAACAAGATGGAAAACACCCAGTTGGTAGATCAAGATGAGGTGGGAAAACAACATTAACCAAGATTTGAGGGAAGTAGATTGTACAGGGGATGCATTAGCGCAGGATAGGGATGTATGGAGAGTTTATGACCGCGCGACCATAGACCTATGGATTCGACAGTGCCAGTTAGTTAGTTGGCTAGTCATTTTATATAAGGAATGACTAGAAAATCAGGTTGGAAAAAAAAACTATAACCGCTGGGGAACTCTACACGCTGACCACAAGTAGATGGTCGTTCTCTTCTATGAATAACAAATACGGTTTTTAGGCCAATAGCCTTTAGACCTTGACGAACCAACGCCTAACTGAAATACAACAGAGTGATTAAAAAAAAAGATGAATGATCGAACTTAAATTGTGGATTTCATAAGAAAAACAAAGAAAATGGTATGGTTTATAAAAAGATTGGCAGAAGAAAGATTCCCAAAACGAATTCTAGAATCGGTGCCACTTGGCAGAAAAATAAGAGGGCGGCCAAAAATAACGTAGACTGATGGTATTTTGAGCAGCATATGAGAAAAAAAGGATTGTACGATGGAGATTGGAATGATGTGGAGATGTGGAGGAGAATGACAGTAGACCAATTGGGCGCAGGAAGAAGTTGTGAAACATTGTGAAACTGATAAATAAATATTATTATTATTATTATTATTATTATTATTATTATTAGTATTACTACTATTATTATTATCCCTGAATGGTCTTTTATGGAATAGAAATTTGACCAGAAAAAAAAATTATACAGACAATAATAGAAAGTATACTTACATGTGGATCAGAAAGCTGGACAATAAATGAAAGGATGCAGAAAAGAATCTCGGTGACAAATGGATGGATTACGGAGAAGTATGAGAATATCCAGGCTACAACATATTCGAAATACATATATCAGACAAGAAATGGAGGCACAAGAAACCGTTATCGAAATGATAAAGAGAGCTTTACAGTGGTATGGACATGTATAACGCATGTCGGAAGAACAGTGGCCTAAACAGGTGTTAGATTGGATGGTACCAGGCAGAAGGAAGAGGGGGAGAAGTAGAAGAACATGGTATGAGGGAATATATGATGCCATGATGAAGAGGGGTATGGAAGAAGGACAATGGGAAGATAGGAATCTCTGGAAAGCAGGAATCAAGGGCGAACTGCTGTAAAGTGGAAAGCCTGTATTAGATAGGTTATTATTATTAATTATTATTATTATTATTATTATTATTATTATTATTATTATCATCATCATCATCATCATCAGCATCATCGTCGTCACTTCAAGGTTTAGGCGATTCGCCTGTTCCGAATTCACAATGATTCCTTCCATCTCTTCCTAGGTCTTCCTATATCTATATTGCTATCTTGGGCAATCTTGTTTCTTCCATTCTCTCAACATGATACCCAGCCGACGCGGTGTTGTTGAATTATACCATTTATTGAATATACTGTACTTCTAATTCTCTTTAGATAAAAGTCAAAAATTAAAATGTACCTGTTGGCAGGTGCTGTCGTCCTCAACTTTGTTAAAATGGTGTATATAAAATTAACCGGAGCGCTTTCGCAAGTTAACTTCCATCATCAGCAGGTTAAGCTTCTGCTACTCGTTGTTGTTTACGATGATGTATACTTCAACTGCATGTAGCAGCAACTGAATTTGATATGCATTTTTATTAGTATTGATTCTAATTCTATTCTATTTCTTCATTTCTTATGTTGTCTAATTTTGTGCATCCTTTGGTCCTTCTTATAAAGACTATTTAACTCATGCCCCAAATGGGACTCAATGGCCAATCACGTTTCAATGATTTCTGTTTTACAACCAATCAGAGTCGTGTTTCACCAAATATTTATCAGTGTTATAATTACCATATTAAAGAAAGCTCCTCCTTTTTAATATTCTGAACAGGTCTGACCATTATTTTGCAGTGACTGAGCCTGTGAGAAATACGGCTACCAGATTATATATATAGTGCATGAATGTCAAAACATGCCGCATGCGGGAGTTAATATAAAAACATTTGTAGCAGTTTTATACCACCAAAAAAAGAAACCACTGTTTGCACTTTCTTAAATGTATTTTTTCCCAGGTAACAATCCAGAAAAATATAATTGTCATATTTACATCATACGACATCAGAAATGAATTAATATACAGTTTGATGTGTTTAATTTTTTCTCCACTAGAGAGCATTCTTACAATATTGCGTTCCTTTGGCAATAAAGAGTATGATCTGGTTGCAGTGATAAACAAAAGAAGCGGATGAAGCGTACCTATCGTTTCAAACATCGCCGTTTACATTAAATATATACATATTTTAAAATAACTATAGTTAAATAATGATTTGTGAGTAAACAGCTTAATTTTATTCGTTAAATAGTCCTAACATATGCCACTCTTGATTTCTTTCCAATTCTCTAGATAAAATTCACGCCTCACTTCTTGAGTCGTGAATTTTCGATAATTTGGAAATCACTCGTGCATTACTTATGATAATTTCTGCACTTTGTATTCTACTCTTTTATTTGTTACCCCTTGATTTAAATAATTACTCAAATTATTCACAATTATTATTATTATATATTATTATTATTATTATTATTATTATTATATGAATTATTATTTATTATTAATTATTAGTAGTAGTATTATTATTGTCGACATCACCTATACGCTGACGATTTGCAAATTTACATTCACTTCCATCCCTGATGATGTACATGACACACTAGACAAATTAAATAGTGACCTAGACTCAATTTCCCAATGGTCGAAGAAGAAACATGGACTTAATCTAAATGCTGACAAGACACAGTGCATAATTATAGGAAATAGGCGAATCCAAAGCATTATAAATTACGAAAATATCCCTTACAATTCTCCTAAATGACAAAACACATCCCCTACAGCGCAGTAGTAAAAAATCTGGGTATCTATATGGACCAACACCTAGACTGGAAAAATCCAGGTGAATAACACCTGCAGGAAAGTGTTCTCAATTCTTCACTCCCTAAATAGTTTTAAAAACTTCCTTCCTACAAAATTAAAAAAATATATTGTACAGACTCTTATAATGCCACACTTCCGACTACTGCGACATATTACTGACTAATCTGACAACTGATCTATCTGACAGACTACAGCGTGCTCATAATGCGTTGCATTCGATTTATATTCAATCTCCGTCGTTATGACCACGTGTCTCCTTCATTTTCAGGCCTTATCATGGCTAACGCCTAAATGACAGAAGAACTTTACATTCACATACCTTACTATTCCAAATCTTGCACATATATTTACCAACTTATTTAACAACACGTTTTCAAAACTTATCGGCTCATTACAATTTAGGAACAAGATCACAAGAACTCTTCTTTACTTTTGATTACCACAACACAGGACCTGTCTATACTCTGAATCTTACACAATATCTATGGCCTAGAGCATGGAACTCACTTCCCAGTCATGTCAGGGACTGTCAATCGCTATCATTATTTAAATCCAAATTAACTGATATCTTACGTTTCGACACAATGAAAAACGTTAACTGCATAACAACTATATAGAGCATTCCATTAATAAATCAATCTAGGAAGCTACTTACTTTATTTTATATCATTCTTAATTTTATTATATTCTATGTTCTGGTTAGTATTAGCTAGTATTAGATCACATCATCATTGTATTTTGTTTTAGTCTGTATTTTAATAATATCTTAAAATTGTAATATGTATGTAATTTTTATATAATTTTACTATTCGCTGGTTGAGTGAGAGAGAGGTCTTATGGCCTTAACTCTGCCAGCTAAAAGAAATCATTATTATTATTATTATTATTATTATTATTATTATTATTATTATTATTATTATTATTATCACCATCATCATTTCCACTCTATAATGGACATATTGACCGATGGAAAAGGCGATTCGACTTGAATATTAAAAAAATAAATGTTATTTTTATACGATTTCCGTATATCTTGATCAACTTACAACCAACAGAAGCGGAGTGAAGAGAAGGAAGATACGTCAGCTGTTTGAGTCAGGGTTGTAGACCCTTCTGAAATGTGAGATTACGCCGGAAGAGCGGTCAAGAGAATCCTCGAGAAGAATGGACCAGTCTCCTGTACTAATAGCAATCTTCCTTGTTCATGAGACAATTAACTTTCTGAAGAGGCTGCAGTTCCTCAAGACACGAACTGCTAACCAGTAAACTCATGACATTTTATAAATATTTCCACTCATCTTGTAGATCCGTAACAGTAGAAAATACCGGCTGCGTTAATTTATACACAAAACAAAATATAAGGTAGATCATTTGTTAAGCTTCTAGTTCTAAGTTTCAGTTAGATTAATTAATTAGGAACCGTACATTTTAAAAATTGATATTTATATTTTTCTTATACTACAAGGAAACTGTCAACCGTTGCATGCCGAAACCTACCTTGAAATTTTTACCAGAGAAGCGTTGTGATGTACCAAGAAGGCATCCAAAAAATAATCTGCCTTTTTAACTGTAAGGCAAAGAAATAAGGCAAAATCCAGCAATGACAATTCACTGTATGAGTAGATGGATTCCTACATGCGTAAGAGTGGAGTGCATGTGGCGCGACGGTGAGCGGACGCCAAGTGTGAGGTAACCCAATCTACAAATTTAATAGTTTGCATTACTTCCATATAGTTTAAATGAGAGGCTTGACGCTGGATTATAGTGCCTTGCAGTTGAAAAGGCAGATAACTTTTTTATACGGCCATGATACATGCGATTCAATGTAGGGTTTCGTATGCAATGAATGATAGTTCCTTGTTAGGTAAATTTTGGTACCAAAGAGAGATGAACAGACAGGTGATTGGAGAAGACTATACATAGTGAGCTAAATTATATACACGTATATGAAACCAGATATAAAAGAGTGAAGTCTCGTAGACTGCGATGGACAGGACACGCGGCACAAATCGGGAATGAAACAGGGGCATGGAAATGTTTTGTAGGAAAACCTGATGGAAAAACCGCCCAGTTGGTAGACCATGAATGAGATCTTGTATCTTGTAAGCCCATGTTTCCCTTAACAGAGATATTTGGTCGCTCTCCCCCTACAGGGAAGAATTTGGACCATACTAATTTAGCTACACTTGTTTTCGTATAGATCTCATTTGAGTGGTCCGCGGTCAGCGTTCCGCCTCATACTGACATCTAGGAAACCAAGATAGTACTAGGACGGAAAAATTCGGTAAATTTTGCTTAGAAGGTTTTCATTCAGGCTTAAGGATCTTCTGCGAGCCTGAAAATCTTCAGACTCGGGACCCACGGCTTAAAGTCCCTCCCAGAGGACTTGCTCCTTGGATTTTTCCACCCTAAAAAAATCGATTGACCCCGGCCGGGTTTGAACCCGCGACCTTCCGGGCCAGATGCAAGGAGCAAAACCATTAGTCCACCGATGAGAGAATATTAACCCTTATTTGAGGGAAGTAGATTACATAGAAGATTATTGGAAAACATTAGTTCTGGATCGGCATTTGTGGATAGTTTTTGTCCGCGCGCGGCCAATGAATCTGTAGATTCGATAGTGCCATGAGTTAATTTTTTTAGCTTTTTATGAAAGAATTGAATTTTATTGCCTTTTTCAAATGAAAGGAGATATTATATATATATTTTTTTTTTTTTTGAATTTTTTTTAGTTATGAGACTGACGGCGGAGTTATTGTCAGGAGATTGGCCAGCCATTTTCTAAATCCCACCCAAAAAAACCAAAAGGTGAATATTCGATATATTTTATATTTTAATCCAAAATAACTAGTTGGCTACGCCACCGCCATCAATATTGATAGTGACGTAGCAATTTGGAATATTTTCTATAGTTCAATGTAAGTTATTGTTGAATTTGGAGGGTTACATTGTGGTCCTACCCTTTGTTAATATAAACAAGCAATTATTTGTCAAAAAGACTGAATGTTTCAATAACAGGAATTGAACCCTAATAAATGAACAGAGTAATAATTAACAGTGAGTCACTCCCACATGACTCATTGCTGATTCCTGCATTTTTGCAGATCAATCTGTACCTCGTAACACACGGCCTACATGGACTTCCGACGTCAGAGTACCCTTAACCTTGATAGTTGATTTGCATTCAACATGACGTGGGATGATTACAGTATTAAATTTAATAACAAAACGGCTAAGAATGTTGTGATGTTGTACTAATAAATAACATTTCCAGATAAAAATAATTTTAATTTCCAACACACTTGGGATAAAATTAAAGCGATCAACAAAAAAATCATCTCCAACACATCTAGAAAAAAACTAGTTATCTACAAAAAAAATAATTTTACCATCAACAACATGGGGTGCTCTATATCAATTAATATATTTGATAATAAACAGATATAGGTAAAAGTAAAGTCTCTAAAAGAGAAAATAAACCAATAGAACAAGTGGTAAGATATAACTTCCTAGGTTGCGAAATATCATACGCAGCGGAAACAGATATAAGTAACAAACTAAATAAGTTTAATTATATAACAGGAACACTGAAAAGAACTTTGAAAAATAGAGCCAGGAAAGATTATAATGGAATTATACAAGACAATGGCAGTTTCCTATTATTACTTATGGATCCGAAACATGGACAGTGACAACACAACAATCTGCCAGAATACAAGCTGCTGAAATGAAATTTCTCAGACCAATAGCAGGATATCAAAGAACAGACAAAAAACATAACACAGAAATAAGACAACAACTAAAAGTAGAGGAATTAAACACAACAACAGTGAAATACAGAACAGACTGGAAAGAACCCTTAGCAAGGATGACTGAGAATAGAATACCAAAAGCAGCATACAACTATTTACCACGAGGAAGAAAAAGTTTGGGAAGACAACAAAGAAAAGATGGAAACAGCAGCAATTTGGAGCCGGAACAGGCTAGTAAATAAGCCTAAACCGTGACGAAGATTATTAGTAAAGTAATCCCACTACAGGGCCTCAAGAGGCCCTTCGGGTAGTAGGAGGTTAAGGCTCCCCACTTTTTCTGGACAATCGGCACTTGATGTCAGCCGGGTTGTCAGCTCTGCGTGACGGCCGCCTTTACCCCCAGAACAAGCGTCTGGTACTCATTTCCGTTAGAGGCTGAGTCGACCCCAGGACTATAGCGCCGCCAGAAGGTTTGGGTCAGTTTAAAAATCCTGACCCCACCGGGACTTGAACCCTCGACCTTCTGGCTTGTAGCTCAGTGCCTTAACCACTACGCTACGGCCTGGACGAAGATTATTATTATTATTATTATTATTATTATTATTATTATTTAGTCTAGGAAATTGAGATGGGCAAGTAATGTAGCTCGAATAGGTGACGTTAGAAATGCTTTCAATTTTTATTGGCCCATAACTTACTAGCAGAAATTCCACGAGAAAATGTTTTCCACCATGAGGAATTGAACCAACCCTTAACTCTCCACCAAGCCATGATGCCTTAAACCACTCGGCTACGACTAGAGGCATCATTATTGTAAATTTAATTTACCCTTCACCTACTTATTAAGTTAAAAGGCGACATTGCGCCATATTAATGTCTTGTTAATGGCCAATCCGCTGAACACATATCTCTGCTGTAGGTAAGGACTGGTTTATTGTTAAGTGGGTTATATTCTAAAAACCGCCTCATAAAAAGTCTTGCGTTAATTTTACGTTAGCAATGAGATAATAGGCGATACGTTATGCATATCGATAAGTCAATTATTTTGTAACAGAACTTAGTTTACATCGTAGCTACTTCCTTGAAAAAAAGCATGCGAGCCCAGACAGCATTTTACTCGTAACAGAGTTTGTGAACCGTTTATCGTAAATTCATTACAGAGTGACGCTTGCAGTTATGGATGGCCAAGCAGAATTCATTCATAGTGTTCTGCTCAAGAGCAGGCGTTTTCACTGCAAACTCAGCATTCTCCACTCTTTCCTTAACTCAGCTTTCATTTTCGTATCTGCATACAAACCATTTATTTTAATATTGTCTATCATCTGATGTCTTTTTCTGCCTCTAACCTTCTTTCCGTTGACCATTCCTTCTAGAGCATCCTTCAGCAGGCAGTTTCTTCTTAGCCAGTGGCCAATCCAATTTCTTTTCCTCTTCTTTATGAGTTCCAGCATTGTTCTTCTTTCACCCACTCTGCCTAGCACATCTTTATATCTTACTTTGTCTGTCCATTTTATACATTCCATTCTTCTCCATATCCACATCTCTGCACCATACAATGCTACACTCCACACAAAGCACTTCACTAGCCTCTTCCTTAATTATGTTGCCAAAGGTTCGTAGAAAATGCTTCTCTTCTTGTTGAAAGCTTCTTTTGCCATTGCTATCCTCTGCTTTACTTCTTGACCGCAGTTCATGTTACTACTGATAGTACAACCCAAGTATTTGAAGCACTCCACTTGCTCAATGGCCGCATCTTTAATCCTCATGTTTATCTTCCTTGTTTTTCTTTCCTATAATCATGACCTTCGTCTTATTTATATTTATCTTCATCCCTTAATCCTGTCATTTATCATTTAGCTCCATCAGCATGTTGCTCAGCGCCATTGCATCTTCTGCCAGCAAAGTCATATCATCAGCAAATCGTATGCACTTTATTCTTCTTCCTCCCATGTTTACGCCTCCCGTATTGCTGAAGCAGTTCTTCATTAGGTCATCCAGGTAGATGTTGAAAAGAGTAGGTGATAGAGGACATCCTTGCCTTACCCCCCTTCCAATTTCTCTTCCCTCTGACTGACATGTCTTCTATCTTCACTTTTATTCGCTGTTTCATATAAAGACTACTTATGAGCCTCCTCTCCTTCCAGTTCACGCCAATTTTCTTCAAGATCTTCAGGAGTTTATTCCAATTTACTCTGTCAAAGGCCTTTTCCAGGTCAACAAATACTGCATAAACGTCTTTATCTTTTTCTATATATCTATATCTTATTGTTCGAATCAATCCAATTGCATCTCTTGTACCTTTTCCCTTCCTGAAGCCAAACTGTTCTTTCTCCAATTCACTTTCCATCGTAGAACGTAAACGTCGATTCGGTATTCGCAGGAGAATCTTTGCAGAGTGTGATATCAAGCTGATAGTCCTGAACTCCTTACATTTCTTTGCATTGTTTTTCTTCGGTATTGTATTAACACTGTCTCAGTCAATTCTTCGGGCCACCCACCTTCTTTATATATCTTGTTGCATAAACGCAGAATTTCCTTATTTCCTTCACCCAAGCATTTAACCATATCAATGGGGATCCCATCTACCTCTGTTGCTTTCCCATTTTTCATTTCCTTAATTGCTAGTTCAACTATTCAACAACATAGAACGGCCTATAAAATTGTTCATGTGTAGAAAATAGTTGCTCTTATGGAAACGCAGTTGCCACTTGACGTAAACTGAGAGACAAAGATGAAAATATATCTCTCTCTTCCCCTTCTAGCAAAATACAGCATCGACATAAGTTTACGCCACACTTACCTTCACGACTGCTAGAAAATATAAGTCGTGATCATATTAATGTGGTTACTAAATAACAATATTAACCCATATTTGAAGAGAAAAATTATACGCTCAGACCGGGACTTGAACCCGGGACCCTTGGTTCTCTAGACCAAGTGCTCTACCAACTGAGCTACCTGAGCAAGTACCGATCTAAACGCAAATCTTTCTCTATTCCGTCCACCAAATGCTGTGAAGCCATGCTTCTATCTTGCAAATGGCGGCTCCTTTATTAAGAAGACATATTTGGGAATTATACATTACAGCCAGTACGGCTTTTTCCAAGTTTTTTTTATTATTGATTTCGTACATCTCAATGATGGATAAATCATATTTGAAGAGAAAATATTTTTCTCTTCAAATATGATTTATCCATCATTGAGATGTACGAAATCAATAATAAAAAAAAAACAATATTAACATTTGGAATTTTATAGATTGTGATCACAGAAACGCCAGTAGCTTCAGAACATTCTCGCTTAGCAAACCACATGTGATATATTAGTTACGTATTCTATTTTATCACGGCTATACGTAACAAAAGAAGTTTCGTTGGAAGGGAATTATTTAGAAGCTTCTCCGCTAGCCGCTGTTCCGATAATTAAGTTTACTCCCCCTAACTTTATTGAATACCTTTGTGATAATTGTACGATTCTTAATGGTATTTTTTCACAAATCGGGTACCCACTTTCTTGGCAAAATTATAAGTGAAATTAATTTAATTAATTAATTATTTAAAACTAGCTAATACCCGGCGTGCGCTGCTAGCCTAAATAAATGAAAATTGATGTGCTTTTACGTTTAGTTGAATAAGTAAAAGAAAAATAATTATAAATTTATATTTTTAGATACCCCCGTGCTGATTACATCTACTTATCCCGATTTTCATGACATAAATGAGCTAAAAGACAAAATTCGTTATTGTGAGTTATCCGTAAAAGAATATGCGCCATGTGCTGCTATGCTTGCACAGGAATCTACGTACTTGTCTCTATCTTCTTGGCATCAATGAAAGATAAAAATGGTTATTGTGAGTTATCCGTAAGAGATAAACATATGCTGTCGCGGACTTTTTTGTAGAGCTTTTTTAGATATTCAATTCTGTGAACATTAATGTTGTGTATTTGTTATGATTTAGGCAACGTAAGCCATTTAAGCGTCCGAAGAGCTACTTTTTCACGTTTTCCACTACAAAGGGCGATTTTTAAGGGTGTAGGAGTAGAGTATAACAACTCTCTTATAGTCTATGTTCATACGGGAATCTCCTGAACATTTTGCAAAAAGCCCCATCACAATCGGATCAACGGTATGGCCGCGCATAAAGTACAAACAAACAAACATTAATTTCTATATATTAGATGAATTAACTCTTCTTCTTCTTCTTCGTCAGGCTCTACGACTTCCAGTGGAATGTCTTGGCCTTCTCAACCAGTTTACGCCACTTCTTCCTATCTTGTGCAGTAGATTTCAAATCAAAAATCCCCATCTCTTTCAAATCCTCAATTACGTCATCTTCCCATCGATCCTTGGGTCTTCCCCTTGGTCTTGTTCCCTGTGGCTTCCAATTCAAAATATCATTCGGCCATCTTCCCTTTGGCATTCTTAGTGTATGTCCAAAACCATTGTAATCTCTTGGATTTGATTAAACTAACTAATATATTTCTTTATTATTCTTGAGGTATAATTCGTCATTCCTTCTCAACCTCCAATTTCCATTTTCCTTTACTGGACCTAGCACTCTTCTAAATATTTTCCTCTCAAACGTTAATAGTCTTAATTTATCTGCTTCTTTTAGCACCCAGGTTTCAGCTCCATAACATATGATTGGTCTTATTATTGCTGTATATAGTTTGAATTTAACATTTTTTGATATTAATTTGTTTTTGAATATATCGAAATTAGCAAAATATGCTTTATTCCCTTGCGATATTCTTGTTTTGATTTCTTCTTCAACAGTATTATTATCGTTTAGTATTGTGCCTAGGTACTTAAAGGAGATGAATTAACTAATAACAATAAATATATCTCACAAAGGACACATTTATTTACTAGTAAGATTTTGCTCCATAAGAACAATACTATTTTCTAGATGTGAAAACCCCTATAGAAATGAATGTTCGACATGAACCATTTAGTAAATATTTGATTACGTCACAACCGTGGATAGGGGATTTAAAGTTTTTCTCTTAATTCGTTTGAGTTGGGCATTCGTGATCCTGTGCTCGAATTAAGGAAGTGACAATGTAGAAGAAAGAGATGGCTAATTAATTCCTTATATCTAAACCAGGAATTTATAACATAGTTTCCGCTCGCATACTTAACTTACATGATCTGTATCTTGGAACTGTGTAAACGCAGCTTGAAACACAGAGAACCTGTTCCAGCTATGAGACTTGCTCTCCTTCACATTTCTGCGGGCCACATAATGCAAATCAATAAACATTATTTAACAAGTGTAAGGGGCCTCACAAATGCATTCTATGCAGATTTAGTCGGTTCCAGTGGGCTAGTGGTCACCATGTTAACATCTGATTTAGAGGTTCTTGAGTTCAAAGCCGGCCGAGATACATGGATTCTTAAGGTTATAAAATCGTTGAGAAAAGAAGCGAAGTCGTGAGTCCTGTTTCACAGATTAACAGCATACGATAAGAGCTCAAGCCTGAAATAAGAGGCATATAAGCAAAATGTAACACCCTTTTCACGCCCAGCTTAGGAATGCGACTCTCTAATGGCCTGAATAATGAAAGGGCATCGTTAAATAAAACATCAGTACTACCACTCTCTGCAGAATATCTAAAATACAAATTTCAATAACTATTGCCTAACTCTAATAACTATTTTTAAGGATGTGTTTGTGCACGGCTCTGGATCCAAGTTCACTAATTAAAATCCAGCAGGACTCACCTCTCTCATTCCTTCTCCTTCTCTCTCCCTCTCTTTCTCTCTCTCTCTCTCTCTCTCTCTCTCTCTCTCTCTCTATATATATATATATATATATAATATATATAATATATATATATATATATATATAATAATATAATAATAATAATACTTTATTTATTCTGGCAGAGTTAAGGCCATAAGGCCCTCTCTTCCACTCAACCAGTACAAATACAAATAAATATTCGACAAATATAGATATACACTATACTAATTATAAACACTTAAAGATACAATAAATGTAACAATGTTAATGTCATGTACAAACAACATTTTATAGGGTAATAACAACAATGATACGATAATAATAATAATAATAATAATAATAATATAAATATGATACATTATACGGGAAACACCAATTAATATATATATATATATATATATATATATATATATCTTACACTGGATAATAATGAAGTCGAGTTTAGAGCAAATATAAATTTAGATTTCTTTTAAAAGATGCCAATGTCCGGCAGCCCCTTATTTCTTGTGGTAGGGAATTCCAGTTGCGAGAAGTGGAGATGGTATATGACATGGAGTGATGTGATGTCCTATGTTGCGGTATACTAAGTAAGAGACTATGTTGTGATCTTGTGTTTAAGTTATGGTTTGAGGATAGATACTGGAAACGGGATGATAAATAATTGGGAATCGAGGTATGTAGTATCTTAAATAGGAGAATTAGACAGTGCGATTTTCTTCTCTCTTTTAGATGTAGCCATGACAATTCGTGGAATAATGGAGAAATGTGATCGTATTTTCGAACATTAAATATGAATCTGATACACATATTATGGACACGCTGCAGTTTGTCCGACAATCCGTCACTTATGTCAGTTAGTAGAACGTCACAGTAGTCAAAATGCGGCATCACTAAAGTTTGGATTAAAATTCTTTTAAGAGTTGTAGGAAGAAAATGTTTTAGTCGCTTTAGGGAATGCATTATGGAGAAGATCCTTTTAGATGTTTGTTTTACTTGCTCATGCCATTTTAAATTAGAATCTTAGTAAAATCCCAAGTTTTTAACGACGTCGGTATAAGGAATTTGTTCATTATCTAATATTACAGCCGGCATATTGCCATTGTTTATGAGGTGTAATAGCCTTGGATGTCCGATAATTATTGCTTGCGTTTTGTTTACATTTAGTTTCAGCCCATATTGTCTGGACCATAAGATATATGCCTGAGGTCAGTGTTTACTTTGTCAATACATTCATTAATTTCGTCAGGCCTAAAGTGTGTGTAAATCTGTAGGTCGTCGGCGTAAAGATGATGCTTTGCAGTTTTGTAGTTTCTTGGTCACGTCATTAATATAAATCGAGAAGAGAAGAGGAGCGAGGACGCCGCCTTGAGGTACCCCTTTCCTCACCAAGCGCCAGGAAGAAATGCGATTATTAACAGAAACTGATTGCTGACGATTAGTGAGAGTAAGATGCAAACCAATCAAGGCAGTTTTCCGACAGATGTAGTGTATTTAGTCTCGCTAGCATTAAGTCTATATCTACTGTGTCAAAGGCTTTGCTGTAGTCGAGTAGGACTATTGCGGTGAGTTTGCTTTTGTCCATTGAGTCTCTTATGTCCTCTACAATGTCAAGTAGTACAGTACTTGTGTGATGTCCTGTTCTAAAACCAGACTGATGTCCACCGCTGTGGTCTCGGGGTAGCGTGCTGCCTTGTCACGCAGCGGGCCCGGGTTCGATCCCCGGTCGGGGCAGTTTTTCTGGGTGAGGTTTTTATCGGGGTTTTTCCTCACCTGTAAGACAAATGTCAGGAAAACTTTAAGGCCCAAACGGTCCCCGAAATCATATGGCCATCGCAATCATCATCATTCATATTCATCTTAGGTTAAGCTTAGGATTAGGGACTCTCCTGGGATACCATTATCATCATCACCCATCATATCATCGGGGCAACGTAACCCCGCCTTCCAGGCGCCCCAACCTCAGAAGTGGGTTACAAATACGCCATGCCAGAAGAGAAACCGGAATGTCGAAAGACAAACCTGGGGCATTTGGGGAATATATATATATATATATATATATAACTTATATCCATCCATAGTAATTCTGCCCGAAGGCAGGTCCTTCACTGCAAGCATAGCATTCTCATGCTATGCTTGCAGCTTTACTAGGGAACTGTAGGTGTGGTAGCTTCCCGTTGCTTTCCACATCGGTGAAGGATAATGATGGTGATGATGATGATGGCCATATGATTTCGGGGACCGTTTGGGCCTTAAGGTTTTCCTGACATTTGTCTTACTGGTGAGGAAAAACCCCGATAGAAACCTCACCCAGAAAAACTGCCCCGACAGGGGATCGAACCCGGCCCGCTCCGTGATAAGGCAGCACGCTATCTGGCATTTGTCTTACTGGTGAGGAAAAACCCCGATAGAAACCTCACCCAGAAAAACTGCCCCGACAGGGGATCGAACCCGGCCCGCTCCGTGATAAGGCAGCACGCTATCTGGAGACCACAGCGGTGGACATATATATATATATATATAATGTTCGAACTTCAATTGTGCATTTCATAAAAAAATTAAAATGGCATGGTTATGTAAAAAGAATGATAGAGAAGACAGGTTCCTAAGAGGGATAATAGAATGGGTGTCATTTGGTAGATGAAGAAAATAACGTCAAAAATAACGTCGATTGGTGGTATTTTGAGCAGAATGAGGAAAAAAGAAAGACGATAAAGATTGGAATGACAGAAGATTAACTGAGAGCAGGAAGATGTTACGAAACATTGTGAAATCGGCTATATATATATATATATATATATATATATATATATATATTATATATATATTTTAAACCTGTTGATAAGGGGCTTTCAGGTGTTAAGAATTATCGTTAAATAAAATAACATCTATCAATGATAACAAGTTGAAAATTTTAAATACCAGCTACAGTGTTTTAATACTATTATGTCACATAAACACAAATGTAAAATTAGTTAGAAACTGCTTTGTCGTTTACATATGGTTTAAAATAAACTATTTATTATTTCACTCTTAATATATTGTTAAATTCAGATAAAAAATGGTATTTGTGTGTTATTTTCAGTTACCATTGTAAACTTTATAGATTGGCTTTGAATGTTTAACAGTTTTAAAGCATCCTCTACATGTTTGTGATTCACAATAGCAATTATATAATCAACATATCTACACCACAATTCGAATAAAAAAAGTCCACTAATTATTTATCTTAATTTCCCATGAAAATGTTAGCTGAAAATGGGGACAGGGGGTTTCCCATAAAATACCTGAGTTGTTTGTAGAATCTCCCACTATACATGGAAAATCTTCGTAAAATGCATAATTTGGTTAAGATATTATACATATCTTCTTTGTCTATATTGTTATTATATATAAGACAGAATTTCGAAAATATAATCAAAGAAAACACACACATATAATTTATTAAAGCTTCAGTATTTAATCACATTGCTGACAAAGAGACAGTTTTCAGTAGTCTGACACATAGATTGGTAAACATACCCATTAACAGTGCGAACTGTGATAAAAGAGAACGCAATAAATGTAGCAAAGGCCTATAGAATGGATTTGAAAAAAAAAAAGCATGATACACAGGAAAATAAAAAAGTTCAAAAGACAAAAATTAATCAAACAAAGTAAACTTCAAAAGAACAAAGAAGAAATTTTAAAAATTCAAGATATACCATCCTACGAAGCATCACAAGTTTCAATTTAATTTTCTCAAAAAAGTTCAACATAAGATTGGCACACAAATTGACTTTAGCCTCAATAGAGTAATAAAACCCAACAATGAGAAAATGGAGAATGGAAGAAGAAAATAGATAAGGTATTTATCAAATAAAATGTGGGAAATGTAATGAAATCTATATAGAGAAAAAATAAATTTGTAGATCAGAATGAAGGTACACCCTAGGAATGTTAAAAATGGAGAAGTAGAAAAATATGCAATAGCCGCTCATGATTTGTCAGAAAAAAAAAACATCAAATTGAAATAAAGGAGAACAATTAATACACCAAATAGAAAAATCTAAAGAACTCACAGTTTTGGAAAAAATCTACGTAAAAATATGAGAAAATAATTAATTTTGAAATACCCGGGGAAAGTGATTTGATTCAGAGGTTCATCGGTCTACCAACAGATGGAGATAAATCATCCACGAAAATACTGATGTAGAATTAATTACTCCGAAACCGGTATGAAAAGAAGACAAAATTTGAGGTGAGGTAAGTATTAACACCTCATAGCATTACTTCATAAAAAGTTTGTACATCAGATGAATAAATTATTTATGAATTAATATTCTTCTTCTTCTTCACTTCACGGGCTAGGCAAATTGCCTGTTCCGCCTCACAGTTGTTTCTGTCCATCTTTTCACTGGCCTTCCTATATTCCTTGAACCTCTTGGCTTGTAGTTGAATGCTGCTCTTGGTAATCTTGATACAATCATTCTTTCCACGTGTGAGAAAACCATTTTCTCTCTATATTCTCTGATTTTCTCATCCAATGGATATATATTTAACTCTGTTCTTATATTTTCATTCCTGATCCGATCCAATCTTGTGCAACCTTTTGTTCTTCTAGGGAAGTTATTAATATTATTATATGAAGATATTTTGTCGCTGTTCATTCTCCAGAAATACCGTATCCAATGTCATGAGAAAACAACTAAACATCTTGCACACCTAAAATTCTAAAATATTCTAAAATAAAATAAAAGATCACCACCCTTATTAAAGTAAATAAATATATATATAATTGTAGGCTTTCACGGCCGGTGTCTTGATCCATATTTGGTTCGTCTTCCGGGCTTATAGGCCGTGGTCTGGTTGTCTTCATACTCGACGTTTCGTCTACTGCTGCGGTAGACATCATCAGGAGATACTACGTGCTTTCTGTGAACTCCTCAACAGTCGGCTGCAGACCGCCTGGTCGTTGGAAACTGTATCTCTGTTTATAGCTAAATCCCGGGTGGAGGGGAGGTTTTCTGCGCGCACCGAGTTTTGCGCTGTATTGCCGTGTGCAGAAGTCCTAGGCTTCGTTGTCGTGTTATGCAGTGCTGGGATCCAAATTTTGTTTATCTTCAAGGTTTCTTCTTTTTTTTTTTCTTTTCTTTTTTCTTTTTTGTTGAAGGAATTTTTATGTTTATATATTTCTATGGCTTCTCTGTATAGTCTGGTGTAGTAATGTGATGTTTGTGATAATACCTGGGTATCTTCAAATCTTATAATATGTTGTTGGTTGTTCATCAAGTGTTCCGCTACGGCCGATTTTTCATTTTGTTTTAACCTGCAGTGTCTCATGTGTTCTTGTAATCGTGTGTTGATCATTCTTTTTGTTGTACCGATGTACACCTCTCAACAAAAAAGAAGAAACCTTGAAGATAAACAAAATTTGGATCCCAGCACTGCATAACACGACAACGAAGCCTAGGACTTCTGCACACGGCAATACAGCGCAAAACTCGGTGCGCGCAGAAAACCTCCCCTCCACCCGGGATTTAGCTATAAACAGAGATACAGTTTCCAACGACCAGGCGGTCTGCAGCCGACTGTTGAGGAGTTCACAGAAAGCACGTAGTATCTCCTGATGATGTCTACCGCAGCAGTAGACGAAACGTCGAGTATGAAGACAACCAGACCACGGCCTATAAGCCCGGAAGACGAATTAAATAAATATATGTTTGGAAGAAAAAAACAATTACAACGTTTGAAAATTACCGAATTTAAAATGAAATAATTGTGGAAAATATTCATTTTTTGTGCCCAAATTTAGATTGATGTTGGTAATCGAAGTGGGCAGATGTACTCAAACCCACAATAACATTCAAGGTTATAATTATAAAATATATATAAACAGAAAGTCAGCTGCAGCAGGTGGGATGCAACATCTGGACACAGCAAGGACGTCCAATTGTCTACCATTTTATTCCACAAGACACAGAACTGCCCAAAAATGCCTTCTAACAAATTTTAATCTCTTCTCTAGTTTCACTCTTATACCGACCTATAAGTTTTAACCTCTTATGCAATTAAGTGATATTAGAGCAATTTTAGATGATATGAAGCTATTGAAGTTGTTCTCATTTGAAACATTTTTGACAAAAAAAAAATGCCGATCTTCAAAGAACCTAGTTAGTAACCTATATATATATATATATATATATATATATATATATATATATATATATATATATATACCTGTGTATGTGTCTAGATGTCTATTTGTGTTGACTACATAACATTCATGACATCTGTAGGCAAATAAGCGAAAACTAAATAACTTGGTCTAGTAACTCCAACCAAATTTTAATCTAAAATAACTTGGCCTAGTAACTTCTAACAAAAAGGAGAGGCTAAAGCCCGATATTGAGCTAATACGACGATATTGTGGAATATATATAGTAGGCTTGTGTTAATGTTCTAGAGGCCGCTTTTTTGTTTTATCAGAACCAAGCTTTAAAAAAAAACCTCCATGGCGCGACAGCCCTAGAGGCCATTGTCCTAAAAGCCGACTGCTGGCCTCACATCCACATGTGTTCAACAAAGAGATAGACGATCATCTAGCCATGTTAGGAGTGGACCACGCGGTCAGCCTGTCGGGCCCCCCAGCGGTTATAGGTGGTTTTTCTCAACCTGGAGTCGCCATTTATTGTAGCTACCCAAATGTCTCACGATGCTGGGTGGGCACCGGTCCCATACTGGCCGAAATTCCATGAGAAAATTCCTTCCCATGGAGGATCGAACCAGCGCTAGTCCCGTAACTCTGCGCCAAGGCTTCTCTACCTTAATCACTCGGCTCGGTGCGGGACAGAACCAAGCTTGGCATTTAAAAAAGTGAAAAGAAAAGAAAATTATAATAAATAATAATGAGAGAGAGGGGCGATCGAGGAGAGAGAGTGAGGGAGATGGAGGAGAGGGAGGGGAGAGCGGATAGGGAAGAAAGAGAGAGGTTAGAGGGGAGGGGGGTAGGGGAGGGAGAGAGATGGGGCAGGGGGAGAGGGAGGGGGGAGAGATAGGGGGAGAGAGAGACGGGGGAGACAGAGAAGGGGAGAGAGAGAGAGGAAGAGGGGAGAGACGAGAGGGGAGAGGGATGAGGGAGAGAGAGAGAGAAGGGAGAGGGAGAGCGGAGACGGAGAGGGTGAGAAGAGAGGAGGCGGGAGAGGAGAGAGGGAGAGGGAAGAGAGGGGGAGGAGAGGGAGAGAGATTAGAGGACAGGGAGAAGAGCGGAGAGAGAGAGAGCGACGGTCCTATTTCTTTAACCCAGCAAACTTGGTTAAATTAGATGTAAGATTTTAATCTGTACGAACATTTACAATCAAAAAAATCGCCCTAGCGGATTGCATTTTCTTCTATGTTTCTCGCACTACTTCCTTCCATATGCCTATAAAATAAAACAAACTTATATTATCAAAAAATCAGCGAAATACTAACAACACAAAATACGTTGAATTCAGTTTACCCTCAAACATTCCATACGAACAAGTCCATTGTGATACTATTTTCGGTTGTCGTTTGGTATCAGTTGTTTAATATGTTACATATAGTATATGTTTACTATTTTATTGTACAACACATGCTACACGGAATTTTGGTGGGATAATGGACTTAAGAATAGCTACCACATATACAAATCTATAACTCCGTCATTTCGCAGTAGCGCGCTAAGATACGGTGTCAGAAAACTTGGCAGTTGAATAAAAAATTGACTTTAAAACTTATGTCTACTGAAATGGTTTGTTTTAGACGCTCCACTAGACATTCTAAATTGGGGGGGGGGGGGAAGGGAAATAGATCAGAAATACAGTCATCAGACAACTAATGAAAGTTCAAATTCAATATTAGAATTTGTGAGATACAGACAACTAGAATGTATGGTCATATACGTACAATGCCATAGGCCTACACAAGATTACCCAAACAAGCTCTGAAATGGATTCCACCTGGGAAAGGAAAGAGAAGTCGACCTAGATGTAAATGGATGGATGATATAAGAAAAGAAATGAGGGAGATAGGTCTGGAAGAATTGCAATGGGAAGATTGAGAAGAGTGGAGAAAGAAGATTAAAATTAAAAAAAAAGCTTTGGGCACAGGAAGATGTTTTATTACATTGTAAACTTGTTTATAAATAAACAATGAAACTCGATACAATACGAAATATGATTAGGTACATTCTAAAGATTAAAAAAATATTTTATGAATTTGTTTCGATCTTGCAGCCTATGAGACATTATATCTGGCTTTCTATACATAAGTAGCTCACTATTATGTAGTTTTCTCCATTTACCAGACAGGTGAGGTGAATGGAGAAACTGCATAATAGTGTGCTACATGATATGTATAGGAAACCAGATATAATAAGAACAGTTCAGTTTCGCAGGCTGCGATGGGCACGTATGGCTGATGAAAGAGATGCATGGAAGCTTCTGGTAGGAAAACCAGAGGAAAAACAACCAGTTGGTAGCCCACGAATGAGGTGTGAGAATAACATTATCCATGATTTGAGAGAAGTGCATTATACAGGGGATGATTGGAAAACAGCCCAGGATATGGATATATGGAGAGCTTATGCCCGCGCGGCCATAAACCTACGGGTTCGATAGAGCCTGTGACTTAGTTTATTGGGTCCTAAGTTAGCTTAGGCCGTAAAACAACGCTCCTCGTAAATCTTCATTTTCGATCCTTGTAAAGTAAATAATCTTTTATGTATATATTTAAAAGCACATTACATAGAGTCTAATAGAAAATGTGGAACTGTGGCTGCTGGTGTTGAAACAGCGTATTAAGAAGTGACAAATGAGGATCACCCAAATGCTAAGGTGGCCTCAATCCGTCACATGCAAGGATAATGACAGCTGTTGACACTAGGTAGGTGCAATTTGTGTTATGCCTACAAGTAGCTTTCTGCATCTTCAACACAACTGTTATTCAAAACAGGAATTCTCTAATTTTATTACGGTTCCCTCAGAGTAAATTCAGAATTATACCTTATCCACTCTTAGAGTGGCCGCAACATAAACAAATGCCAATTGTATCCTTCCTGCATTCGCACCACAATAATTACTGTCACATTGACAAAGAGCATGTGTAATGTATATAAGACATGTGATTGTTGACTGGGGTAGATTACAAGAAAACTGGTAAGATTTTTCACTAAACTTGTGAAATACATTTTAAACAACTGTTTTTGACCACTAGTCAAAGGTTTACCTGACTTGTGTTTTAAAAATCTACATGACACAGCAACAAAACACTCACCTTTATTATTATTATAATTATAATTATTATAATTATAGCCATTTTTTGGATCAGAATCGACTGATGCATGACTCAAATGCATCATCCATATGTAATAAAATATTTTAAGATGTAATTACTTCTTCTTCTTCTTCCTTTCCAGGATTAGGTCTATGTGACCTGTTCCGGTCTCAAGTCCATCGTTTCCTTGGCCGTCCCAAAGATCTTTTCCCATGTGGTTTGTAGGTGTTGATCTTTTTGGGTCTTTTCCCATGTGGTTTGTAGGTGTTGATCTTTTTGGGTAATCTTATATTGTCCATTCTGTCTAAATGTTCTTTCCATTGGTATTTGTGCTCTTCTAGTTTATCAACTATTGAAAATATATCCAGTTAATTTCTTATTTATTCGTTGTGTAATCTATCCATGCGTGTACAGATCTTAAAAATTTCATTTCAGTGGCTTGAATGTGTGAGATATCTTTTTTTGTAAGTACCCAAGATTCAGATCCATGTAAAAGAACAGGAACAGCCATAATTTTATAAAATCTGAGCTGAGTTTCTCTTCAGAGTCTTTCGAGGGTTCTTCTTATGGTGCCACACATCATTTGATATCGGTCTAATTGATTATGTATATCCCAATCATAGCTATATGTTATATCTGTACCAAGATAGTTAAAGTGTGCTATCTGTTCTATTATTTCATTATTGATTACTATTTTTGCTCTGACTGGCACTTTGCCCTGAAAAGCCATAATTTTAGTTTTTGAAGTAGAGACTTTGAGATTATAATAGAGTCCTAATTGATTCCACATGTAAATGGCTCTATGTAAATCATCCTCTGACTTCTGTATAATTACCAGATCGTCTGCATACATTAAAATATTCATATACATTTCCTTATTAATTTGTATTCCTATTGGACTTGATTTTTTCCATTTTCGTATAACCTCGTCAAAATATATATTAAACAATGTAGGTGATAATGTACACCCTTGTCGAACTCCTTGATTTATTAAAATTTCTTCTCTGGAATAATTATCTAAATTAAGGATAATTTTCGTGCCATTATAAAGACTTTTTATTCCTTCTGTAAGTTGAGCCGGGTATCCTCTTGCCTCCATTATTTCCAACAATTTTCTTCCTGTAATTACTGATCAGGTGTATTTTAGAATATGTCCTATGTTTGGAATATTATTGTTTTCATTCACGAAGAATAACAAGTAGATTCAGAGTGCGTATTTCTAATTTAATGAAGGGAACTTTCGCGTACTTACTGCTTCTACATCGTAAGTCGGTGTCCATAACCAATGAAAAGAGAGCAGGTCACTTTTTTTTTTTTTGATGAGGATCACTTTAAGAGCGGGTAGCCTTTATATAGAGTCGTTCCCCGGTTGTCATTTATGAATCTGTATGAATAAGTTAGCGGGTTAAACCCACCTGTAATCTGTCCTTTAGTTGGCAAGGAACGCGGGAGCTGGATTTTTTTACGTATATTTCCTTATCATTCATTATGACAATATTGCCAGAACCATCAGTAAAAAGTTATTTTTTATCAAAATATCTTTAAAAACTCCAGTTCTCTCATCAATGTGCAGTGTACATCTTTATGTAATTGTAATGTTATACAATATTTTGTTTTTTATGTTACTAATATATTAATGGCCAATATGCACAGTCTATTGTGTAACACTAAGAAATTGGGACTGGAAGCAAAGAGAAATAATTTTAATTTAAAAAATGTATTTATCATAAGTAATGCCACGAGTGATTTCCAAATTATCGATAAATTGACGACTCACGAAGTGAGTCGTGAATTTATATAGAGAATTTGGAAATCAAGAGTGGCATTTGTTAGGACTATTTAACGAATAAAATTAAGCTGTTTACTCATAAATCATAATTTAAATATAGTTATTTTAAAATATTTATATATTTAATGTAAACGGCTATGTTTGAAATTTGGAAATCAAGAGTGGCATTTGTTAGGACTATTTAACGAATAAAATTAAGCTGTTTACTCATAAATCATAATTTAAATATAGTTATTTTAAAATATTTATATATTTAATGTAAACGGCTATGTTTGAAAACAAATGAGAAACGATTGGTACGCTTCATACGGCCATGTTATCAATAATTAATTGTTCTCAAGGCCTCCTGTTGTTCCAACTAATAAACATTGCACACTATTAACGTTAGTCAATTGTCTATAATGAACGCAAATATTTCCAACAAATATGTTATTATTTTACTATTCTTGATTATTCTGAAAACAACATCGCGCAAAAAATAATGTACAACGGCACTTCTGTGCAGTGTTTTACAGAATCTCGGAAATTAAAAACCTCGCCACTGTCGGTTTTTAAACATTTTTCCTCGATTCTGTAAAAACCACTTCCCAGTCTTGCATCGTAATATACAATTTATCTTGCTGTCATTTAAGCCAATTGGCACATATTGATATAAGATAGCTACAAAACTTTCTAGAACAATTTTTATTCTAGCACTTTCGTTTTCAAATTAATTTCCCCGGTTCTCTGCAGTATTAAGGGGTAGTTTCACCCATTCCTCCAGCACCCGGATCGATAACCAGGCAAGGTTAATGTTCCCATTATACAAACACGCAAACTTAATAAAAACTATGTTAGGAATGCAACCAGACTCACAAGGTCGCAACTACTCCCACTGCCCTGAAACTAAATGTAATTTATCTTATATAATATTCGGTCTAATGGAAGTCTTTAACTTTCGACAATTGCCCAATTAGAATTACGTCATTTTAATATTATATAATTTTGACATCACTTGTAATTAGGATCCACGACCGAAAAATGTTTAAGAAAGAATCTGGAGAAAGGGTTAGGAATTTTATTATTTAAGAACAACAAATTATCATTTCTATGGTAATGTTTGTTAACTATTATATATTTGTTTTTATTCTTATTTATTTAGAATTCTACCACAACATTTGTGAATTGTTACGAGGAGAAATAATACAGATAATTTAAATAACAATAAATCAATAAAATAATGATACAAAGAAAAAAAAACACAATACAAAATCGAACAGCAATATAACAATGTAAGAAAAAATCAACAATAAAAATAATCAACTAGAACTATATAAAAATTAACCAACATAAAAATATCAACAATATGTTTTAATCAATGCCATCAGGTTGTCATTAAGACATTTCTGTTATTCTTTCCTGGCATTGCGTACTTTTAATGCACTTCTAAGGTCGGAACGCCTGGAAGGAGGGTTTATGCTGTCCCGATGATATAACTTAATCGAATGAGGCGAATATGATAATGATGGCCAGAAGTTGTTCAGGGACCGTTGGGCCCTAAGCTTCCTGATATTTGTCTTACAGGTGAGCAAAAACCCCGAAATAAATCTCACTCAGGAGCTTGTCCCGACCGGGAATCGAACCCGGGCCCGCTGCATGACAAAGCAGCACGCTACCTCGAGACCACAGCGGCGGACTATTTAAATATATTTAATTAAAAATATTTGTATATCTAACGTAAACGGCGATGTTTGAAAACAAATGAGAAATGTTTGTTATGCTTCATTTGTTCATCACTGCAAACCGGATCATATTATTTATTGCCGAAGGATCGCAATATTGTTAGAATGCACCCTAGTGGAGAAATTTATAACTAACATTATAGGTTATTAATTAATTTCTGATGCCCTATGATGTAAATATTGCAATTATATTTTCTGGAACTTAAATTCCTGGGAAACAATATGTTTAAGAAAGTGCAAACAGTGTTTTTTGTAGTATAATCAACTGTTACAAATGTTTTGCATTATATCTCGCAAGCACTATCTGCTAACATTCGTGCACTATATATACAATCTTGTAGCCACATGCAGTTACTGCAAAATAATATGATCTATTTAGAATGTTAAAAAGGAGGAGCTTGATTTTAAAGTGAAAAAATTAAATTGATAAAATCGAGATGAAAAACGACTGTGATTGGTTGTAAATAAAAAATCATTGAAATGTGATTGGTCAGTGACTCCCATTTGGAACATGAGTTAAATAGTCAAAGTTAATTTGATACAGTACTTTGTGAACCGCGCTTCATGTATGTTGATTCGATTGAAATAATTGCACTGGGTTGGAACCCTAAGTACAGATATATGTATATAATAATCCTTGCCCCAAGGGCACAGAGAGAGAGAGAGAGAGAGAGAGAGAGAGAGAGAGAGAGAGAGAGAGAGAGAGAGGCAAGACGAGACAGACATGGAAAAGAACCAACCTTGAAGAGATTGTAAAGGAGGGAAAAACCTGGAAAGAAATAAAGAAGTTGACTCAGAATAGGATCAGTTGGCGACGCTTTGTGGATGCCCTATGCTCCTAATAGGAGACGAAGAAGACGATGGTGGTGATGAATAAACTTCTTTGGCCTGAATTAAGTAACTGCATTACTGTAAGTTGTAAGAAGTTTATAACAGAGAAGAATGGTCATCGCGGGAGCCTCGAGACATCCGGTGAAGAAGCTGTACCGGTTGCATCACCGGAAATCATCATCAGTTTATCACCTGTTCTCTGTCAGAATCCAACACGCCAACTCTTCCATAAATCAAGCACCTCACAGAAAAACATTCATTACGGAAATTACTGTCAGAAAGTATTCGTCCTGGGGTCATTTTACCATCTCATTGAAGAACGTTACTTCTATTTTACAGTTTAAAAAATCATGAAAACATTATCTGGTACCAAAATAAACAAAAACATTAAATTAGAACCGCAGTGTCAAGTTGAACAAAATTAATTGTATCTGCGTACTAGCCAATGCGATGCTATGTCTAAATAAATGAAATTTGATTTTTAAATTCTCATTTCAGGTAAACTCCTACACCTAATGATTTTAGATCACAATAGCAGCTAAACACTCGCCGTACCTAAAATGTGTATACATTGCAACGAACTAAACATGGTGGTTTACTAGTCAATTCTTATTTTCGGATTTCAGGTAAACCCCTACGATATGCATAATTTGATCAAAATTCAGAAAATGCCCTAAATATTCAATGCCCAATATTGCAGTAAAACATCTATAAACATAATTAGAAACATGCAATTAAATTCTGTGACTGTAATAAAAGCCATGAAACAAACTGAATGTTATAATTGTCTGAACCACTATTATTATTATTATTATTATTATTATTATAGTAGTAGTAGTAGTAGTAGTAGTAGTAGTAGTAGTAGTAGTAGTATCATGTTTGGTTTTTTAGCATTTTTTTCTTTTTATGATGAACGAGGAGCTGGCCCGATGCATCAACCCCCAACCTGGGGGACGGGTAATTTTTGTTCAAGGTTTTCTTCCTCTAGCCTTTGATAGTCCAGTATCTTACTGCAAGGCAGCAGCGCTAGTTTTGGTCCGCCCTGGATATTTTATTTCCCCAGTATGGGTGTACAAGAGGAGCCGGACATCATAGACATCATAGAAAAGAAAAGATTGCAGTGGTATGGTCATGTCAAACGAATGCCAGAGCAAATATTGCCAAAAATTGTTATGGAATGGATCCCAATGGAAAGGAGGAAGAGAGGAAGACCGAAGAAAACTTGGATAGAAGGGGTACAAGCAGCTATGAATATCAGAGGAATGTAGGAAGATCAATAGATGGATAGAGAGGAATGGCGTTTGGTTTCCGGAAGACGGCGGCAGCTGCCATGATACCGGATGATGATGATGAAGTAGTAGTAATAATAATAATAATAATAATAATAATAATAATAATAATAATAATAATAATTACAATAATAATAATACCAGCTTTATTTTACCTGGCAGAGTTAAGGCCTTAAGGCCTTGTCTGCCACTCAACCAGGTTTTAAAAAATACAAAAAATAATCTTACATCTAAATTATAATAAACACACGATTGCATGCTATAAATACAATATTATTATTATTTATAATGTATTTTGATTTACTTTAGATTTAAAAAATTAAATGTAATATGTACAAATATATAAAAAAAGATAAAAAATTATTAATGACAGAAGAAGAAGAAGTAGTAGTAGTAGTAGTAGTACTAGTAGTAGTAGTAGTAGTAGTATATGGATAAGAGTCATGGACAAATAAAATGTGTCAGACTAACAAGTTATTAACAACAGAGTTGATTACTGAAGAAGTTCATCGCGGAAGTTCAGATTAGAAAAAATATAAACATTGAAATTAGAAAAATTATGAAAGTTGAAAGAAATGCATTGCAAATAGTTGAAAAGAGACAATTAAGAAGGTATGAACATCTCAAGATGATGGCATCTGATAGAATCCCTAAGAAGATCTTGGGGTGGAAAATAGATGGAAAGAGAAGAAAGGGAAGACCCAAAGAAGGTTGGATGGATGGTGTGAGAAGAAATGTGAGTGAACTGTATCTTAACAGATGAGGATGTTCAGGACCGTTACAATTGGAAAAAGCGAATTTCTTGAGGGCGACGGAAAACCATTATATTGTAGGTAATTTCCGAAATAAATTATTATTATTATTATTATTATGAAAATAATTTGCAGTACTCTTTACATCAATTAAATCAGTTATGCCAAGAATATAATTTTAAAATATCAAAGAAAAAAACGAAAATAATGACATTTTGGGGAAGTGAACATATAAGATCAAAAATCATAATAGACAACAAACCACTGGAACAAGTAACAAATTTTAATTATTTTGGGTTGTAATTTTACTATAAACACAAAAAACTGAAAGAGACGTAAATGTGAAACTGTCAAGATTTCAAATGATATGTTGAACTATACATAAAACATTAAAGAACAAAACAAGAACAGATATTGAATTGAAGTTTTATAAAACATTGAAAGTTCCTACGTCACTTTATGGGAGTGAAATTTGAGTAATGACAAAAAAATTACAAAGTAGAATATAAAGCATAAAAATATAAGTAATAAAAATAAAATGAATATATATCATACAATTGTTAAAAGCATAATTACTTATGGAGCAAAACTTTGGCATTAACAACAAAAACAAATAAGTACCTTTTGGCAACGGAAATGGATTTTATACGAAGGGCCGCAAGAATTTCAAGAAGAGAAAAAATTAGGAACTCAGTTATAAGGGAGAAAATGAAGATGGAAGACACTATTTTAGATTATATTAAAACTCAGCAATTAAGATGGTACGGACATGTCCAGCGAATGGAAGAGGATCGACTACCAAAATCTGTTTTGGAATGGAAACCTGAGGGAAGACGAAGCAGAGGAAGGCCTAAAACCTCCTGGAGTCAGGGAATATGTTTATATATGAAGGAGAAACATCTACAACCAGGAGATTGGATGGACCGACAAAACTGGCTATTAGGAATCGGACGATATCAAAGACACATTAATCAACCGATGATCTATCTATCTATCTATCTAGAATATAAAGCGTAGAAATGAACTACCTTAGAAGAACAAAGGGCTGCACAAGGATGATTCAGTTAAAGAATGAGGATATAAGAACAGAGATCCGGGTTCGAATCCCGTCCAGGCATTTATTTTTCTTATCATACCATATACCATATATATATATATATATATATATATATATATATATATATATATATAATTTGCTTAACTGTTATGTTAGCCGCTAGATGGCAGTTGAATGATATTTCCGCTACCTCTTGTGTGAATTGAGAATACTACATGTATAAGAAAATTGTATGTTTGTCTTGGAATTCTTGGGTAGCTCAGTTGGTTAGAGCGCTAAAGGTACAGACTTTAGAGACTCGAGTTCAAATCCCGACTCAAGCATTCTTTTTTCTTTTCATATCATATATATATATATATATATATATATATATATAGCCTATATCCATTAAATGATAAAATCAAAGGATATAGAGAAAAATGGTTTAGACATGTAGAAAGAATGAACGTAACAAGATTACCAAAAGTAGCATTTAACTACAAGCCAAGAGGTTCAAGGAATGTAGGAAGGCCAGTGAAAACATGGACAGAACAACTGTGAGGCGGAACAGGCATTTTGCCTAGCCCGTGAAGGGAAGAAGAATAAGATTATTATTATTATTATTATTATTATTATTATTATTATTATTACAAACATTTCAACTCAAACGCAAAACACTCCCGTCCAACCTCGTATCATAACATAGGCTACTATTTCCAACTAAATCAGTCTTGCATAACAGCATACAGTTGAGCCTATGCGAATTTTTTTTTCTGCAATTCATTTGTTTGTTGTTATCGTTCCTGGATTCTTGAATTATTATTAGTCGATAGCGAAGAGATACTAAGAGCCAATATGCACACTCTATTGAGTAACACTAAGAAATTGGGACTGGAAGTAAACTTCAATAAAACTAAATATATGATCACATGCATAGTAATCGGCTACATAATGTAAATGGACAGTTAATTACAAAAGAGGGAACTTTTGTAGAAGTGGTTGAATTCAAAAATCTAGGAACAATAATTACAAATAGGAATAAGATGCACGAAGAAATTAAACACTGACTCAATTCTGGAAATGCATGCTATTATGCGTTATAGGGACCCTTTACGTCTCAACTTCTTAAAAAAACGTGAAACTGAAAATGTATAAAACTGTTATTCTCCCAATTATATTATATTCATGCGAAAAACGTGGATTCTTACTTTAAAAGAGGTGAAAAGATTACGAGTATTTGAGAATAGAGTTCTCAGGAAAACGTTTGCACCAAAGAGAGATGAACAGACAGGCGAATGGAGAAGACTACATAACAGTAAGCTACGCAATCTTTATAAGAAACGAGATATAAGTAAGAATATTTAAGTCTCGTATACGCAATGGGCAGGGCATGTGGCACGAATTGGAAATGAAAGAGGGGGATGGAAGCTTATTGTAGGAAAACCAGAGGGAAAAGCCCAGTTGGTAGACGAAGATTGGAGTGGGGGAATAACATTAACCATGATTTGAGGGAGGTAGATTGTACAGTCAGGTTGTGAAAACCTGTGACGGCTGAGGGGCCCGATATACTGACAGCATGTCGCTGGCTGTATGATTAGCACATGTGGATGTGAGGCCAGCAGCCTACTGATAGGACAAGGGCATTTTAGGGCTGTCGCGCTGTGGTGTTGGAGAGAGATTGTACAGAGGATGATTTGGAAAGCATTCGCTCAGGATACGGATGTATGGAGAGGTTATGTCCGCGCTGCCATGAACCTACGGGTTCTATAGTCACAGTGAGTTAGTTACATTCTTGAATTCCATCACATCTTCATAAAAATGTCATACTGTAAATACCGTTACCTTGAGGGTAATGTAATTCAAATGCATAAACAAACAGATGGAAACAAACAGAATAGGGACGTTAACAGGTTGGAAAAATCCAGTTCAGTTCGAATATTGAAAGAGTCAATATGAAAATTGACAGAAGAAAATCGGGAGCAACTTGAGATACCTGAAGTGCAGTTTCGGGTTAGATATTTGGGTTAGTCGTTTCACAAGAATGAAATGGTAACATTTTGGTTCATCTATTCAACTTTGCTGTTGCTAATTTTACGTTAGTTAATGGGAAAGTAATAAGAACAAGATGGTAATGAAACCGATCACGTGGTAATGATACAAATGCTGCGTCATTCACATGCAGAACCTTGAGAAGGTCGTGTTTCTTTATAACGGACAATCTTCCTTTAACTTCCTTAAATTTATTTTTGTGGTGCGTACCTAATCCAAGAACATGCAAACAAAATCTTTAGAGGATAAAGAGGACGTACTACTCAATCAGCTGTTGGCATAATACTGAAGGCTAGAGACCGGATTTTTTTTTCTACAATGGCGATGACTTACTTAATTGCACTGGTATTGACTGTGCTAGAGTGATTGGGAGGGGGTGTATCACATGTTTGCATATCTATCGGGCGATTCTACTGTAATATAAACAATCATTAGGGCAAGGCATTTACGTAATGCCCTATAATTGGAAAAAGTGCAAAATAAAAAATGCATTTATGACCTAAAAATGCAAAAAATGACGAATAAATAAAATTAAAAAATGACGAATAAAAAGTTAAGAATTACCAATAAAAATACTATTTATTAGATTAAGTGGAAAAAGTGCAAAATAAAAAATGAATTTATGACCTAAAAATGCAAAAAATGACCAATAAAATTAAAAAATGACGAATAAAAAGTTAAGAATTACCAATAAAAATACTATTTATTAGATTAAGTACTCACTTGATCACTGAATTACATAAAATTTAACTTAACATCAAAATATTAAAAGAAAAGTATTTAAAACATACATATTACAGTACCTTTTATTGCAGAAAATCCATTTCAATTACACAGTGCACTTTTACAGCAATTTTGAATTGCAGTTAACAATCAGAATAAGGGTAGAAGCTAGCATAAGCTCTAAGAAATTGAATAAAATTCTTAGAAGTGGACAAGTTCATTATGCACGTATCTTGAAATATAGGGGTAGTAGCAAAACAACTACTTAATTCCAAGAAATTATATTGACAAGGAAAGATACTGAATTATAATAAAAATCTTAAATCAAATACAAATAATGTCACAGCTTTCCGCAAAAGTGTAAAAAATGCTCAAAATGACCTAAAATTGCCAAAAAAAATTACCTATCCCTAAAAAAGTTAGGAGAATGCAAAAAAAATGCCCTAACGAATTGCTTTTATTTAATCCGTTTTTTAATGCCGTACATTTTAATATATGCAAGCAATGTTTCAACCTTCATAAGAAAAAGATGCAAAATCATTAATTGCCTTGCCCTAATCATCATCTTATTCACTTTAAGATTTAGGCGATTCGCCTGTTCCGAATTCACAATGATTCCTTCCATCTCTTCCTACAGCTTTAATCCTTTGGTTTATCATATGCTATCTTGGACAATTTTGTTCCTTCCATTATCTGAATATGCTGTTCCAGCCGAATTCTATCATTTATTGAATATTTTTTAATCCTCTTCTTACGTCTTCATTTCTTATGTGGTCCAATTTTGTGCATCCTTTGGTCCTTCTTAGAAAGGTCGTTTCTGCACTTTGTATTCTACTTGAACTCCTCTAATTTGATACCCAGGACTCACTACCATATAAAAGTGCCATGCTTACTGACTGGCACTATCGAACCCGTAGGTTCATGGCTGCGCGGACATAAGCTCTCCATACATCCCTAACTTGAGCTAATGCTTCCCAATCATTCCCTGTATAATCTACTTTCCTCAAATCATAGTTATTCTCCCACCTCATTCTTGGTATACTAACTGGGCGTTTTCCCTCTGGTTTTCCTACAAGAAGCTTCCATGCACGTCTTTCATTTCCCATACGTGTCATCGCAGTCTACGAGACTTAACTGTTCTTAGTATTTCTGGCTTCCTATAAAGACCGTGTAGTTCATTGTTATGTAGTCTTCTCCATTCACCTGTATCGCTATTATTTTGTAGAACTTCAATCTTGTATCCTTTCTTGTTTTATTTTAAACCAAACTAAAAAATTAATTAATAATTAAAAAATTAAAGAAAAGTGTTATGTGAATGGCGCCACATTTCATTTGAAATGTTGATAATTTATTGTCTATATCATTTGTTGTTCCATATCCTGAAGACAATTCACAACCTAGATAAAAAATTTAATACTGTGATATGTGAAATGAAAATCTTAAGATATATTCAGGGGAAACATTATTTGATAAAATACACAACACAGAAATTAGGGGCAAATGTCATATTCAAGATATAACCAAATTTATTATAGACGAAAATATTGGAAGGGTCATATAGAAAGAAGAAAACCGACTTGCAAAAAAGAGCTAAAGAAGATAGACCAATGGACGGGAGAAGAACAAGAGGAAGACCAGTCAAGAGATGGATAAAGATGGATAGAGAGTGCATGCACATCCAATACGTCTTCCTCCGAGGAGTGATTTTGGAAATAAACAGGATGAAAATCTTACAAATTATGTTTAAGAAGAAGAATACTGTGATAGAGGTTTATTTTCTATTATTATTTTCGACCTTATGGGCGACTTTCCTAAAGTATAAATAAAATTTCCTAAAAGGAAATGATTGGAAAGCATTAGCTCAGGATACGATGTATGGAGAGCTTATGTCCGCGCGGCCATGAATCCACGGGTTCGTTAGTGCGAGTAAGTAAGTAAAATAAACAATAGGAAGCAATAAGTTGCCTATACTTTATCCGCTCTTAGAGTGATCCTAACATAAACACGCGCCAATATCGTATCCTTCCGCCATTCGTGCCACAATTACTGTCACATTGACAGTAAATAAGACGTGTGATCGTTGAATGGGGTAGATTACAAGAAACTTGGTGAGATTTTTCATTGAACTTGTGAAATACATTTAAAACTGTTTTTTGACCACTAGTCAAAGGTTCACCAAACTTGTGTTTTAAAAATTTAGATGGCGACAGAGCAACAGAACACTCACCTTCAGCTATTTTGTTGCATCAGAATCGACTGAAGCATAACTCTGCATCATCCATATGTAATAATGTATTTTAATTTGTAATTGTTGATTATATACATTTTAGAATATTTTCTATGTTTTGAATATTATTATTTACATTCACGAAGAGTACTGTATCAAGTATATTCAACGGACATATTTTTTTTATTTAATGAAGGGAACTACTTTTTGGTATGCGCGTTGCTTCTACATTATACATCGGTGTCCGTAACCAATGAAAAGCAGCATAAGAATCACTTTAAGAGAGGATAGCCTTTAGTGCAATAAAAATATACTCAAGTTATGCATTCCTTAAAAGGCAATGAAACGTTTGAGACCAAGATTGACCTATAGCATGCACATTTATTTTCGTTTGGTGGCATTTCACTACACTCACCACTGTACCACCACAAATAGATATTGGTATTTTTAAGTAGATATGAAAAACGATGGTCAATGTGAGTTTCAGTAATCATGACCAGGTTTATGAAATTATGTTATGCAAGATTCATTCACCGTAACAATCCGCTATACATTCCTAGACGTTACAATGCACCAGCCTTATTGTAATATGAATTTATAACATTGTTATTAACCTAACTCTTTGGCTCTATCGAACCCGGAGGTTCATGGCCGCGCCGACATGAACTCTCCATACATCCCTTTCCTACATATTTTTCAATTATCTCTTGTATAATTTACCTCCCTCAAACCACGGTTAATCTTATTGTCCCACCTCGTTCTTGGCCTGACTAGCGCTTCCCTCTGGCTTTCATTTGAGTTCCCATGTCCATCATTCATTCTCCATTCGTGCCATATGTCCTTAATCGACCAGGAGTATTATATGGACAGTGCTCTGAAATTTGTGGGGCTAATCATAGATTTATACCAATTGTTATTGAAAAAAATTCAACAAATAAATTTATCAATTGAATTTCTAAATTAAGAGAGTCTATGGCAGCCTCGAGTATTGACTGTTCTGGTCACGCTTAGTTCCCATAAGGATCACATAGCTAACTGTTATATTCACCTGTCTGTTTGTCTCTCTATGGTTCAAAAAATGTCCCCAAGAACTTTATTCTCAAACACACTTTTTTTTATCACAAAATAAGAGACCATATTTCCCAGCCATATAAATAGAACTGAAGAATAATACTTTTATTTAATTATTTTAGTTATTTTTTTAGATGCATTTGGGTGACAAGAACCTACCAGAAGTTTAGCAGACCTATAATTTTAAAAAACTATAATTTTATACCAGGTATGAAAGAATACCAAAAATAGTGGAATGGACACCATCAGGAACGAGAAGGAAACATCGACTAAATCTCACGTGAATCCAAGTGATTAGAGAAACTTTGAAGGACTGGGAAATAGAGGAAGAACTGTGTTATAGGCCTAATAGAGACGAATGGAGGAAAATTATAAAACGAAATTGATGACAAATCATTGGTGCCGGAAAAATGTGTCAACATTGTTAAAACCGGATATATATGAAATAATTAATATACATTTATTAAATGCATGTCCCACGCCCCGTTGTCTAGCGGTCTAAGGCATCGATGCCTAGCCACAAAACTACAGGAATGAGCTGGAATTTTGCTAATATTTGAGCGGTGCCCATCCAGAAATTTGGATGGCTACAATATGTAGTGGCTCCAGCTACAAAGACTGGGGATCAATCATACTGTCTATATTTCATCCTTACACTATCTGGATAATCGTCCACCTCTGTGACTGACTTATGTGGATGTGAGACGAGCAACCGGATTATAGACCAAACCCTTCTAGGCCAATTCACCCATAGTACTTAAAAATGCACAGTTTTATATTTTATTTATATATACATAAACTCCGCGAAATTCTAGACCATTCTTTGCGAGAATTTTTAATTTTGTTAGAGCTAAAAACAAGGACTTTTTGTCACTTTTAGAAAAATCCAACCAAACAATTTTTTAACCTCAAAAAAGAGGATTATGTCCGAGAAGAGAGAAAGAGAGAGAGAGAGAGGAGAGAGAGAGAGAGGAGAGAGAGAGGGAGAGAGAGAGGGAGAGAGAGAGAAGGACGGGTGCCATATCAGCCTAAACCTAGTTCACTGGATGCCTGCATGATGAACTTTTTTATACAGTATATCAAAGGATTTTGCCATCTTGCATAGTTAACCGTTTTGTCGCCGGCTATTGTGGTCTCGTGGTAGACCCAACAGTTGCTGGTTCGAACCAAGGTCAGTGTAATTTTACGAGTGAACCAGTTGTAGGAAAATGTTTCCTTCAGAGGGGAAGTTAACTGCTATCATAACCTAAATATCGGACACGCAAGACACATCTTGGGGGGGGAGGGTTCCTTGCTGTGGGAGTTACAGGAATCTCCATTAGTCTAGTAGTAAAAATAGCCCGTCAACAAATCCAAGAGATGAACTCAAACGCCTTGAAATTATTCATTTGAAATTTTGTACAATTTCTAAGATATCTGTCATTTTTCCTATTTGAAAGAATTCATTTTTTTATTTTCTTCCTAAAAAAATAATCGTTCTCCAAATTAACTTGAAAAACTAGATCTGTAGAAACAGAAATAAATACTCCTGATATTAACTAACTCACTGGCACTATCGAACCCGTAGATTCATGGCCGCGCGGACATAAGCTCTCCATATATCCCTATCCTGAGTCAATGTTTTCCAATCGTTCCCCGTATAATCTACTTCCCTCAAATCATAGTTAATGTTATTCTCCCACCTCATTCTTGATCTATCAACTGGGCGTTTTCCCTCTGGTTTTCCTACAAGAATCTTCCATGTACGTCTTTCATTCCCCATTCGTGCCACATGCCCTGCCCATCGCAGTCTACGAGACTTAACTGTTCTCATTATATCTGGCTTCCTATAAAGACCATGCAATTCACTGTTATGCAGTCTTCTCCATTCACCTGTCTGTTCATCTCTCTTTGGTCCAAAAATTTTCCTAAGAACTTTATTCTCAAATACTCGTAATCTCCTTTCCTGCCTTAAAGTAAGAGTCCATGTTTCGCATTCAAATAATATAACTGGTAGAATAATAGTTTTATATATTTCAGTTTAACGTTTTTTGAAAGGAATTGGGAAGTCAAGAGTCTCTGATATTAGGATGATAAAAATTAATACTCATAGTTTTCAAATTATTACTTTTTAAAGGGCAAACAGCTATGACGGCAAGCCACTTGTCGTTAACAGGCCAAGTTCGATTCTGGAGAGTTTTACTTAATCTTGCATATCTAGACTTCTCCACTCCACACCTTCAAAATAATGATCATATATGTAACTTCCTTGGGGGGGGAAAGGGACCAGAAACATTGGGCTATCCACGCTACCTCAAACTCATTGTCGGTCGTCTAGATAATCGTTTCCCAACCCGTGGTTCGCCAAAACTTTTCCGTAATGGCGGGTTTCGAGGTTAGGCTTATTATTGCTTCCTTCATTTCTACGGCATTGCATAATAATAATAATAATTATTATTATTATTTTAAAATTAAATTAACCCTATAATGTCCCTTGTTACATATGTACACCCCTATTTGCGCAAAAAGTAGTTTTCTTCATATGCCTATTTAAAAAATAAATACAGAAACAGACTTTGTGCTGAAACTGATCTGAGACTTTATTTAACTGCTGTAGTTCCTGACTTCAAAGCTCTGTGTGATTGGAAAGCAGACGTAACCTTCTCACTGAATTCCAAGGAAGAGGGGAGTATTTACAGTGAACGCTTGTATTTACTATTGCAACTAGGCCTACACGTTATGTAACTTTTAAGCCGTAACTAGAGTAACTTTAGGTTTTAACCGTTAAGGGTTAAGTTTATTTAAGGTTATTAAACCTTTTGTTTGGAATTAAATTTTATGCATGTCTATTGTAGCTAGATCATCGGTTGATTAATGTCTCTGACATCGTCCGATTCCTAATAGCTAATTTTGTCGGTCCATCCAATCTCCTGGTTGTAGATGTTTCTCCTTCATGTATAAACATATTCCCTAACTCCAGGAGGTTTTAAGTCTTCCTCTGCCTCGTCTTCCCTCAAGTTTCCATTCCAAAACAGATTTTGGTAGTATATTGTATGTAGCTAAATTTAAAGTCAGTGGTTCACCCAACTCAAATCGTTCGCGAGTCGAGAAAGGTTGGGAACTGCTGGTCTAGAATATTATTCCTAGTACGCCACTCGGCATGGGCCATATTTACTTTTCAAAGCTGCTATTGGTGAAGTTTTTTACATAAAAATGACAGTAACAAGTAGTATTAAAAACAATTGATGACAATCCCGGCACAATATCAGTGATTTTTTCTGAGCAAATTTGATAACTTCACACTAGATAAATTTTGTTTTAGATTTTAAAACTAGCGGCATTATCGTCATGTAACGACATAAATACATTCAACCAGATGACGGTCACCACAATAATCCTTGCGTAAACGAACCCGGGAAAGACGTTAACTTATACACATATAAAGTCACACGAACAGCTTTTCTAATTAAATAACGATTCTGCTTACCTTCAATGATCCTTCCTTGTATCCTCCAGCATCCAAGGGATGATTTCCCCCGATGAATTAACCACAAAACACATTCACTTAACAGACACTTGTTCACAGTTTCAGCATATTTTCCACACTGTTGGCTACGGCACTATTTCATGTGCTACAGGAGTACCAACAGTATTGTACTAACCACTAATTATGTTCTCCACACATGCATTAAGCATATAATTGCAACATACTTATTTTACACAAATTTTATAACATGTATTTTGAAAAACATCTATATTTGCACATCACGCTCAAAAACTATGATAAAATTGCCGAAATCGCAACGTAATCCGATTAATAGCAATGTTGGCTATGCTGGAAACGAACGTTAACTTCAAATGTAGATTTTATGGTAATACCTTTTTGCTGTATAAAATATGCTTGTATTATTCGAATAAGTAAACCATAAAGCTCCTTGTTGACTATAACTCATATGTAAATTTGAATTCTCAAGTTTATAAATCGTAAAAGGTTAATATCATCCGAACAAAGGAATGAATAGTCATTACACTTATAGAGCCATCTAGTGATTACTGATACAACTATTGTTTTCCAAGTTCACATTAACATGTACGAATATGGTGCTACCTATAATGTGCCTTGAGAACTACTTATTGCTTCCTTCCTACCTATTGTACACGTTTAAATTGATTTACTATTTGACATAATATTCTGATCATGACGTTTAAATTATAACAAACGTAAACCAGTTTAAAGTTTTCGGTAACTTTGATACTAGAGTTATCCTAATATCAACTAAGTTTCCGAAAAAGGGAATGACAATTATTACATTGGCTTATGTCACCACTTCTTTTCTCTTAATGGACTTGACACTATTGAACCCAAAGGTTAATGGCCGCGCGGACATAAGCTCTCCCTATCCTGAGGTTTCCCAATCATCCCCTGTATAATCTACTTCCCTCAAATCATGGTTAATGTTATTCTTCCACCTCTTCTTGGTCTACCAACTGGACATTTCCCTTCTGGTTTTCATACATGAAGCTTCCATCCCCCATTTGTGCCACATGTCCTGCCCATCGCAGTTTACGAGACATAATTGTTTATTATATCTGGTTTCCTATAAAGATCATATACCTTACTGGCATAATGGACTATAGGATAACATTTAACAATTTCCAATACTGTTATTTTAACACAGTTCCAATAATGGATCATATTATAATATTATAATGATATTGTGAAAAGAAAAATTAATGTCTGAACCAGGAATCGAACCGTGGACCTCTTGTATAGTGTAGTGGTCTAGCACACTTGTATGGAATACAAGAGGTCCACAGTTCGATTCCTGGTCCAGACAATTTTTCTTTTCACAATATCAGAACAAACTGGAAAGAACACTTGGCAAGGATGACTGAGAATAGAATACCAAAAGCAGCATACAACTATTCACCACGAGGAAGAAGAAGTTTGGGAAGCTCAAGGAAAAGATGGAAAGAGCACCAATTTGGAGCCGGAACAGGCTAGTAAATAAGCCTAAACCATGAAGAAGAAGAAAATATCATTATAATATTAGGATAACATTTATTAAAATAATTTGAACTGTTAATATGAGTTAGGGATTTTCATTGTGATATAGAGATTCATGTTGCTGTGATCTGTTGAACTATAAGTTTCACAGAATAATTAGTCTCTAACAGCAGTTTTCAATGTTTTTTTACTCCCTGTCACCCTTATTCACTTGTAACTATTAATGCAGGTCCCCTATGGAGTATTTTATAAAGCCTGGCAATATCTTTATATTTGTTTTTTAGTAGGGAAGGTTTTTTTAATAGCTGAAGGTTTGGGGTTAGATTCCCGGTACAGGCAAAAATTTTTCTCATTTAATTAAATAAATATAAAACTTACAGTTTTATGTGATTTTCACATTTATTAAAATATAATTTAGTTACAGCTGTTTCGGTACTTTGTATACCTTCTTCAACCATGATAAATCAATTAAAATATAATTTATTAATTAAATAAAAATAAAACGTAGTTTTATTTGATTTTCATATTTATTATATAATTCAGTGACATCTGTTTCGGTACACTGTACCTTCTTCAGACATGTTAACAAATTATGAATTGTGTTCCAACTGATCTAAGCAACAATACAACAATATTTATTTAAATTTTTAAATTTAACAAAGGGGATTCATTCAAATCAAGTTGAGAATTTAACAGTTTTTTACTACTTTTAAACTTATTAATTTCTACAGCCTCCAAAAGATCTAACTTCTTACCCTTATCACAAATATGTAAAATTTCAAAATTTGGATCAAAACAATGATTAAATTGGAATAGGTGGTTAGCATTTAGTTACAGCTGTTTCGGTACTTTGTATACCTTCTTCAACCATGAAAATTAATTAAAATATAATTTAGTTACAGCTGTTTCGGTACTTTGTACCTTCTTCAAACATGATAAATTAACAATTTAATTAATTTATCATGTGAGGAGCATCGTTTCAAACCGTATTATGTCCAAAATTTAAAACTTTACAGGAAATGCAAAAAACACAGTACTCTTAAACTATGAATGTTATATAAAAACTAACAAGTCTAAAATTTGTCATTAAATATACATAACTGATGTATGTAAGGAATTAAATCACTTCAAAATATTGCTGATTATATTAGAGTGGTTGTAATGGACATAATATGGTTTGTTACAACCACAATGGGAAAATAAATATTTTAGAATTTGTTGTTGTATATTTTGGACTGTATTTATATAAGTTTCCGTAGAAAGTGAAAAGTAAAGAATCGATTTAAAGTAGCATTGTCTACTGCAAACCCCCCTCCTGCAGAGCATAGTTATTCAGAATTACCTACTATTACATTTTAAAAATTATTACATCCATAGTAATTCTGCCCGAAGGCAGGTCTTTCACTGCAATCATAGCATTTTCATGCTATGCTTGCAGCTTTACTAGGGAATTGTGTGGGTGTGGTAGCTTCCCGTTGCTTTCCACACCGGTGAAGGATGATGATGATAATGATAAGGATGATGGCCATATGATTTCGGGGACCGTTTGGGCCTTAAAGTTTTCCTGACATTTGTCTTACAGGTGAGGAAAAACCCCGATAAAAAACCTCACCCAGAAAAACTGCCCCGACCGGGGATCGAACCCGGGCCTGCTGCGTGACAAGGCAGCATGCTACCTCGAGACCACAGCGGTGGACTAGATAAGTTTAATATAGCACAAACATATAATTTTCTAGACTGTTATTAACTTCTTATAGAATAGAAAAAAAAACTTAATATGGTAAGATTAATGGCTGTATGTAGTGAATATTCGGGGTAATTAATCTGTACTGTATAAAGGAATAGTGCAAAGAGCATAGCAACTCAAATGAACACCCCACACTCTTCTTCTTAACAATCACACAGAGTTATTTTCGTCAGTGTATAGCAGGATTTTAATATCATAATAAATATGGAAGTTAAAGTTAATAATTTTGCACTTTAAAATTCTTTTAATATTTAAATGTAACTTAAATAAAGAAAAAACATATAAATAATTCATTGGTGTTCATTGTTGAATAAAAATGTCTCAGTAACAACTAAAGAAATTGTATTATGTAACAGTCTTTCTAAATAATGCTTTTAAAATTGTTTTAAGTCATTGTTGTCTGAATTATAAAGCTTTCTGTTATAATTGTAATAAGAACACCTGCTAAACTTCATATTTTTAAATAAAAGTATACTAAATTCTGATTGGATGTTAAAACAATTAACTTTTTGATTTAACAAATCAAATTTAAACATTATATTAACCAATAGAATATAAATCTAACATCATGTGATGTAATAATGTTCTTTAAAATTATATATGAATTACACTGGTCATTCTGCATACAACTTCCAACAAAGATAGAAGCAAGAAGAGTTCTCAAGATAAAATGTAATATTTAATACAAGAGTAATTGATTTCAGACAAGAAAATAATTTATTTTAATTGACAGTGAAGAATAATACCACTTTCGAGAGTAAAAATAATAATAAATAATAAACCAATAGAACAAGTAACACACTTTAATTATTTAGGTAATAATATATCACAGTTTCATAATCAAAAAGATGTGGAAACAAATTTAGAAAAATATAACAGATTAAATGGTATAATTAGGAGAAATTTTGGAAAACAAATGAGGAAAGAAATCCAATTGAGATTTCATAATGCCATAGCCAAACCTGCTCTACTATACGGAAGTGAATGCTGGACACTTCGAGCAAAAGATAAATCCCGCATTAATAGTTCACAAATGAGATTCCTCCGATCACTAACTGGAGTAACATTAAGGGATAGAATGAAAAGTGATGAGATAAGGATGCAGTGGAATAGTAGGGAAATGGTTGAACATATACAAAATTATCAGATTAAATGGTTCCAACACGTCCAGAGAATGTCAAATTCCCGTTTACCAAAGATGATTTACCACCTCAACCCTAAAGGCAAAAGAGACCTCGGAAGACCCTTCAACCGATGGAAAGATCAGTTTTTGTAGTTGCAGAACGGGCATCATCACCCAATACTGCATTCGGAACAAGAAGAAGAATACCACTTAAATTTACTTAATCTGCTGGGAACCTACAAAATGAATAAATTTACTATTTCTACAAGAATCAGTTATTAGTGATTTTTAAAGTGTTTTCCTATCCTGTGTACCAACTTTCGACCTTGAGAAGAGAATCTGGCTCAACCGAAAATCAAACCCAACCTGAACCAGTAATTCTTTTTGGGACACTAATCCTTCAAAATGTTACTACAACATCGGGCATGAAGAGAGTTAGCTGCTTCAAAACGTCACCACAACGTGGGAAAAGAATTACTTCAAAATGTCGCCACAATGTGGGGCATAATGAAGATCTTACTAAAATACTTCAAGTGTGATCTTCATTGGGAGCAGGTTCTGATTCCAGGACACTCCAATAAAATTGTAAAATATTTTCATCTCTCCTGTCTTCCCCAAATCTCTTCCTCAGCAAGTTCTCAACATCACTCTTCTTTGCCTCAGTAACCTTGCTGGTAGGTGGTAGAGCCGATGGTTCACATATGGTTCATTTCAAAATAGGATTGAATAATTTAGAAGGGTCATCAATCCTACAAGTTGGCTACATTTTAAGAGATACTGTGCCTTTCCCATATTCTGTTGTTTTTCTGAGCATTATTCTCTTCACTTCCCTGATCCTCTCACATTTCTTATAATGTTTGCTCAAATCCTTATAATTCTTCACTACCCAGTCTTTTCCTAGAACATGAACTGAACCAATTGTCTGGTAAATTTCCTGATAATCATCTGTTGGTAAAATTTCCGAATTCCTTCTTAATTCCTTCTCAGTTATTCAAAAAATTCTGTCAGCTGGCAGAAATGAATATCTCCTTGCAGGGATAAAAAGTGTGACATTCTTCAAATGATGGGAACTTTGTTGAGGAGGTAGAATGCCATAGCATGTACAACATGCATGTTCCTGTTTTGACTCCGCACCCACCAGCAAGAAGCCTTAAACTCTGTTTCTAGAGGAAACTAATTTTCTAAGAAATCAGATAGAGCTGATGAGATCTCGAGTGAGCCCCTGCCTGCTTGATTTTCTGTCCAAACATAGAAATGAGGGCTCTTATTGCTTATATCAGAGATACAGAAAGCATAATATCCTAATTGGCAGGAATAACCTTTGGATTTGACAGTTTGGGAGAAAATATTTATACAGAAGAACAAATTTAAATCTATGAATTTCGACATTCCGGATGAACGTGACCTCATCTTGAAGTTCATCGAATCAACACCAGATGGCAACGATATCTCAAAGTTCGTCAAATCAACACCAGATGGCAACGTTATAGAGGGAGATTCCAACGAATATCCGGTAGTCATAATGGCGGTTGAAAATGAATGACAAGATCATTTGAAAACTATAGTTACCGTGTTTGAAAAACATGAAATATGAGGTAAGATGTTAAAATGACTCATTAATTTATTAAATAAGAACCTCATAATGTGTTTCCCAATTTTAACTTTGAAGGAATAATGAGCTTCATTTATAGACATTTTGGGAAGAGGTTGGCTGTAAATCGTAACAAAAGGAAATAGAATTCACAGGGAGGTGAAAATTCAGTCATGTCTGGGTCTTTGTCACGGTTCCTAATTACAAAATAAAAATAAATGGCACCAACATACATTTTTTAAATAATTTATTATATTTGTACCTATAGCAATGTATTACTAAATGATGTAAGAATGTTACATACAGGTAGGATACTTTAAGAAAATTTGACTATTATACATACTTTTCCTCAAATTGAAGCTGTCGCATTTTTTTGTCTTCATTTTTGCCTCCTTCGACTGCCTCTTGAATTATTTCCCGTATTAAAACATTCATCCATCTCACAGCATAAACCTACTGTCGTGGCAAAACTAATATCATACGATCAGTATATCCAACAGAAAATAATCAAAATTCCATGGCAGACAGCAAGAAAAATAGAGACGACAAAATACGATTTGTACCAACCATGATTGAGGTAATAATACGATTTGAAACAACCACTTGTTTTCAAGCTTCATTTACACAAAGAAAAAATGTGATTGACACAATTTGAGCATACAGCTCGATAGAGCACGTAAGAAACATAACGTAACAAACAAACTCAATTTTGTCCAGGAGTGGACCATAATACGGTTTGAAACGATGCTCCTCATGTCTGAAGAAGGTACAAAGTACCAAAACAGCTGTAACTAAATTATATTTTAATAAATATGAAAATCACATAAAACTGTAAGTTTTATTTTTATTTAATTAAATGAGTTATGGATTTTCATCAAGTAAACACCAATTCAATTGATTAAAAATTTTTTCCTTTACCATTGATTACAATAATTTAGTTGTGTTCATGAATTTACTTATTTCTTTCATAGTAGTGATAACTTCAGCTTCTTAATAATAATGTAAATAAATAGTGCTGTAGCTATGTGGAGTCCCTTCATGTCTTCTTAACATAGAAGCCATTCATTGTGTATTTGTGAATGATGATTGATTACATTGAATGTGGGACCAATAGAGTAAGGTAAAGGAAGGATTTGTGCCTGGACAGGAATGTAGCCTGAATTAGCTCAGTGGTCAGAACATCAGCACAGAAAGCTGAAAGTTTCGGGTTCAAATCCCGGTTCAGGCAAAAATTTTTCTCTTTACCATTGATTAATTTAAATATAGCATTATTATTATTAAAGAAAAATGTAAACACCATCAGTTCTATCAGAGATTCTATGTTTTGCAACAAATGGCTATGAACCCAGATCTTCATAAACACTAATATAAATTTTGCATCATGCAGCTAAGCACAAATGTTCCTACTCTTAGATTGTTGATGCATAACTATCAAACAAGGAAAATAACATGCAATATCCAGTATTGTTAGTTTGGCACTAGAATAAATAGCGAAAATTGATAAACTTTTTTCTATAAACTTAAATAATGCTGTCCAATTTAGAAAGTATTCTTTATAAACTCTGAAATAAAATTAAAGTGACAGTGCCTGGTAGTATTTTGAAAAATATTAATTTTCTTTCTGCAAAATTGTAAAAAAAAATGTTAATGCGAAAATTGGGTGCCTCTACATATGAATACACCTGTATTGGTATAGGGGAGTTAAGAATATATTCTATACATTTGGTCACTATCCAATTATTAAAACTCTGCATCCTAGCTCCAAGATTTAAAATTTCAAGTTAAACTTGCAACTTTGCTGGGCTTTAAATCTTGATCTACTAGTAAGGAGACAGAAATCCTATCACTTCTGAGCCTACACGAAATAAAAACAATGAAATGGTGGGTTTTTACCAAAAAAACAGATTTTTTTTCTTCTAGGTTATATTGCTTTTCTGACTGTTGCTATTATTATCTTCTTGAACTTGTCTTATTGAAATACAGTAAATGCTCCTTATTCGCGGGTTAAAATATTGTGATACAGTTCCTGTATTTGCGGATATTAAGTATAAAAATTTATTATTAACAGATCCAGTTGTTATATTAGCATTATTGCTCTGACGGTACTCACTGGCACTATCAAAGCCGTAGGTGTCATGGGCCACGCAGAACATAAGCTCTCCATCACATGTCCCTATCCAGAGCTAATGTTTCCCAATCATTTCCCTGTAGTAATATTACTGCCCTCAAGACATAGGTAATGTTGTTCTCCCACCCCATTCTTGGTCTACACACAACTGGACGCTTTCTCTCGGGCTTCCCTACAAGAACCCTCCCATGCCCGTCGTTCACTCCCCATCTGCTCTAAATGTCACTGCCCTATCGCAGTCTATGAGACTTAACTGTTCTTATTATATCTGGCTTCCCATAAAGACCATGCAGTTCATTGTTATGTAGTCTTCTCCATTCACCTGTCTGTTCATCTATCTGTGGTCCAAAAATTTTCCTAAGAACTTTATTCTCAAAAACTCATAATCTCATTTCCACCCTTAAAGTAAGAGTCCATGTTTCTCACCCATATAATATAACTGGTAGAATAATAGTTTTATATATTTCAGTTTAACGTCTTTTGAAAGGAATTGGGACATCAAAAGTCTCTGCAATGCATAATAGCATGCATTTCCAGAATTGAGCCTATGTTCAATTTCCTTGTGCATCTCATTCCTATTTGTGATTATTGTTCCTAGGTATTGGAATTCAGCCACTTCCTCAAAATTTCCCTCATTTGTCTTTAGCTGTCCATTTCCATTATATAATGTATTTCTATGTGTGACCATACATTTAGTTTTGGTATATTAGCATTAGTATGTTTTAGTAACACATCAGCAACTTTTTTATTGCAGGCACGTGCCAAGGTAACTTTTACACAAAGAGTGATTCAAACAAAATGGACAAATTATTATCAAAGTAAAACAAACCATATTGTCACTAAGCCTAAAGTTCATTGTTAAAAGGCAGTATTTCACAAGCTGCGTTCGTTGGTAAATGCCACCCTCGCCACAATTGTTTTATTGCTTCAACTTGTCATTTGTTGCAATAATTTTGATAACTCGCGTCTCTTCTGCTTTGTTGCCAATTTATAATAATCGAGTAAAAAGAAAGAAAATTAGTTCCGAAGCAAAAAAAGTATGTTGCTGCTTAAAGTAAAAATAGAAATGCTTGACCATTTATACATGTTGGTGAGTTGTTTGCATGTATATCATGCTGTTTCAATGGTAATGACTCAAGAAATCTGAAGACAAAAAAAGGAATTCTATCGCAGAATTCACAGCTGAATATCAATCATAATTGAAAGACCTATTTAAAAGTGGCAAAACAGGAAAAAATTATTAAGTTCTTTAAATCATTTCCTAAACCTGACAGTAATAACACTGTGCAACAAATTTTAACTTTTTTTCTGTCCTTTAGATGAAACTATACACTTTGTACATATGTACATTTGCTATAAATATAACAAAAAAAGTTGTCTTGTACTTAACACTTTTTTCTGTCCTTTAGATTAGACTATGTGATTTTAACTAATTGAGATGTGCTGAATTCAATTTTGAAATCCAAAATTTTCCATCACCAATCAATTTTTTGTAATGACACTTTTTAATTGTAAAAGTTAGTTATAATGACAAACATAACAATTGCAAAGAACACCAAATTAAAATGTCTTTGTTGATAGTTTGCACTTATGGACAGCTTCTGGGCTATCTCTGATGATTGACCAGCAATATTCACCAAGCATACTTGCATTCCATCTTCCACTGAATTGTTTTTCAAAGGCTGATATTTCTTAGTGAAACCTCTCACCATGTTCATCGCTGACAGCACCAAGGTTTTTTGGAAAGAAGTCCAGATGACAGTCCAGAAAATGTAATTTCAAAGACATGTTGCATCCGATAACATGAAAGTAGTGTAATAATTCACTTACAATTACTTCATAGTCTGCTGATTTTGTATTCCCTAGGAAGTTCGTGCATAGTGATTTAAATGCAAGCCAAGCCATTTTCTCCGCTTCCAACAGTTTATTTTCAAAGTCTTCATCCTGGAAGACTGCTCTTATTTGTGGACCAATAAACACACCTTCCTTAATCTTTGCATCACTTAGGTTTGGGAATTTATTTTTGAGATGCATGAAAGCTTGTCCTTCTCTTTCTAGTGCCTTCGCAAATACTTTCATCAGTCCGAGCTTGATGTGTAAAGGTGGTAGGAAGATATCTTGAGGGTTCACAAGTGGTTCATGGGAAACACTTTTAACAGGAATGTAAGTTTGTCTTGCAGGCCATTCTTTACAAAATGGTGAAATTGAAAAATCAGCTATTGCAGCACATAGTTTATTGGAGAATCATAAAATTGAAAAAGAAGCCCAACTTTTAAAAAAATTGGAAAAACCTTTAGAATTGACAATTTGGGAGAAGATATATATTCAGAAGAAAATTTTCGACTTCGCCACTTATACACACGCTTCGCCGCTCACGACTTCCATGGCAAAATATGTCATAAACAAAGTTACCATGAACCTGAGGAGTCCTGCATCTGTAAACTCTGTAGCAAACCGTGCCCAAAGTATCACTTAGTGAAGTGCGAAAACAGAACCAAAACAATTCACGAATTAATAGCAAAATTGTAAACCATGTATATAATATTAGTGTACACATTGTGTTTAATAAATATATATATATATATTCAGAAGAACAAATTTAGATCCATGAATTTCGAGATTCCTGATGAACGTGACCTCATCTCAAAGTTCATCAAATCAACACCAGATGGCAACGTTATTGATGGAGATTCCAACGAAAATCCGGTAGTCATAATGTCGGTTGAAAATGAGAGAGATCCTTCTCTCGAAAACTAGTTCCCGTGTTTGAAGAAACATAAAATATGAGGTAAGATGTTAAAAAATGACTAATTATTTTACGAATTAAGAACCTCATAATGTTATTTCCCATATTTAACTATGAATAATATATATATGCCTGAATTGGGATTTGAACCTAATGTCTCTGATTCTGTACACCAGCGCTCCAGACTTCTAAGCTACCGGGTATTCCGATTCAAACACACATTATTTCTTTTCTTTTTTTACATGAATTCCCATTCACTGAGACTATGAACATTTCGTTCCACACATGCCTCTATCTGCTTCTTTATAAAGAAGACTTTAAGGGAGAACGTGTAGGATGATAACAGGCCACATGGCCTAATACTTGCATGGATGATGATGATGCTGATGACTTTAATGAGAATCACATCACATTGAAGCCAGTGAAGCTTATTTTTGTTCTTAGATATTAAAAATTAAATTTGACATTCGGTGAGAAATGCTTAACAATATCAAAAGAACCAGTAAGATGCAAATTAGAAGTGGAAAGAAAAATCATAGAACAAGTGTCAGAATTTAATTATTTAGGTGTATTAATAACAAACACTAAAAATTTAATAAAAGAAGTAAAGAAACAAGCTGATAAAGCAGCACAAATATCAGGATCTATGAAAGATTTAATTTGGCACAACAAACATATGTCAATAGAAAGCATAACCCGCATATACAAAATGACAGTTCGACCAGTTATCGTATATGGAGCAGAAACTAGAGCTGATACAACAAAAACTAAACAAATAATAAGCACATGCGAAATGAAAATCTTAAGAACTATTCAGGGGAAAACATTATTTGATAAAATACACAACACAGAAATTAGGGACAACTGCCATATTCAAGACATAACCAAATTTATTATAGATAGACGAAAATATTGGAAGGGTCATATAGAAAGAATGGAAGAAAACCAGCTTGCAAAAAGAGCTAAAGAAGATAGACCAATGGACGGGAGAAGAACAAGAGGAAGACCTGCCAAGAGATGGATAGACAGTGAATGTACATGCAGTAAGTCTTCCTCCGAGGAGTGATTTTGGAAATAAACAGGATGAAAATCCTACAAATTAAGTTTAAGAAGAAGAAGAGGTGAGAAATATTAAATTTAATATCAAGATCGAAAATAAGCTTCACTGGTTATAAATGTGATGTGATTGCCATTAAAGTCTTCTTTATAAAGAAGCTGCTAGAGGCACACGTGGAACGAAAAATTAATAGCATCGGCATGCGGGAATTCTTGTAATAAAGGAGACAAATAATGTGTAAATTAATGAGTCATTTTTATTACTAGTTTAAGGAGTAAGTGCAGTTGTTGATGGAGGGCACTGCAATTGTGTTTATGCAGGAATAGAACACGTGACACTGATATCTATGAAGTGCAGAGGGGAATGGGATGCTGACAGTGTACACGGCCTTATACGACGTCACATGTAGTAACAAACAGAGCTTTGTAATTCTTCCGCCTGCAGAGATATTTTCAATGACTAATACATCTTACCTCACAGTTTATGTTTTCTTAAACATGGGAACTGCAGTTTTCAAAAGGTCGATCCCTTTCATTTACACCCGCCATTATGACTACCGGATTTTCATTGGAATCTCCATATATAACGTTGCCATCTGGTGTTGATTTGATTAACTTTGAGATAATGTTGCCATTATCTATGAGACTTTTAGTAATAAAGTATTTCCTCTGGGTACGTTACTGGCATTCTGCAGAGTGAGATGTACAATGGGATTGCCATCTTAAGGCTAGACATCATAGCTCCCAGTTGTATGAACCCCAAATGAAGGGCTGCCTCTTCCGCTCCTAAGGACTTCTCCCTTGTTATCCTTGTTACCCTGGGAATGGGTCGCTCTTTCAGTTAAATAACATTATACAGAAATAGAATTTCAAAATATCAATAAGTAAAACGAAAATCCTAGCTTTTAAGGGATCAGATACCGTAAGAGCTAAAATAATTCTGGAGGGGAAACCCATTGAACAAGTGAACCATTTTAAATACCTGGGTTATGAAATCTCCTATTTTAAAAATGAAGATCTACTTAACAAACTTAATAAATTTAATTATATATGTGGAACAATCAAAAGGACATTTAAAAGCACAAGAAAAGAAACAAAACTAAATTTTTATAAAGTAATGGCAGTCCCCTTACTATTGTATGGTAGTGAATTTTGGGTTTTAACTAAAAGAGAAGAGAAGATCATAGAAGCAGCTGAAATGAGATTTCTGAGAAGTGTGGCTGGTTACAAACTTCTAGATAAGAGACGAAGTGAAGATATTAGAAATGAGCTAAATATCTTTAAACTCTTAGATAGAATATAATAATCTAGAAAAAAATGGAAAGAACATGTTCAAAGAATGGAAGATGATCGCATTCCCAAAATTATACTTAAATACAAACCAAAAGGACGCAGGAATGTTGGTAGACCGAAGAAGAGATGGATCCAACTTTTGAATAAGAATCTATGAGACCAGAACAACCACATGGGCTTAATCCGTGACTGATGATGATGATGATGATGTTGCCATGTGGTGTTGATTTGATGAACTTCGAGATGAGGTCCCGTTCATCAGGAATTTAGAAATTTATGGCTGCACTAGAATGAACCAGATAAGAAACGAGGATATCCGTGAAGAACTGCATATCTACTCCATAAAAGAAAAGATATTTAACAACAAGATACAGTGGAAAGAACATGTAGAAAGAATGAAAGAAAGTAGATTACCAAATAAAATCTTCCATTATTTTCCAAGAGGAAGAGATGTCAGACGTCCTCGGAAGAGATGGTCTTAGATCTATTAGTGAAGACAGAACAGGCAACTCTTGCCAAAACCAGGAAGTGAAGAAGAAGATGGAATTAAATTTGTTCTTCTGAATATATAAGGTAAAGGTAAAGTGATCCCACAACAGGCCTCAGGAGACCCTTGGGGTAGTAGGAGGTTAAGGCTCCCACTTTTTCTAGACAATCGGCACTTTATGTCAGCCGGGTTGTCAGCCCTGCGTGACTGCCGCCTTTACCCCAGAACAAGCGTCTGGTACTCATTTCAGTTAGAGGCTGAGTCGACCCCAGGGCCATAGTGCCGCCAGAGGGTTTTGGTCAGTTTAAAAATCCTGACCCCAACGGGACTTGAACCCTCGACCCTCCGACTTGTAGCTCAGTGCCTTAACCACTATGCTACGGCGTGCCCCCTCTCTGAATATATATCTTCTCCTAAACTGTCAATTCTAAAGATTTTTCCAGATGTTTTAGAAGTTGAGCCTCTTTTTAAATTTCATGACTCTCCAACAAACTATGTGCTGCAATAGCTGATTTTTCAATTTCACCATTTTTAATATTTCTAAATATTTCAAAGTTCATCAAATCAACACCAGATGGCAACGTTATAGATCGAGATTCCAACGAAAATCCAGTAGTCATAATGGCGGTTGAAAATGAAAGGGATTGACCATTTGAAAAAATGCATGTCCCATGTTTAACTATGAGGTAAGATGTACAAATTTATGAATTAAGAACCTCATAATGTTATTTCCCATATTTAAATTTGAAGTCCCCTCAGGGGTCCTCATCTAGGGGATATGTGGATGGCGACCACAAGGTGCCCAAGCTGTGCAAAACATTTCTTCCACTTACTTGTGTTTTGCACTCTTTTAACTTTACTATCTAACCTCTCTTGGTTAACTCTTGTTTTTTCGACCCCGACGCTATTAGGGCATCCGAGGGTCTAGGGAGTCCTTCCTTTTTTCCATTTCTTCTTTCCTTTATTTTCTTTTCTTCTCCAGAAAAGCCTGACCAGAGGCTATAAGATGGCAGCCCCATCACTGGTCTTGCCTTCCTTTGGCCAGCAACCAATCGAAGGGACTATTATTATGCTTTCAAGTCTTATACGAGAATTTCCCATAAGGGAAAATTTTCTATAGGATCGTAACAGGTCTCGGCCTAATACTTGGAAGGAAGAAGAAGAAGAAGAAGAAATAATGTGTGTTTGAATCGGAATGCCTAATAGCTTGGGGGTCTAGAGCGCTGGTGTACAGAACCAGAGACACAGGGTTCAAATCTCGATTCAGGTGTATATTTTTCTCTTCAAATAAAAAAAAAAGTTTATATCTAAAAACTCATTATGTCAACACCGAAACATAATTCCAGATTAACATTCCAAAGATGTTTATTAAATTCATTACAAAAACAACAGGCATTCATGTTTTAAAAAAGGATTACATTTTAAGATTATTTACAACCTTATTAAAAAAAACAAACAATACTTACAACAAACTTTTCAAATCCACAGTTCAAATCAGAAAATAAAAAATATAATGTAATTCATTCTTATGTATTTATTAGAATTTGAAAAGTATAGGAATATGACAAACTGTTAAATCTAATAATGTATACACACTCATTCATATTTCTCATTCACGCTACATTCATTCTCTATCTGACAGCATTCATCAAGTTGCGCTAACTGTTTTAAAAACTAAACCGCTCGACTACAATATATATAAACAGTTGCCAATTTTCATGAATGCTGCATGATTTTAGGTACAAGTGTGGCACTAAATGGTAAACCAGTAAGAGAAATACATAGTCAATAAAAAACCCAAATGACCAAATTAAAATTTAAAAAGAGTTTTTAAATTTTAATTTGGTGATCTGGGTTTTTATTGACTATTTATTACAATTTTATCATCAAGAAGATCCTATTATTTTAATATAGTAAGAGAAAGATAATATAAGGAAGAAATAAATTATATCTTTAACAACTAAGATGTACTGTATAAAAATATTACAACATACTTCAATCAGATATTAATGCATGTTACAACAGAATTTTTTGTGCCTAAATTTTCTGTAATTTACATTAGGCACAATTTTGAAGGGTCAATTTTTTTTTTTATTGTAATGTGCCTTAACTTCTTTCCTAGTATGTTATCTTTTTAAGAAAATAACAGAAGTTATGTTGATTTGTTTCTAATGCTGCACACTTCGGAAAACTAGTAAGTAATATTATTCAATGTTAAAAAAACTTCTAAACAATTTTGAAAGAGCATTCTGGATTATTCGATATTTAATATTAAATGTATCACTTCTCACTCAATGACAAATTCTCTTCAAATTTAAATCCTGGATTATGTTGTTTTCAAATGCTGGGCCTTGGCAACGAAGCCATTAGTGTTCTTGCTCTTTAATATTTCTCTATGGTGGATCCAACAGGTAATATTTCACAGGTTTATAGATGTTCTTCATTTCATATTTTCATCTTTGTTGCATAGAGGACAATTTGAATTTGTGTAATTCCTATTTTATATAAATGTTTGGCCAAATAGTCATGTTCTGTAAGCAGTCTAAATTTTGCTACTGTAGTTTTACGTGGAATTTCTGGAATAATATCTGGCTTCTTTACTAAAATATTAAATTTTTTTGTCTTTGGCTTTATTACATAGGTCTTGGTTTTGTTTGATTTTATATTTGTTATTAATTATTCTTTTTATGGATGCAAAAGATAAGCTTTTAGTAGTATTCTGAATTAAATTGGAGCCTTTTTTTTGCAAGAAAATCAGCAGTGTCATTTCCAGCAATTCCACAATGTGCAGGTATCCATTGCAATTTAATTATTTTCTGTAGTTTTTGGAGTTGGATCATTTTGTAGCACTCTTTAATTTGTATTGACTTCATTTTGTGTGAATTTAATGCATATATTGCTGTCCTAGAATCAGAGAGAGTATGACAGCATTTTGAAATTTATTTATTCTGTATAGTAATTGTTGGAGTGAAATATGAATAGCCGTTACTTCCGCATCAAAATTTGTTGTGTGGTATCCTGCTGGTTGATAAAATGAAAATAATGCACATGTAATTCCTGATCCTGAGTTGTTATCAATAGTAGATCCATCTTTGTAGACATGTAACCATTCTTCTGGTGGATATCTCATATTCACTGCTTCGAACGCTACAGCTTTTAGTACAGGTGTGGGAGTTTTAGATTTTGTAACTCCTGGATTATGTTGAAATGTTTAATATTACATCCTGGAAAGCACATATGAATGAGCTATAAAGATGGATGATCGTCTAGCCAGTATAGGGGTCATATGTCAAGTCCCTCAGCCATTATGGCTGGTTTTCTCAATCTGGAATCGCAGCTTTTCGTAGCTATCCAAATTCCTCACGGTGGGTGGACACCAGTCTCAAATTGGCTGAAATTCCATAAGAAAATGTTTTCCCCATGGAACTCGAACCAGTACAAGTTCCGTAGCTCTGCATCAAGCCATGATGCCTTAACTGCCCGGCTATGGTGTGGTACAAATAATTACTCAACAAAATATAATAAAGAAAAATCCCTGTATGAGATATAATTAACCGTCTCAAAATAAAATATAAAAGTTAATTTTTCAATTCAATGATTCAACATTCAGGAGATTTAAAAGTAAAAATAAACACTATACCAATTAGAAACCACAAAATGATTTCCTGGTGACTTGTGCACCGGAAGCATAGCTTAGAGATGAATATTAAGATTTAAGTCATAGAAAAACGAAATTAGACAAAAGTCTCTGAGAACAGTTTTATCATAATAATTCTATTACTGTAATTACACTATGGACCTGAAAGAAGTGATAAGATTTTTATTAAGTATTTCAAAATAAAATGTAAGTAAATATATTGAAATTGTAAAAATGTGATGTAAAGAAGGCTTGGCCCCTTTTGTTGAGAAGAAGAAATCTGGTTGTACCACAGTAACACACAAAAATATCAAGTACGGAGTCTTATATGCACCTGAATGTTGTATTGCCAATAATTTGCGATTCATTACATAACTCATGACTTTCCTCCAAAACCCATGAGATTTCCTAAACCACCAGCACCTTGCTGCAATTGACGCATCATGTTCTGAAGGCCTGACATTCCACCTAAAAACAAAAATATTAATTATTACACTTGCTACAAACAAAGAAACCAACAGAGCACAATTTTTAATGTGCGTGTTACAATAGCATATCCGTTATAGCTGGTTTTCTCAATCTTGAGCCACCACTTATTGTAGCTACCCAAATTCCTCATAATGCTGGATGGGCACCATGGATTATTTTTATGAATGAGTTGGAGAAAATGTTTTTTTTATGAAATCAGTTGTAATGACTGCAAGAAAGTGTATAGGAAAAACTAAAAGGAATTTAGAAACTCGTACAAAGAACGCTTTAGAAATATTAAAAATAGTGAAACTGAAAAATCGGTAATTGTGGCTCATTGCTTACTAGAGAATCACAAAATTGGAAGAGAAACTAAACTTTTAAACATTTAGAGAAACCTTTGGAATTGACAATTTGGGAAAAGATATACATTCATAAGAATAAATAGAGAGCCATGAATTTTGAAAATCTCGACAAGAATAATTTGATCTCCGAGTTCATAAAATCGACATCAGATGGCAGTTCAGAAGATGGTGTGAACGGCAAAATTTTGACAATTGGAGTTTGACTTAAAATGGAAGTAAAATTATACTTTTGAAACCGGTATCGTGAAAACACAACTTTATGAGATAATATATTAAAAACATTTTCAACTCATTCATAAATGAGGTCTAGGCGAAAAAATTTTTCTCTTCAAATATAATTTATAAATGTAAATACCTCATAGTGTTACCTCCAACTTTGATTTTGATTAAAAACCATGAATTATATCTGAAGAGAAACATTTTTTTTGCCCAGACCAAGAATCGAACCCAGGACCTTTGGCTTTCTAGGCCAATGCTCTAACATCTGGGCTATCGGGGCGAGTTCCAATCTATCCATTGGAACACGAGTTTAAATATTGTGTATATGTTGGCTGGCTGCATCCCGAAATTCCATAGTGTAAACCACTGTTTGATTCATCCGAGGCTTGGTTTGAGACTTGAAAGCAAATGTAATTTTTTTTTCTTTATCATATACATGGATAGAATACTCCAAGATTGGCGACAGATGAGACACGGTTTCCAAATTAATAGAAACTATAAAATAGACTCTTTGCTTTTTACAGATGATTTGGTATTAATAGCTCCAACAGAAACAGATATACAGTATTCTGTACACAATTTTAATATAATTGCAAAAAAGTACAATATGGAAATCAATACAAAGAAAACTAAAGTGATGACCTTTTGTGGGAAATACCCAATACCTAGCAAAATTGTTTTGGATGATGAAATTTTAGAACGAGTAAACAAATTTAATTATTTGGGTTATAATTTAACATTTCAAGATGAAGCTGACATCAAAGAAAATCACAAATTTTACAAAAACAACGGGGATAATTAACAGTATAATGAAACCATCTTCAGTACAGAAGAACACAAGATTACGGCTTTATAAGGTGCTCGCAAGACCAGTATTAAGATATTGTAGTGAAGCATGGACAATATGAAGAAGAGATGAAAGCCGAATAACAGCAAATGAGATGCGATTTATGTGCCAAACAGCAGGCTACACAAAGTGGGACCATAAAAGAAATGAGGAAATTATGGAAGAGTTGGATGAAGAACCCATTCTTCACCATATACAAAACTACCAGAACAACTGGAAAGCCCATCTTCAACGAATGCCGTCTCATAGAATTCCAAAAGCCATACTTCGCTACTGCCTGCAAGGCAAAAGATAGCTGGGACGTCCAAAAAAGCGCTGGATGGAAAATTCCTCTTTCAGACCGTAACAGGCCACATGGCCATACTTGCATGGATGATGATGAAACCACTGTTTGTTGGCGCATGTGCATGATGTATCATTGGGAACTTAGAAAAATGTTTTGCTTCACATGTTGTAAAGTATTTTCCAAAGATGTTTTGAAATATGTCTTACAAGAAATCTAAATTTGAGATAATATGAAGGCAGACCAAACTCATTTATTAAATAGAACCTCATAATCTTACTTCTTAATATTTTTCATAATAAAAGTACATACCCATTTGATGAAGAATTCTGGGATCCATCATCTTTGCCATTTGTTGGTTGAGTTTTGTCATCTGTGCTTGATTAACATTCTTTACCATATCACCACCTTTGAACAGTCCTTTAATACCACCCATTTTCTTTACAACAGCTGCAAACTTTGTGTATTGCGAAATAAGATCTTTCACTTCTTTCTCAGTCACTCCGGCACCTTGTGCTACCCTCACTATCCTGCCTGTCTGCTTTGTGAACAACTTCGCACCATCTCTGTTGTCCAGTTCTACAATAAATACAATTACCTAATTTATCCACACAACAGACACACTATCTTCACAAATATTTATAAAAATATATAGAGTATTTCAGAATAAATGATTAGGAAAAATTTTGGGCCAAAAAGAGACAAACAGATGAATGGAAAAAAATAACAAAACAGTGAGCTCCATGATTAGATATTATTAAAACTGATGTTTTTATTATTAATTTCATACATCTCAATGATGGATAAATCTTTAAATATGATTTATTCATCATTGAGATGTATGAAATTAATAATAAAAACATCGAAAATAGCCATACTGGCATTTATAATGTAATGTATAATTCCCAAATATGTCTTCTTAATATAGGAGCCGCCATTTGCAAAGATAGAAGCAAAGGCTTCAAAGCATTTGGTGGGCGGGAATTACAACGTATATAGAGAAAGATTTGCGTTTAGATCGGTACTTGCTCAGGTAGCTCAAATGGTAGAGCACTTGGACTAGAAAACCAAGGGTCCCGGGTTCAAGTCCCGGTCTGAGCGTATAATTTTTCTCTTTAAATATGATTATTAAAACTACAGCTTTTAATATAATAAATTTGGGAATTTTAATATTATGAGGGTTATTAATGAGAATCAAATGAATCATGAATTATTCTTACCTCACACTTCTATGCTTTTTTAAACACAGCACTGCAGTATCAGCGAACAATCTTCACCATCGTCAGCTGTTTTCACGACTGTCAAAAGACCGGCAAAAGAAAAAATTGACAGTTGTGAAAACAGCTGACGATGGTGAAGATTGTTTGCCGATACTGTGGTGCTGTGTTTAAAAAACACATAGAAGTATGAGAAGAAGAATTCGCGATTCATTTGATTTTTAAAACTACATCTACCTCATATTTAGTCTTCTTTTCTAAAAAGAAGACAATGGAGGATTATTAGTTTCCCCAAAATGGTCTTAAAAAGGCCAAATATCAGAAGAGGTATAATTTTAATAACATTTAATTATCAATACCTCATAGTGTTACTTCCTACAAATTTTGAGTTCCATGGTCTTTATAAGTGTAGCATTGTATGTTGCAGAGATTTGGACATTACGATGGAATGAGGAAAAGCGACTGGAAGCTTTTGAGATGTGGATATGGAGAAAAATGGAGTGTATAAAATGGACAGATGAAATAAAAAATAAAGATGTACTAGACAGAGTGGGTGAAGGAAGAACAATGCTGGAACTCATAAAGAAGAAGAAAATAAATTTGATTGGCCACTGGCTAAGAAGAAACTGCCTGCTAACAGAAGCCATAGAAAGGAATGAAGGTTAGAGGCAGAAAAAGACATCGGATGATAGACGATATTAGAATAAATGGTTTGTATGCAGGTACAAAAAAGGAAGGCTGAGTTAAGGAAAGAGTGGAAAATCCTGAGTTTACAGTGAAAGACCTGCTCTTGGACAGAACACTATGTATATATGTATGGTCTTCATAGAAAATCATATGTAAAAAGAACATTCTCGTAACTGTGATGGGCAGCACATGTGACACAAATGAGAATGAGAGAAGGGCACAGAAACTTCTTGTGGAAATCCTGGAGGGAAAGCACCTAATAGGATGGCTAAGAATAAGGTGGGAGAAACACATTAGCTATGATTTGAGGAAAGATATTTAAGAAAATTTAATTTGTAGAGAAAAATTTCTGCCTAGACCGAGACTCGAACCCGGGACCTTTGGCTTTCCAGGCCAAATACTCTACCAACTGAGCGACCAAGGCAAGTCGCGATCTAGACGCAAATTTTCCTCTTAAATCACTGTAATTCCCTCATGCCAAATGCTATGAAGCCCTTGCTTCTATCTTTGCAAATGGCAGCTTCTTAGTTAAGAAGACATTTTTATTTGGGAATTTAAACACTACTTTATAAAGCCAGTAAGGCTTCTATTGATGTTTTTATTATTAATTTAACACTTCTCACTGAAGGATAAATTTTATTTGAAGAAAAAAATTTTCGCCTAGACATATGGCCCGGAAAGCCAAAGGTCCCAGGTTTGAGTCTCGGTCTAGGTGAAAAATTTTCTCTTCAAATAAAATTTATCCTTCAGTGAGAAGTGTTAAATTAATAATAAATACATCAATATTTAAGAAAATTTACGTCCCAATTCAGAATGCAACTGTCAGAAGAAGATGTGCAAGGCAAGAATTTTTGTAAGAATAAAATTACTTCAGGTTAAAGGAAAAACTACTGTAATGTAAAAAATATTCTTAATAAATAGTATTACGTGAGGTAAAGTATTATTCAAAAGAAAAAGACGTACAAATGAAGGATAATTTTAAACAAAAATTTTAAAAATTTCTACGGTACACCAAGGATAAAACCTGGGCCCTAGGTATGCCAGTCAGACACAGGAAAGAGGTAGTCTTGCAAATGCAAAGTGTAATATAATCTTTAGCAATCAAATAACTAAATTAAAAAAAAAAAAACTTACCTCCATCATTCATACTATCCATAATGGTCATAAGTCGCTTGAGTCTTGCCATTGATTCCTGTTCACTACCTTTTGATAGAAAGTCTTGACTAAATCCAGGAATCATACCCTGTCAAATAAAACATCAGTTCACAAAAAACCATATTCAAACAATGTTTACTTGACGATTTTTATTATTAATTTAACACTTCTCATAGAAGGATAAATTATATTTGAAGAGAAAAATTTTCGCCTAGACCGGGACCGGGACCAAAGCTTTGGTTTCAAGCATTTGGCGCGAGGGAATTACAACATACATAAGAGAAAAATTTGCGTCTAGATCGTAACTCGCCTCGGTAGCTCAGTTGGTAGAGCACTTGGCCCGGAAAGCCAAGGGTCCCGGGTTCGAGTCCCGGTCTAGGCGAAAATTTTTCTCTTCAAATATAATGTTTACTTGTTCCGCTATTTTAACATTAACTATTTCTACTTTGAAACTAACCATGACATCAGGGAGTTATCTACTATATCTAAAAATTCTAACAGAATCCATATCCGATTCCGATTGAGGGTCTTTCCACTTTTCAGCGGTTGCCCTTTTACCAGCCGGCTGCTGCCCTTCACATCCACATGTGTCAATCACAGAGGTAGATGATCAACAGCCAGTGTAGGGGTGACATGTAGTTAGCATGTCGAGTCCCCCAGCCGTTATAGCTGGTTCCTCAATCTGGAGCCGCTACTTATTGTAGCTACCCAATTGCCTCACGATGCTGGGTGGGCACCGGTCCCATACTGGCCGAAATACCATGAGAAAATTTCTTCCCCCATGGAGATTCGAACCAGCGCAAGTCCCGTAGCTCTGCACCAAGGCTTCCTACCTTAACCGCTTGGCTACGGCGCAAGCATTCATTAATAGTTACTATACTGCAACCACTGATTCTCCAGCCTTGACGTCTTCACGACAGTGTTGCCGATATGGATATGCAGTGGGAGTGGCCGCTTTAAGTATGTGGTTAGCAGACATACAGCTAACAACATCTCAGCGATTTCAAACCTTACTAGCGCACCATAGCTGCATCAAGAGCAGTGATTGGTTGTAGCAGATATCTACTCTCACTACAACCATATCCTTATTGGCAGTAGAGGGTGAATTCTCCCTTTACCCCTCGTAAAACCTAAACTTCAGAGCTGGAGGTATGACGGCTCGGGTATATAGTTGGTTCCAGATGTCTATGGAGCAGATGTAAAAAGTGGCTGTAACAGCAAAAAGTGCACTTCACAAGCGGATAAACCTTATGAGTACACTGCCATGCAATTATGGTTTCTGAACATATTTGTTTGACAACAATGAAATGCAATACTGACAATAATAATAAAATTAATAATAATAATAATAATAATAATAATACTAATAACAATAATATCAAATGTGCCTTTGTTTTGTCTTTCTATATTTATTTGCGGGGCACGTGGTTAAGGCAGTGCGCTACGAACTGGAAAGTCGAGAATTCCGAGTTGCGGTGGGGTCAGGATTTTTAAACTGACCCAAACCTTCTGGTGGTACCATGGTCCTAGGGTCGACTCAGTCTCTAACAGAAATGGGCAAAGGCTGCCGTCAAGCAGGGCTGACAACCCGGCTGATATCAAGTGCCAATTGTCTAGAAAAAGTGGGAGCCTTAACTTCCTAATACCCCAAGGGTCTCCTATGGCCTGTAGTGGGATCACTTTTACTTTTTATATTTATTCGCTTTCTGAAGTGGTGTCGCTGCCATCGGTAATTATGAGCACCTCTACCTCTTCGAATCGCCATGTGAGTGTTCTCTTTCAATAACATTTTATAAACATTTATAATTGTTTGTTTTTCTCCTGAACAAAATCCTTTCCCCTGTTTATGTTTCTTCACAGGAGACATTCCGGAAGGACCTGGCATAGAATTATCGGACATCTTTTTCAGAAGGTATACTGCACTTATTAAAAAACACTTGCACACACCTGCTAAATATAGCACATTCAATACCGTATACTCAATACTTAGCACTTGTTTAATTTTATTGAACAAAATGCTTAATCAATACTTGGGAACAGAATTGATACAAGAACCTGTATTGTAATATTGTGAATAATGCTGACATGGGATTCCCGTCAGACATGTGCAATGCAACCAACGACGCACCAGCGTTTTAAATGAAGGTTGAGTGAAGGGAAAGGCTAGGTTATTGCTTTGCTCCATACACATCTGGTATTTAGTATAGTAAGCAGTTTCAAATCTGGGAATGAGACTCCGACAATTATTTTAGCTTTTTATTTCAGGTTTGAAGTTCTTTTAGGTACCAAAATCTATGACACAGGACCTACACTTTACTACCATCTAAAGGAGAATTGAAAAATTACCCCATTGTCCAATACATTAATTAATATAGACTTAAGTGGAAGGAACATGTGGAGAGGTGATCGTCTGAAAGATGGCCAAAACAAATTCTTATTTGGCTATTCTTTACAATAAGTGACACGACTTTTTTAATTCCTTCATAAACTCCTGTCAAATTTTATTCTTAGGGCTCTATTTTTCAAATTATTTCCCACCATTTACAATGATTTTTACATTTTTTAGTGATTATTTCAATATATTTTTCTATGATATTTAACTACATACGTAGCATGAAGATGTAGCAGCCATATTGATCTTAATGAATATTCTAAGCAAAAACAAAGTTGTGTTCCAGTCCAGCCAACATAGAGTATGTACTAATTAACTGTAAACATATACTTAAGAATTTCAGAACTTACTATTTATTTTTGGGTGTTGCATTCTTTCACAGGTAAGAGTGCTTAAATTGCTTTAGGTTAGCTTTTAGGTTGGTCTTTCACAGATTAGAGTACTTAAATTGCATAGATTTTAGGTTCGTTAAATATCATGTATATTAAGGTAGAATATTTTTATCACTCACCTCATATTGTTCTTCTTATTTGATTTCGGAACATAGTTTCTGTTCCATCCTCAGTATCGTCACGACCGTTGTTCTGTCGTCTTGAAGAGCTGTCCTTCTCTCCTTCCATTAATGAACTTTGAAATTCCCGGTGAGAATGACCTGGTTTCGAGGTTTTTCAGTCAGCCAATGGAAGGAGAGAAGGACAGCTCTTCAAGACGACAGAACAACGGTCGTGACGATACTGAGGATGGAACAGAAACTATGTTCCGAAACTAGTTTATAATCAAATAAGAAGAACAATATGAGGTGAATGATAAAAATATTCTACCTTAATAAATATACCTCATAGTGAGAATTCCTAAAATAAGTAATCATGTATATGTTGACTGTATCCCGTGAATCCATAGTGTAAACCGCTTCGCATTTGTTGGCACATGCGCATGGTGTATGATTGGAACTTAAAAAAAATTTTCGTATCACATGTTGTCAAGAATTCCCGTATATTTTAAAAAGGAATTAAAACTTTAAAGAAAATTGTCAACCATTGCAGGCCAAATCCTACTTTTAAATTTCTCCCAGAAAAGCATTGTGATGTACCAAGACCGTGTCCAAAAAATTATGTGCTGTTTTTAACTGCAAAGCATAGAAATCAAAGCCAGAATCCAGCAATGGCAACCCACTGTGCAAAGCAGATGGACTCCCTGCATGAGTAAAGCAGAGTGTAGTGTGGCAGGACATGGCTTGTGGGAAGGTTGTCAGGGTCATCCATTTCACCTCAGATTGTATTATTTCTCTGTAGTTTAAATGAGAACTTTGGCGCTGGATTTTAGTCTTGCAGTTAAAAATGACATAATTTTTTGGACACAGCCTTGCTATATCACAATTCTCTGGAAGAAATTTCAAGGTAGGTTTCAGTATTCCATGCATTTTTCCTTTTTCAGGCTTGTAGGCATTTTTGTTTAAAATTTAAATTATTTCTTTTATTTAAAGTGTACAGGATCGGCCGCGGTGGACTAGTGGTTATGCTCTTTGCCTCTGGTCCCGAGGGTCGCAGGTTCAAACTCGGCCGGGGTCGATGGATTTTTTAGGACGGAAAAATCCAAGGAAGAAGTCGTCCGGGAGGGACTTTAAACCATGGGTCCCGAGTCTGAAGATTTTCAGGCTCGTAAAAAATCCTTAAGCCTGAATGAAAAGGCCTCTAAGCAAAATTTACCGAATTATCCCGTCCTAGTACTACCTTGGTTTCCTAGATGTCAGTATGAGGCGGAACGCTGACCACGGACCACTCACAAATGACATCTATACGAAAACAAGTGTAACTAAATTAGTATGGTACAAATTCTTCCCTGTAGGGGGAGAGCGCCTAAATCTCTGTAAAGGGAAAACAATGGGCTTACAATACAATACAATTTAAAGTGTACAGGAGAAAAAACAAAAGTCTACTATTGGTTAAATTCAGAATTGATGCTGTGCTAATATGGAAGTCGCATAGTATAATTTAATAGTAAGAAAACACGAGAAAATCATTCAGTTCAATAAAAATCATCTCAGAAATAAAATGTACCAAGCAAAAACAATAAATGTTTTAAGAAGTAGAATTGAATTTCTTTAACAGAATAAAAGTGGACTTTGCTTGTTTTTCCCTGTACTCTTCATTTAGTATCTTTGATGAATTCATTTGAACATTAATATGTAACAGAAATAAAGATAATTACCATAATCTGTGAAAAAGGTCCCATTTTCATAATATTCTGGAACTGTTCGTACATGTCTCGTAGTGTGAACTGGCCGTGTTTTATCTTCTCTATCAGCTCTTCATTGTCATCTAGCTTAAGTTCGTTTACTTTGTCTATCAAACCTTCTATATCACCCATACCTAGCAACTTGCTAACAAATGGCTTTGTCTTGAAAGGTTCAAAGTCATCAATGTGTTCTCCAGTACCAATAAAGATAATAGGACTCTGTGTTGCTGCAACACTAAACATATAAACATTGAAATATTAATAGAGAGTTTGAATTTTAACAACTCACCTCATATTTGAAGAGAAAAATTTTCGCCTAGACCGAGACTCGAACCCGGGACCTTTGGCTTGCGTCTAGATCGTAACTCGCCTCGGTAGCTCAGTTGGTAGAGCATTTGGCCCGGCAAGCCAAAGGTCCCGGGTTCGAGTCTCGGTCTAGGCGAAAATTTTTCTCTTCAAATATAATTTATCTTTCATTGAGAAATGTTAAATCAATAATAAAAACATCATTAGAAGCCTTACTAGCTTTATAAAGTAATGTTAAATTCCCAATAAATGTCTTCTTAACTAAGAAGCCACCATTTGCAAAGATAGAAGCAATGGTTTCAAAAGCATTTGGCGATAGGGAATTACAACGTATATAAGAGAAAAATTTGCGTCTAGATCGTAACTCGCCTCGGTAGGTCAGTTGGTAAAGCATTTGGCCCGGCAAGCCAAAGGTCCCGGGTTCAAGTCTTGGTCTACGCGAAAATTTTTCTCTTCAAATATAATTTATCTTTCATTGAGAAATGTTAAATCAATAATAAAAACTCACCTCATATTTGTAATTTCTTGAAGAATAATTTTGATATGTTACATATCATTAACAATTCTTTCTAACTTAAATTAAATTACGAAGTCAATTTACAAGATAGACAATCACAGGATGGCAGTTGTGATCGTGGTGTTGCATTGAAAATGTCACAAAGGCAATGAAGAAACTTAAGTCTGCATAAAAATCAAGAAATATGAGGTGAGTCAAAATACAACTCAAATTAATTCTTTCTAACTGTTGAATCAGCAGTTGGTGATCCTGTAGGTTGATTTCTGCTCCCTCTGTTGGCTAACCGACGAACTTCCAAATCAAATTTCTTTCCCTGGGAATTAAAAAAATTCACGATTTTATTTTTATTTTTGTGGATGTGAATTTTCTCCCAAATTGTGAGTTCCTTAGATTTAAGGATAATTCACAACCACCAAAAAAAAAATAAAAATAAAAAATTATAATTTTGAAATTCCTGGGGAAAGAGATTTGATTTGGAAGTTCATCGGTCACCCAACAAAGGGAGCAGAATGTTAATATTATTCGTTTTTAAACACCTTAATGATGGACAAATTATATTTGAAAAGAAAAATATATGCCTAGACTGGGGTTTGAACCCAGGACCTTTGACTTTCTATGTCAATGCTCTTCCATCTGAGCCACCTAGGCCTCCAATCTAAATGTGTATTTTTCTCTTACACATAGTTAATTCCCTAACCCCAAATGCTACGAGCCGTTGCTACGATTTTTGCAAATGGCGGCTTCTTTATTAAGAAGACTTTTTATTGGGAATTTAAACATTACTTATAAAGCCAGTAGTGCTTCTTTCAATGTTAATATTATTCGTTTTTAAACACCTTAATGATGGGCAAATTATATTTGAAAAGAAATCTACCTACAGGATCACCAACCATTGATTCAACATTTAGAAAGAACTGATAATGATACGTAATATATCAAAACTAGTCTTCAAGAAATCTACAAATATCAGGTGAGTCATTAAAATTCTAACTCTCTATTAATTGTAATAAACCACATAGTGTTACTTCCTTTAAATATTAAGAAAATAAATATTGTGTTTATCCATATCCATATATAAATAAAAACAATTTTCCTTTAATCTCCAAAGCAATTTTATCAGATAATACAATTTTTTTTTATATTAAGTTAGTGCAAGTTTCCTAAAACACTATATTGTGCATTACTGTGAATATGAGGCTTGCAGTTCACCAATATTTCATCATCACATCTGGCTCAAGCCAGTATCAAGTCAACGCTTGAGGACATTAGATGGACTCTGGTAAAATGCTAGGGAACTACAAGTCTCTTAACCCTGATCCAGAAGACTGAAATTTGTGATTCCATCTGTTATAGCCTGAATAATCACTTGTTCTATTTCAATTACAGGTATCTGAAGCATGTGTATGAATAAGAAAAAAAAAAGAGTTACCAGGTAAAAGATAACTATAAGTGGAATTTCGAAAAGCAAAATTAATTATATTTGAAGAGAAAAATTTTCGCCTAGACCGAGACTCGAACTCGGGACCTTTGGCTTGCTGGACCAAATGCTCTACCAACTGAGCTACCAATTAATGTCTTCTTAACTAAGAAGCCGCCATTTGCAAAGATAGAAGCAAAGATTTCAAAGCATTTGACAAGAGGGAATTACAACGTATATAAGAGAAAAATTTGCATCTAGATCGCAACTCGCCTCGGTAGCTCAGTTGGTAGAGCATTTGGCCCGGCAAGCCAAAGGTCCTGGGTTTGAGTCTCAGTCTAGGCAAAAATTTTTCTCTTCAAATATAATTTATCCTTCAGTGAGAAGTGTTAAATCAATAATAAAAATATAAAAATTAATGCTTGAACTGGGACTTGAACCCAGACCTCTGATTCTACGCTCCATATACTATCCAATCCATGTTACCGTACAAACGTTAATATTTCTACCCTTATATACAATTTTCTAATCATCTGAAGGCACATAGACAGCACTACCAATAGCCAACCGGCTATTCAAGAAGAATTTTTAATGAGAATTTTACAATACCTTTTTAAGCAGTAAAGCTTAATATTTTTATATTATATATATAAATATTAATACTTTCCAATACTGGACAATATTATTTTGAAAGGAAAAATTAATACTTGAACTGAGACTTGAACTCCAGACCTCTAGTTCAATCCACTAGTATGCTATCCATTACACCATTCAAAACATGATACAAATTAAGGTAGAATATTTTTATCACTCACCTCATATTGTTCTTCTTATTTGATTATAAACTAGTTTCGGAACATAGTTTCTGTTCCATCCTCAGTATCATCACGACCGTTGTTCTGTCGTCTTGAAGAGCTGTCCTTCTCTCCTTCCATTGGCTGACTGAAAAACCTCGAAACCAGGTCATTGTCACCGGGAATTTCAAAGTTCATTAATTTCTTCTTTTCGCTCTTTTGAATGTAGATCTTTTCCCAAACAGTAAGTTCTTTTGGTTTTTCTATTTGTTTTAATAATTTTGCTTCTTTCTCGATAAGATGTTTTTCAGACCATGCATGGGCAGCCACTGCAGATTTTTCTACTTCCCCTTTCTTGACATTCCTGAGATGTTCTTTAACTCTAGTTTTCAAATTTCTTTTAGTTTTTCCTATGTAGAATTTCTCACATTCTTCACATTTAATTTGATAAATCCCTGATTTGTTTTCTTCTTTAATTTTCTCATTCTTATTAGGTCTAATCAGTCTACTGATGCTGTAGTCATTTTTAGGTGCTAACCTTATGTTGAAATCTTTAAAAAATTTTTGAAACTTGTGGTGTTTTAATGGATGATATGTGAATTTTCAAAATTTTACATTATCTTCTTTTACTTTTAGAAGAGTGCTTTGATTAATAAATTTTTGTCTTTTGAACTTGTTTATTTTTTTGAGTATCATTTTTATAGCAAAACCATTTTTCGTGGCTACGTTGATTATGTGTTCTTTTTCTTTTTCATAATTTTCTTTGTTCATTGGTATGTTCACCAATCTATGTGTCAAACTATTGAAAACTGCTTCTTTGTCTTCAAGACGACAGAACAACGGTTGTGATGATACTGAGGATGGAACAGAAACTATGTTCCGAAACTAGTTTATAATCAAATAAGAAGAACAATATGAGGTGAGTGATAAAAATATTCTACCTTAATGAATATACCTCATAGTGAGAATTCCTAAAATAAGTAATGATACAAATGTTAACATTTCTTTTCTCACATACAATTGTCTAATTGTCCGAAGGCAGATAGACGGCTCTACCAATAGCCAACAGCTGGCTTCTATTCAAGGAGTAAAAAAAGAAATATATATATTTTTTGTTTTGTTTATGTTTTTATTTAAATTAACATTTTTCCAATCCTGGACAGAATCTAATTTAAGAAAGAAAAATTAACATCTGAACCAGGATTTGAACCCTGAACCTCTTGTTTGCTATGAGTGTGCTGTCCATTACACCATACAAATGACAATATAAACATTAACATTTCTTTCAACTTATACAATTCTCTTGAACGTTTATAGGAAAAAATCACTGAGGTTTAATTCAATCTTTAATTTAAATTTAATCTTATATGATTCTTGTTTGTCTGAAGGCTAATAGCTCTCACTGCCATCTCGCCAACTGACGTCTTCTATTCAGAAGTATTTTTATTGAGAATTTATACATTACTTTTTAGTGGTAAAGCTTAATATTTTTATTTGAATTATCATTTTTTCAATGTCCACCGCTGTGGTCTTCAGGTAGCATGCTGCCTTATCATGCAGTGAGCCCAGGTTCGATCCCTGGTCAGGACAAGCTCCTGGGTGAGGTTTTTTTCCGGGGTTTTTCCTCACCTGTAAGACAAATGTGAGGAAGCTTAGGGCCCAACGGTCCCCGAAAATGACCCGGCCATCATCATCATCATTATTCTTCACCAGTGTGGAAAGCAACGGGAAGCTACCACACCTACAATTCCCTAGTAAAGCTGCAAAGCATAGCATGAAAATGCTATGATTGCAGTGAAAGACCTGCCCTCGGGCAGAATTACTATGGATGGATGGATTTTTCAATCCTGGATATATATATAAGTGGAATACTTACGCACTAAGGGCTCCTCCTCCCTTCGCATGGCCATCCAATTTTGTTATAATAACAGAACCTACATCTACTTTATCTTTAAAAGCCTTAGCTTGTGCCTCACAAGCTTGACCAATCGTAGCATCCATCACGAAAATAATATTGTCAGGTCTCTGTAAAAATCAAACATATTCCCATTAAACACAATCTACTGATTATAATGGAATGAACAGCAAATCTTCAAGTGTGAATGTCTCAGATCAACTAGAAGAAAAAATGATGTATCAATTTTAGTTTGGAAAAGTGTGATTTCTGGGTTATAAGGCTTAAAGTAAGATCATATTTCACTCCAATTTTTTTTACTGGAATTTTTAACAAGTACAGTGCAATTTCATTAAAAGGCTTTTCAAGGAAAAAATGTAAAGCTATAAATTGACATATCCACTCTTTAACAATTTATATAATTAGCATTACAATTAAAAGCTGGGTGTTAAAAAAATTGACAAATTTTGCTCAAATATTCCTTATTTAAGACTTGAGATTCTTTTATGTTACGTAGACCTGAGACCCAAACGAGACCTATAGCTTTACTTCCCTTCTGAAGGAAGCCATACTCACAAGGGAACTGTCAATCATTGCATGCCGAAACCTACTTTGAAATTTCTTCCAGAGAAGTGTTGTGACATACCAAGGCAATATCCAAAAAAATTATCTGCCTTTTAATGGCGTCATTAAAATCCAATGCCAAATCTTTCATTTAAACTATAGCAAAGTAATACCATTTGTGAATTGATAGATTGGATAACCCTCACTACCTACTATCTGCGCTGCGTCCCGCCACACTTCACACCGATCTTACTATGCAGAAAGTCCATCTGCTCTTCAGTGGACTGCCTGCTGGACTTTAGCTTCAATTTCTGTGCCTTGCAATTAAAAGGCACATATTTTTTTAGGAAACGACCTTGGTATATCACAACACTTCTCTGGGAGAAATTTCAAGATAGGTTTCAGCATATAATGGTTGACAGTTCCCTTGTCAAATTTTTAATAGGGAAATTATGATTTTTTAACCAAGGTTAACATGGAAGGAAAACATGAAGATAGTAATGCAAGCTAGAGGGCTAAGCATCGAAGATGCCCAAGACCGTAGGCTTTGGAGGTTTGGCACGGGAAGACGGCAGCAGCTGTAAAAACCCGAAGATAGATAGATGATTTTTTAATGTTTGCATACTGCCAGTAAGGTACAGCACTACTAACAAGTGCATGATAAGATAATTGACATAGTAATATGTATCAAAAGGTCTGTCGTTCGAGTCTCACTCAAATTTGAGGTAAATAAAAATTGTTTTTACATGGTAAAACAGAGTTGTAACATATGTAGAATTAGAATATATCAATAAAAGTGAGGTAGAAGTAATTAGAAAGTAGATAAATAAGAAAGAGAGAGGGAAAGGAAAATAGAGGTATCTGGTAGAAAAAAAAATGTAATTTTTTAAAAATATCTGATTATGGCACATTTGATAACAAATCTTTGTTTCTTTATGCCCTCCACAAAACTGGAATCAACTGTCATTCACTTGATTACCAGAGTAAATTTTGGTATTGGACTCCCAACCAGGAAAGGTGAAATATGGTGAAATTAAATGTTTCTTACCTCTCCTCATATAAATTTTCTAAGTTGATCGCGATTTCGAGACTATAACTGTCTCATCCTCAGAACTTTGTTGGCAACTGACAGTTCTGAGGATGAGACAGTTATAGTCTCGAAATCACAATCAACTTAGAAGAAGTTCTGAGGATGATACAGTTATAGTCTCAAAATCGCAATCAACTTAGAAAATGTATATGAGGAGAGGTAAGAAACATTTAATTTCACCATAAATTAAATCTCATAGTGATTAATTCCTATAAAAGTTAAAAAAAAAGGTGAAATATTTAACTCAGTGTATTTTATATTACAGCAAGGCCGTTTTATTAAATTGTAAATGAATTAAGTTATGTATATAGGAAATAACACTATGAGGTTTTTTAGTATTAAGGTAGAATATTTTTATCACTCACCTCATATTGTTCTTCTTATTTGATTATAAACTAGTTTCGGAACATAGTTTCTGTTCCATCCTCAGTATCGTCACGACCGTTGTTCTGTCGTCTTGAAGAGCTATCCTTCTCTCCTTCCATTGGCTGACTGAAAAACCTCGAAACCAGGTCATTCTCACCGGGAATTTCAAAGTTCATTAATTTCTTCTTTTCGCTCTTTTGAAGAAATTAATGAACTTTGAAATTCCCGGTGAGAATGACCTGGTTTCGAGGTTTTTCAGTCAGCCAATGGAAGGAGAGAAGGATAGCTCTTCAAGACGACAGAACAACGGTCGTGACGATACTGAGGATGGAACAGAAACTATGTTCCGAAACTAGTTTATAATCAAATACGAAGAACAATATGAGGTGAGTGAAAAAAATATTCTACCTTAATGAATATACCTCATAGTGAGAATTCCTAAAATAAGTTTTTTTAGTATTGTTTATTTTTTATTATTTCACTCACCTCATACTTCATAACTTCTTGCAGACCTAGGTTTCATCACAACTTTTGTGACATTCTCAATGCTGTGTCACGTTCACAACCTATGTCCAACGGCCTTCTATCGTCAGTTGTGAACGTGACACAGCATTGAGAATGTCACAAAAGTTGTGATGAAACCTAGGTCTGCAAGAAGTTATGAAGTATGAGGTGAGTGAAATAATAAAAAATAAACAATACTAAAAAAACTTATTTTAGGAATTCTCACTATGAGGTATATTCATTAAGGTAGAATATTTTTTTCACTCACCTCATATTGTTCTTCGTATTTGATTATAAACTAGTTTCGGAACATAGTTTCTGTTCCATCCTCAGTATCGTCACGACCGTTGTTCTGTCGTCTTGAAGAGCTATCCTTCTCTCCTTCCATTGGCTGACTGAAAAACCTCGAAACCAGGTCATTCTCACCGGGAATTTCAAAGTTCATTAATTTCTTCTTTTCGCTCTTTTGAAGAAATTAATGAACTTTGAAATTCCCGGTGAGAATGACCTGGTTTCGAGGTTTTTCAGTCAGCCAATGGAAGGAGAGAAGGATAGCTCTTCAAGACGACAGAACAACGGTCGTGACGATACTGAGGATGGAACAGAAACTATGTTCCGAAACTAGTTTATAATCAAATACGAAGAACAATATGAGGTGAGTGAAAAAAATATTCTACCTTAATGAATATACCTCATAGTGAGAATTCCTAAAATAAGTTTTTTTAGTATTGTTTATTTTTTATTATTTCACTCACCTCATACTTCATAACTTCTTGCAGACCTAGGTTTCATCACAACTTTTGTGACATTCTCAATGCTGTGTCACGTTCACAACCTATGTCCAACGGCCTTCTATCGTCAGTTGTGAACGTGACACAGCATTGAGAATGTCACAAAAGTTGTGATGAAACCTAGGTCTACAAGATGAAGTATGAGGTGAGTGAAATAATAAAAAATAAACAATTTAAATGAATTACCAATTATAAAAATACTTATAATCTTATTCAATTCATCATGATATTTATTTAGTGAGCCTAGTGGTTGGATAACAAAATCAATGGCACATTTGGTGACAATTGTTAGAACATTCATACTTCATTATACCAAGGCCATAAAGAAACAGGATTTGTTATCAAGTGGACCATGATCTGATCCACTATATTGTTCACTTGCTGAATTATTCATTCACAGGATGAGATAATCTACTGCTTCCAACTGAAAGGGTTAAATTAAATATGAAATGTAAATATTTACGTAGCACCCTTAAAAGAACACTGGGAAAGAAAGTAAGAAAAGAAACACATTTAAAATTTTATAAAGTATTGGTTCAGAAATATGGACTCTGGATAAACAGACAATTAAAATAATAGAGGCCACAGAAATGAAATATTTACAATTTGTGGTAGGATATACTTTAATGGATAAAAAAAACGAAGTGAAGATATTCATAAAGAACTACGAATATTCAGTTTCACAGATAAAATAGAAAAGTAGGGGAGAAAATGGTATGAACTGTCTGCAGAATGGATACCAACAGATTGCCTAGCAAAAGTCTGAACTATCATCCGAGAGGAGAAAAAGGAGATCGGGGATGCCCATGAAAGAGACAGACACAGCAGCTATGATACTTGGAGTTGGAATGAACCAATACGGTTTAATCTTTGTTAGAAGAAGAATGTAGGGGCACGCCGTAGCATAGTGGTTAAGGCACTGAGCTACAAGCCGGAGGGTCGAGGGTTCAAGTCCCGTTGGGGTCAGGATTTTTTAAACTGACCCAAACCCTCTGGCGGCACTACGGCCCTGAGGTCGACTCAGCCTCTAATGGAAATGAGTACCAGACACTTGTTCTGGGGTAAAGGCGGCCGTCACGCAGGGCTGACAACCCGGCTGACATAAAGTGCCAATTGTCTAGAAAAAGTGGGAGCCTTAACCTCCTGCTACCCCAAGGGCCTCCTGAGGCCTGTTGTGGGATCACTTTACTTTACTTTTACTAGAAGAAGGATGTAAATATTAAAATAGTTTTGATTAAAATACTTACAATTGCATTAGAAACTTGTAACATTTCTTCAAACAATGATTCTTCCTGTTTGTGTCTGCCGCTAGTATCTACGATAATTATTTCAAAACCTTCCTTTTTGAACATCTCCACACCATCTTGTGCTATTACAACAGGATCTACCTCAGTATAACTGCAACCAAAACATTATTATTATTATTATTAAATTAATATTAAGAAGATAAGCTTTTACTATGATTGAAACCAGTAAATTAATGTTTTATTATTATTATTACAAACTTTGTAATGGATACCATATGGGAAAGGAAACAGAGGTCAACCTAGATTTAAATGGATGGGTGTTATAGGAACAGGTATGAGGGAGTAGGTCTAGAAGAATTGGAATGGGAAGATAGAGAAAAATGGAGAATGAAGATAAAAATTTAAAATGCTTTGGGCATAGGAAGATGTTTGATTATATTATAAACCTGTTTATAAATAAATAAATAATTTTTGAAGAGAAAAATTATACACACAGACTGGAGTTTGAACCCAGGACCTTTGGCTTTCTAGCCAATGCTCTACTACTGAACTACCCGAGAAACTCCAATCTAAATGCAAATTTTTCTCTTTATCGCCAGTTGCTCAATCATGCAAAAGACAGCTTCTTGTTTAAGAAGACTTATCAGGAATTTAAACACTACTTTATAAAGCCAGTAGGGATTCTTTTGATGTTTCTATTATTAATTTAACACTTCTCATTTAATTATATTTGAGTTGTTTAACTCAAACTCAAATATAATTAAAATAAATCTGATAGTGTTATTTCTAACATATATTTAACTTCTCACTTAATTTAACACTTCAACATATAAGAGAAAAATTTGCGTTTAGATAGGAGTTTTTCAGGTAGCTCAGAGATAGAGCATTGGCCTAGAAAGCCAATGGTCCTGGGTTCAAACCCCAGTTGAGCGTATAATTTTTCTCTTCAAATATAATTTATCCTTGAAGTGAGAAGTGTCCACCGCTGTGGTCTTGAGGTAGTGTGCTGCCTTGTCATGCAGCGGGCCCAGGTTTGATTCCCGGTCAGGACAGGCTCCTGGGTGAGGTTGTCTTCGGGGTTTTTCTTCACCTGTAAGACAAATGTCAGGAAGCTTAGGGCCCAACGGTCCCCGAAAATCATCCGGACATCATCATCATCCTTATCATTATCATCATCATCCATCACCGGTGTGGAAAGCAACGGGAAGCTACCACACCTGTAATTCCCTAGTAAAGCTGCAAAGCATAGCATGAAAATGCTATGATTGCAGTGAAGGACCTGCCCTCGGGCAGAATTAAAAAGAAAAAGTGAAAAGTGTTAATTAATAATAAAAACATCAAATAAATAATAATAATAATTATTATTATTTATGATGTTTTTATTATTAATTTAACATTTCTCAATGAAAGATAAATTAAATTTGAAGAGAAAAATTTTCGCCTAGACCGGGACTCGAACCCGGGACCCTTGGCTTTCCGGGCCAAGTGCTCTACCAACTGAGCTACCGAGGCGAGTTACGATCTAGACGCAAATTTTTCTCTTATATACGTTGTAATTCCCTATCGCCAAATGCTTTTGAAACCATTGTTTCTATCTTTGCAAATGGCGGCTTCTTAGTTAAGAAGACATTTATTGGAAATTTAACATTACTTTAAAAAGCCAGTAAGGCCTCTAATGATGTTTTATATTATTAATTTAATATTTCTCAATGAAAGATAAATTAAATTTGAAGAGAAAAATTTTCGCCTAGACCGGGACTCGAACCCGGGACCCTTGGCTTTCCGGGCCAAGTGCTCTACCAACTGAGCTACCGAGGCGAGTTACGATCTAGACGCAAATTTTTCTCTTATATACGTTGTAATTCCCTATCGCCAAATGCTCAGTTGGTAGAGCACTTCGCCCGGAAAGCCAAGGGTCCCGGGTTCGAGTCCCGGTCTAGGCGAAAATTTTTCTCTTCAAATTTAATTTATCTTTCATTGAGAAGTGTTAAATTAATAATAAAAACATCATTAGAGGCCTTACTGGCTTTTAAAGTAATGTTAAATTTCCAATAAATGTCTTCTTAACTAAGAAGCCGCCATTTGCAAAGATAGAAACAATGGTTTCAAAAGCATTTGGCAATAGGGAATTACAACGTATATAAGAGAAAAATTTGCGTCTAGATCGTAACTCGCCTCGGTAGCTCAGTTGGTAGAGCACTTGGCCCGGAAAGCCAAGGGTCCCGGGTTCGAGTCCCGGTCTAGGCAAAAATTTTTCTCTTCAAATTTAATTTATCTTTCATTGAGAAATGTTAAATTAATAATAAAAAAATCATTAGAGGCCTTACTGGCTTTTAAAGTAATGTTAAATTTCCAATAAATGTCTTCTTAACTAAGAAGCCGCCATTTGCAAAGATAGAAACAATGGTTTCAAAAGCATTTGGCGATAGGGAATTACAACGTATATAAGAGAAAAATTTGCGTCTAGATCGTAACTCGCCTCGGTAGCTCAGTTGGTAGAGCACTTGGCCCGGAAAGCCAAGGGTCCCGGGTTCGAGTCCCGGTCTAGGCGAAAAATTTTTCTCTTCAAATTTAATTTATCTTTCATTGAGAAATGTTAAATTAATAATAAAAACATCATTAGAGGCCTTACTGGCTTTTAAAGTAATGTTAAATTTCCAATAAATGTCTTCTTAACTAAGAAGCCGCCATTTGCAAAGATAGAAACAATGGTTTCAAAAGCATTTGGCGATAGGGAATTACAACGTATATAAGAGAAAAATTTGCGTCTAGATCGTAACTCGCCTCGGTAGCTCAGTTGGTAGAGCACTTGGCCCGGAAAGCCAAGGGTCCCGGGTTCGAGTCCCGGTCTAGGCGAAAATTTTTCTCTTCAAATTAAAAATTTTATTATTATTTAGTTCATCAATAATTTTTCTGAGATAGACGCTTATTAGACTTAGTTATACTCTAATTCTTATAACTTGATTACTACGAGTTAATACTGAAAAGTTTCCAGTATTAACATTTAATAATTTAAAATTTAAATTAAAATGTTTTATATCTCACTTCAAATCCAGTCTTTTAATTAAACTGTTTTCGAAGCTTGGGAAGCTTCATCTTCAGTAATTTCTTGTCGACTGATGTTATGCTGATCAGGAGAACTGTTTCTTCCTCCCTTTGTTGGTGGACCGATTAACGTCCAGACCAAATCAGAATCTCCAGGAATTTCGAAGTTCATAAGTCTTTTTACCCGTTTTTTAATGTGGATTTTTTCCCAAATCGTGAGTTCTTTTTGTTTAATTAGACTAGCTTTTGTATCAATTAGATATTTAACATCAGTCGACGAGAAATTACTGAAGATGAAGCTGCCCAAGCTTTGAGACCGCTTTAATTAGGAGACTGGATATGAGGTGAGGTAAGGTGTAAAACATTTTAATATTGTTTATTTTTTATTATTTCACTCACCTCATACTTCATAACTTCTTGCAGACCTAGGTTTCATCACAACTTTTGTGACATTCTCAATGCTGTGTCACGTTCAACTGACGTCCAACGGCCTTCTATCCTGCAGACTGACCTCCGCGCCATCTGATGGCTGACTGACAAATTTCCTAATCAGTCCTCTCTCCTTATAACCGGATATTTCAAAATTCATAGTTGTATTTTCATTCTTGCATATGTAAATTTTTTCCCAAATTGTGAGTTCCTTCGGTTTTTCCAATTGTTTAAGTAATTTTGTTTTGGTTTCTATTCTATGTTTTTCTGACCAGGCATGTGCAGCTATTGCAGATTTTTCGGTTTCTCCATTTTTAACATTTCTGAGGTGTTCTTTTAATCTTGTATTTAGATTCCTTTTTGTTTTTCCTATGTATATCTTTTCACAATCTTTACAATTAATTTGATAAATTCCCGATTTTTTGCCATCTTCAATCTTTTCATTTTTGTTGGTTTTTATTAAATTATCCAAGCTGTAATCATTTTTCGGTGCTAATTTAATGTTGAATTTGTTGAAGATTTTTTGAAACTTGTCAAATACTAAAGGATGGTATGTGAACTTCTTGAATTTTTTGCCAATATTTTCATCTGTGTGAAGAGTACTTTCATTAGTGATTTTTTGTTCTTTAAATTTATTTATTTTCTTGTGTATCATCTTCTCTTGAAAACCATTATCCTTCGCAATTTTTATGATGTGTTCTTTCTCTTTATTGTAATTTTCTTTGCTCATGGGGACATTCACAAGTCTGTGTGTTAAACCATTAAATACTGCCTGTTTGTGTGAAAAATGGTTAAATCCAGTAGCTTTTATATAATTGTCGATGTGAGTTTCTTTTCTGTAGATTCCAAATTCTATTTTCTTTTTTTCTTCATTCCTAATCAATTTAAGGTCTAAAAATGGTATTTGATGATTATTTTCTATTTCCATTGTAAATTTGATTGTTTTATTTTGAATATTTAACAGTTTAATAATAATAATAATAATAATAATAATAATAATAATAATGTTTTATTTATTCTGGCAGAGTTAAGGTCATAAGGCCTTCTCTTCCACTCAACCAGCACAAATACAAATAAATATTTGACAAATATAGATATACACTATACTAATTATAAACAGTTAAAGATACATTAAATGTAGCAATGTAAATTTCTTGTACAAACAACATTTTATACAATAATAACAATAATAATACTTACGATAATAATAATAACAATAATAATGATAATATAATAATAATAATAATATAATAATGATAATAATATAAATGTGATAAATTATACGAGAAACACCAATTAATATATGTACCTTAAACTGGGTAATAATGAAGTCGACGTTTGAGCAAATATAAATTTAGATTTACCTCCACAATAACCTCAAACTACAATAAATAAATAAAATAAATAAATAAAGTCTGATATGTCCCTTTAGGGCAAAGGCCTAGTAGTACAATAGTATGTTTTAATAAGCTCAAACGGTTATGTTTGTAATAAATTCAACAAATAAATTAAACACTTGCTAACTTCACTCATGAATAAAAAGACCCGAATTTGCCCGAGTCCACCTGATTGTTCTTGTGCCACCTACACAAGCTCGTTACGATGTGCCAAACAGCTATCCGTCTCATCACTAAATAAAACATATTAGATCTATACAAAGCAATAAAATGATCCTTTGAACTTAAGTTCTGGCAACACAAATTTCAAAAATATCTTTATTAATGGCATCCTCTAATTGTTTCTGTTTTACTATTGCTATGATATCATCTACATATCTTCTCCAAAATTGAAACATCAAAGGATGTGCTTTGGTTACATGACATTCAAAGTTCCCCATAAACATGTTAGCTAAGAATGGTGATAATGGATTTCCCATTGCAAGTCCTGATTTTTGTCTAAAGTACCTTCCTCTAATATAGTAAAACATTTTAATTTAAATCTTGAATTAAACCTTTTCTATAAAAGTTCAATTGAATATTTTTCTTAGCTGTTAGGATTCATATGGCACCGAAAAGCATATCACAATATTACCTAACTCTAATACAGTAGAATGTAAGTTGGTAATGATGCAATGCATGCCATCTTCTACAAAAATAATCAGAACTGACAAAAATCCATGTGTTGCTTAACACATTGGTGACTGACAGCTGTGCGTTCCACCTACCTCTGCTAGACCGGACATTTCTGTCAGTGGGGTGGACTTTTAAATTTTAAACCGCGCTAGCACAGTGTGGTTTTCACATCAATATATTTACAGTCAATAACAATAATACATAAGTAATTCTTTATTAGTGTTCTCACCAGACCTTCTAGTATAAATTGAAGATGTGATAGCGTTGGAAATATTCCCCTTTATATAAAGGCACATTGCAAAAGAGCATATATAGTGAGTTATATTTGAAGAGAAAAATTTTCGCCTAGACCGGGACCAAGGGTCCCGGGTTCGAGTCCCGGTCTAGGCGAAAATTTTTCTCTTCAAATATAATTTATCCTTCTATGAGAAGTGTTAAATTAATAATAAAAATCGTCAATATATAGTGAGTTTCTTTTCTTGTGTTCACTGCAAACGCAACAAGGTTTGGAGGGGTATTTTTTTCTTTCCAGTCACAATTCGTGATAATTTATGTTTCTTCGTCTCAGCCTCCCTGGTGGGTTTTGAAGTGATGTCTTAGAAGTGGTTTCCTTTTCCCTCTGTCTTTCTTCCTCTTCCCTGTCGTCTGTTCCTAATTTCACGACTGCCAAACAAGAGACTGTTTGACATTTTGTTGTTAGGGTTTTGAAATTTATAGAATCTGAATGCATTAAAGAGTGCACAATTCAGAAGCCATAATACAACTTTCTTGCTCCATTTCACTGTTTTTCTAAGGATGTAGTAATATGATACGTACTGGTCAGCCCTGTCTATGCCCTTCACATACTTATATTGAAGTATTCAATAGGGAATTTTTACAACTTTACCCCTCCCACTCTCGTGTTGCCTGATGTAATGTGCTAACCATTCTTAAGACTCTTTTATCTTTCCATGTTTGAAGCAAAAGTTCCCCCTGGTTTGAGTATATTTGCTGCTTCCACAAATGATTTTGGAACCCCTCTGTTAATCCTTATTGCCACAAACTCTCGTCTTTCTTTCGAGCAAATTTTCAGCTATAGCCACACTATTATAATAATTATCCTGGTTGACATGATGCCACAGATATAAATTCGGCTCCAGAACGCAAATTAGTGTTTCTCCTCATTTTTCCCCTCTGCAACATATATTTACAGGTTACATACATATCCCGTAATCGCCTAACTACCAGCACTAAAATTCCATATTTCACCACTTTCTGTAAAGATGGAAATTTCATGAAAGAGAAGAGAGGAGTAAAAAACAACTAAAATTGATTTCACAATGAGAAAAAACAAAATTGCATGCCTCTTTCAAAAGCGAAGAGACAGGGAAACCATACAGAATGTAAAAAAAGAAATCTCCATGCCCGGTCATCTAGTGCTGGACATTTAAACATGGAGATCTCCGTGGCCCGTCACCAATGTGTTAATAAAGCTACAATAACCGGGGAGCACAACATGCTGATTATGTGTCACCTACATATTGATGGGGAAGTGAGTGACACGTGTGGAAGTGAGGCCAGCAGCAAGCTGTTACAAGGATCTTCTAGCCCTGTTGCATCATGGAATATAAAAAAATTAATAGATACCTTCCATAGAATGGAATTCTGGCCTTTGTGGCATTCTGTTTCAGCTGATCATAAGCACCAGCACGGAAAGTATCAGCACACACTAGACAAGCTTTCCAATTCTTCTTCTGATAATGGTATGCCAACTTGGTACATGTGGTGGTTTTTCCAGAACCTTGTAGACCTACAAACATAATTATGTTGGGTTTCCCTTTAATGGGCTGATGAGCTTTCACCCCTGGATCCACAAGCTGAAACCAAACAACAAAATCAATTCAACAACATGAATATCCCAACATATCATTTACTAAATTTATTATTTAGATGTTTGAATGACACTTTGTACAAACATTTTTGGTTACTTCCCGTTAAAATTTTTAATAATGAATCTTTTCTTGGTCAGATGTAGATCAGAAAGCCTAGTATCAGTACTATTGAATTTTATTTTAATTGTTTCTTCATCCTTTTTAGAAAATTCCAAAGGATCTAAGACATTGAGGTTGTTCTCATGAAAATATTTTCTAATTTTTTTTACGTATCTTCATTTGATTCTATCTTGTAGTCACTGAAAATGACCATGACAGAAAGCAACAAAATTGGACCATTAGATGTAGGAGTTTAAAGGTTCCAATTTTTTAGATAACCAGCACGAGATATCAGCCAGGTTGTCAGCCCTGCATGACACCCGCCTTTACGCCTAGAACAAGTGTGTGGTACTCATTTCCATTAGAGGTTGAATCGACCACAGGACTATAGTGCTGCCAGAAGTTAGGGTTAGTTTCAAAAATCCTAACCCCATTGGGATTCAAACTCTGACCTTCCGGCTTGCAGCATATTGCCTTAACCACCTACACTATGGCATGTCCCCTGGGAAAATATCTACATTAAAAAAACAAGAAGGAGAAATCGGAATTATTGAAATTCCCAGGGTATGTGATATGATTTGGAGGTTCATTGGTCTGCTAACAGATGGAGTAAGAAGCAGTGCATCGCCACGACATAATGGTGGTGAAAATACTGACAATGAAATAATTATTCCGAAACCAGTCTAAAAAGAAGACAAAATAAGAGGTGAGGTGATATTTAAAATGTTTTTTTCAATGACTCAGGTTGTCATTTTTGACATTTCTGGTGTTCTCTCCTGGCATTGGCATAACTGTAACCCACTTCTGATGTTGGGGAGCCTGGAAGGCTGGGTTACTCTGCCCCGATGATATGATGGGTGATGATGCCGCCAGGAGAGTCCTTAAACTAAGACGAATATGAATGAATTACTTGAGCACATTACAGATTACTAGAGAATAATTATAGTCAAGCTCTTCAAGGACTATTCCTAACAGTTATTTTAGGTCTATATTTTACAGCCCTACAAGCCTTTGAATACTTAGAAGCCCCATTTACAATTGCAGACTCAGTTTATCAGTTTATGGTCATCATCATCAACAACAAGGATTAAGCCCAATGGCCTGTTCCAATCTCATTATAGGTCGAATTGGTCCTTCCATATCTTCAATGGTCTTCCCAACAATCTTCTCCCTTTTGGTTTATAATTATACATTCTTCTTGGTATGCACTGTTCATTCATTCGTAATACGTGCTGAAGATAAGCCTTTTGATAATATTTTATTCTTTCACAGAGATTAAATATATTAAGTACCCTCAGGGGTCCTCATCTAGGGGATATGTGGATGGCGACCACAAGGTGCCCAAGCTGTGCAAAACATTTCTTCCACTTACTTGTGTTTTGCACTCTTTTAACTTTACTATCTAACCTCTCTTGGTTAACTCTTGTTTTTTCGACCCCGACACTATTAGGGCAACCGAGGGCTAGGGAGTCTTTCCTTTTTTTCCATTTCTTCTTTCCTTTATTTTCTTTTCTTCTCCAGAAAAGCCTGACCCCATCACTGGTCTTGCCTTCCTTTGGCCAGCAACCAATCTAAGGGACTATTATTATGCTTTCAAGTCTTATACGAGAATTTCCCATAAGGGAAAATTTTCTATAGGATCGTAACAGGCCTCGGCCTAATACTTGGAAGGAAGAAGAAGAAGAAGTTCTGTTCTTGTATTTTCGTTTTTCGGTTCTTTGGAATCCTGCTATTGCTCTCAACATTTTCATTTCAGCAGCCTCTATTTGTTTACTATCTGCCTTTGTAAATGTCCAGGTTTCACATCCATAGATGGTTCAACCTTTTTTATGATTATGGTGGCCATATGATGTTCGGGGACCGTTTGGGCCTTAAGGTTTCCTGACATTTGTCTTACAGATGAGGAAAAACTCTGAAAAAAACTCACTCAGGAAACTTGTCCTGACTGGGGATCAAACCTGGGCCCGCTGTGTGACAAGACCTTGAGACCACAGCGGTGGACATATTTTTAATATTTAATTATTAATACTCCATAGTGTTACTTCCTACTAAGATTAAATGAGAATTAGTTCAGTGAACAGTTCCCTTGACTGTTAAAGATAATTAAAGAGTTAAATAATTCTGCCTGAACTAGGATTTTTCTTTTTTTTTTAGAGGAATTAAACCCAATGGATACAACTAGGACATGACACACACCCAGTCCCAAGGTTGATATTTTAAAAATCCCTTACCCCACCAGGAATCGAACCCAGGTCACCTGAATGGAAGGTAGGGACTCTACCGACTACGCCACAGCAACGGATTGAATCAGGATTTGATTCCTAGTCCAGGGTTCAAACTCAGTTCAGGCAGAAATTTTTCTCTTTAGTTATGTTTATCAACAATATATTAATTTTCAGGTGGTATCTGGAATTTAATTACTGACCTTTCAATGAAGAAAGATAGCTGCCTGATTTGAGGTCAATTCTAGTTTCATAAATTGAATGTATCCATAAAAACACCAAAAATGGTGTATGACTTTGACTACATTAGGAAAAACAGGAAAGATTGATGGTTTCATATTCCCTCACCTTAACCAACTCCTTAAACACAGCGCTCTGAATCATACGTCTTTTATTGAGACCACCTGCCATCTCATCAAAATCAATAACAGCTCGGACATTTTCTCTCAATTTCTTGACAAGTAGAATATTGACATCAGCTTCCAGAAGGGCTGTACATATCTCCTTCAGCATAGCATTCAATACCTGTAACACAAACATGTACCTCATTTCCCATCCATTAAAAGCGAATTCAGAGTGCATACAGGTGTTATTATAGTCTTGTAAAATATTTTAAAACAAAACATTTTACTTACAGTACTCAAATCAGGTTATAACATCTGGCAAAACTAGTCTTGATGTATGGAAGTGAATCATGCTAATAACTAAATTTGATGAAAATAAACTGAACAATTTTGAAAGGAATATTCTGAAAAGGACATCGTAGGGTGGCAATCAAAACCTCATAACTTCATAATTGAAAAAAAAAAAAATCAAGAGAAAAAGAAAGAAGAAGAAGAAACCATATAACTGGTTGATTTTTAAGATTTTTAGTCAAAATCTATTATATTTTTTAATTAATTTCTGAAAAGTGTTACGGCTGGAGATGCAAGTTCTTGTGTCTGAGATTAGAACAGATGAACCTATTTTACCTTTTGTAATAATGTTTCAAACTATTTTAAACATTTTGCAACAAGTCTTTAAACATTTTTACAACTTTTGGCTCAACTGCACTTCTAATGAAGTTTTTTCATTTTTGTTGGTTGATAAAAATAAAAAGTCAGGAATGTATCAAACTGAATGCATGGGTTGTGAAAAGATATATATAGGAAAAACAAAAAGAAACCTAAAAATTAGAACCAAAGAACACATAAGAAATATTAAAAAGGGGAAATAAAAAAATCTGCAGTTGCTGCTCATGTTTGGTCTGAAAAACATAGTAAAAATTCAGACACTAAATTATTAAAACAGTTAGAAAATACAAAAGAGCTGACTATTTGGGAAAAAAATTATATTCAGAAGAACAAAAACAGAGTTATGAATTTTGAAATACCGACGGAGCGTGACCTTGTTTGGAGGTTCTTTGGCCAACCACAGGACGGAGCTGACATCGACATCCAGGTTGTGCAACATAATGCAACAAAAATCAAACCAGTCTGGACAAGCTGACGATAAAACAGAATTGTTTTAAAACATGTTCAAGAACAAATCAACATTAATATTGAGGTAAGATGATCAGACTAAAAATAATATAATTAAAATAACCTCAAAATATCACCTCCTAAAATTAAATAATATGGGAATTTATTGCAATAGATGGTAACACCAATTTCACTGCCAACTAGCAGGAGCTACATTAAGCATTTACACATCTCGTGCATGTACACTGTGATTCTATAGAACTTAGAAAAATTTGTGAGCGACAAATACTAGAATTTTTCCAAATCACCTTATACAGTGTGATCAGTATAGCATTGAATGGCAGATGCACAGTTTGTGCTGTGCGATGACAAAGGTTTACACGTGCAGGTACGGGACTTGAAATGTGTACGACTTAGCCATTTACGAGTACATCCCACACATTCACGTCGCAGTCAGATTGTATGCTTCGAATGGATAAGGCACTCGCTTTTCCTTGTGAACTGAATGGCATGTGATGAGTGTAAACTGGGTAATAACTAATAATTTTTCTACTGAACGTGTATTTATTTATGATCAATATTTGTTAACTCAGTCTGCCAGCCAAGTACAAAGACTCTCTGAAATACGATTCCCGGGTGTAAAAATTCCATCACGTTCAACAGTCCATAATCTGTACAACAAATTTCATGCAATGGGAATTATCGAGACACACAAGCCGATAGTGTTCACATAAAAGAAACAATAGATGACATCTGTTATTGATTGGAACAGTCTCCTAGAAAATCACTTAGGCACCTTTCGCAACAAGTAGGAATTTATTAAGGCTATGTATAAAAAAATACTAAATTGTTAAAGTTACATCCATATAAAATAATTAAGACATATGCTCTTCAACCGGATGACCCTGTTCCAGCACCTGCATCAATAAAATTGGTAAGTACGATAATTTGTAAAATAGTTACGAAAATGTATGTGGTTGTATCACCGCGTCAGCAGTGTACAGTGAAATCACCGTGTCTGCTGTCCAATGCTATACTGATCTCACTGTATATGAGTATACATGTTGGCAATTGGCTCTACTGGGAATGTGTTACCATAATCGCCAACATAACACTAGCAGTCATTTGTTCTCCGATCAAAAATTCACAGGTGGTATCCTGGCATAGAATAGCCAAACTTTATTAGAATTAGTATACGATGACCAAATAGTCTTCAAGGGAATGAAACATTTATAAATTGGTCAAAAGTGTGACTGTTGGTCAGAATGAGAGGTTAAAATATATTAACCTTAAGAGAATAATATTCAGTGCTGAGTAAAAGCAGTTTGGAAGAAGGGTGGTTGTTGGAGAAGCTTTACTATATTTGCATAACAGTCTTTGACATCCATTCATAACTAAGTAATCTGTCATAACCTCTTTTGATATGACCTAACCAATTTAACCATTTACACGAGTGCCACTGGATTACCTGCTTTTTAACAATTTTCACTTGTGTCCCTGGATTTGCTCACCATTATTTAGAATATTTACTCGCGCTAAACATTGACTAAAGGGCTACTTAAAGTATTTACTTTGATTTGCCATTTTTAATTTATTTTACTTTACTAGCCTACACAAAATTAATATTGTCAGATAATAAATATACGCTAAAACATCAATATAAAGAAAGTAATTCATGGAAAAAAAAATTGAATTACTCTTTGATCTACACCAAGTCATTAGCTACAATATAATATGCTAATATTAGCTTCTGTATTTTAATTATAGGAAATCTAAATAATTTGTGAAACAATTTCATGTGTTGACATATTTTTATTCTTACCTCTTCATTAATAACGGTAGCATTACTCAACGACCGCAATGCGGACGTTATTTTCCGTCCTAAATCTGCTAACACCATTGTGCAAAATGTTCAGCTCCTGTAGTGTCAATAAAATAAATTATATTTTATTTCTTCACAATATGCCAATGTCAGCTGGCTCCCTTCTAGCACATATCATCGCCAACAGAATACTATTTAACTTCCGGTCATGAAATATAAAATACTGCTGTTACATTATTTGAAACAATGCAGTCAACTCAATAAATTTGCAAAACATATTAATAACAAAAGCTATGTTTTTTAAGTGAAGTAAACAGAATTATTATTATTAAATACGAAATAATTTTGATTAAAATGGTATATATCGATACATATCTCGCCAAAGAGTACATCAATGGAAGTGGCCATTTTTATTAATTAAAATGCGCACAGTGTACATTCTGACCAGGAGTTATAAACCTAGAGAATCCGCGTTATAAATCTCAAAATCTCGTATTATTAGTCACTTCCCTTTTAAAAGTATATTGAATACTTTCCAACTTTTTTATTTATAATTTGAGACTAAGTTCAACTTGTAGTTACTACAAATTTATTTTGAATTTTATATATATTTTTTAATGTGCAATTTAAAAACTCATCCCAGTATTACAATTACTTATTGGAACTATTTAACATGACTAATACATTTAAAAGCGAAGCATCGGTCTACATCGGGACGATGTTTAAATAAATAATGAAAACAACAACTTTTTAATTTTATTTATTTTTCAAATTCACTTACATGATGCGAATGGAGATATGTTCTCATAAGCAAGATCAATAAGCGCAGCATCCATCTGTACCATACGTGAGGGGAAGCTCGTGTACAAAATGTACAGTAAAAATCGACGGAAACAATGTGTTATTTGCAGCTTAGTACATTGAACTTTGAAAATATTCAAACTCGTTTCCCTACATAAATAAATTATTTTGTTATCGCCTCCTAAAAGTTGTAAAAGAAAATGCCCACACAAATCGACATGGCAGACGAAAATACAGGTAAGATGAAGTTTTTTTAAACAATGTATACACAATCACCTAAACTTCTGCACAAACAAAATTGAATTAAAATTGCATGAATTATTGACTAGAATAAAATATAGGCGATAGGTATATTTTAAAGTGTCATGTAAGAATATGTTTTAATTATTTAACAGAAGATATACGAATTATTTTAATCTAGTGATTTAAATATTAATATTTAAAAACCATAATTAAGCCTATTTAAATTTTGCAAACGCAAAAATTGTAATAAATAGTATACTGTAGTATTCTAATAGACTATTAAATACATTTTCATCATACAGAATTGTACGACGCGCTTTAAATGTAATTGTAAATAAAAATTTAATATTGTGGAATTTACAATTAATATATCCTAATTAAATCAGCAACATACCGTAATCAATTATAAAAGTGGATTAGACAATTTTATTATGTTGCGGTTAAATAAGAAATATAAAACCAAGATTTATAAAAAAATATATTTAAAAAACGCGAAGATAGGCGCTCATAGCCAAGTTTAAAATAACTGATATCATCTTCAATAATTTAATTTATAATTTTTAACAATACAATTCACTTTTTTCGTAATATTTAGGAATTTGCGTAAATGTAGGCCTGTATTTATTTTCTATTCTACGAATTACATAACAATGTCTTATAAACATTTTTTAACTTTCAAGCGTAAAAATTAATTTACTTCGATATACTCCGTATTTCATACACACCTATTTATTGTGGAGAATTTTCCGGACAGGCCTACTTAGCTGAAGTGGTTGCGTTTGAAATCGTATTCGGAATATATCTGGTTCAAACTCCGATTTCTTGGTTTTACTCACTTGTCAAGAAAATGCTAGATTAAAATGTCATTAACAAAATTTCGTTTATAATATATTTCATATAATTAAGAGATAAATAAATACACGTGATATGACCTTAGATTTTAAAGAGAAAAAAATCTGAATACTTTAAAAAATGATTCACTATATTATGATTATAGTAACATTGTATATTCATAACTCCAAGCAAAACATGGCCTAGAAGGCCCTTGGTGTACCATCCGGCTCCTGGCCTCACATCCACACGTGTTAATCACAGAGGTAGACGATCATCTAGCCCGTGTAGAGGTGACATGTGGTCAGCATGTCGGGTCCCCCAGCCGTTATAGCTTGTCTTCTCAACCTGGATTATATATTCATAATATGATTAATAATTTAAAATTTATATTATATTACAAACAAATATGTTAATGCTAATACTACCCATGAATATACTACTAAAAATAGATTATTAACAATAATTACGAGGCTGGATCAAATATAAACCGGAATTTGTATCTGGAGGCTCTGGTAGCGAACTGCAAAGGTTGCGGTTTGGATGGGAAGTTGGTGGGGGTGTCTGGAGTAGGGATCTTGATGTGTCGCACTCCGAAGAGCGGCCGCTTGCTTCAGTACGCCATGAGCGAGCAAGAGGTACACACGTCCGTTGCGCAACGCATTATTATTAAGTTTTTGGCGAAAGAAGGCACTAAACCTTCTGAAATTTTGAGAAGGCTCCATGCGCAGTTCGGGGAAGCAGCCCTTTCGAAGTCGCAGGTGTATGATTGGCGCAAAATTTTATCGGGCCGGGATTCAGTGGAAAATGAGCCCCACCAAAGACGGCAACAAACAAGCATCACTGCAGACAACATTCGTGCTGTACGGAACCTTATTGAGGACGATCAGCGCATAACAATTTCTGAAATTGCTTCACACGTTGGAATAAGCTTTGGAAGTGTTCAGGCCATCATCAGTGATGAACTCAAATTCCGAAAATTGTCTGCCAGGTGGGTTCCTTGGCTCCTCAGCCAGGAACAAAAAAATGCATTGGACACTGACGAAAATGCATTGGACATCTCTGGAACATCCTCCTTACAGTCCAGATTTGTCACCCTGTGACCATTTGTTTGGGCCACTGAAAGAAGACCTGGAAGGAAGGTGGTTTGGTGACAATGCAGCGGTAGAGGAGTTCGTGCGCAACTGGCTGACTACACGTCATCCCTCATTCTTCAAGGACGGCATCAAAAAGTTGCCAACTCGATGGCAAAAGTGTGTTGAAAATGCAGGAGACTATGTAGAAAAATGAGGTGGTGGTTTTGTATTTTTTTGTTAATTCAATAAAATTGTAAACAATAATTCTGGTTTATATTTGATTCACCCTCGTATATTTTATTTTTATAATATTAACTTTAGGAAAAAAATAAATAATTGCTGTATCATTTTCTGCTTCCATCTCAGTCTCCAAGGAACTACTCTCTTCCTCAGGTTCATACTGAAAGTACAGTATCTTACTCTACTTGAAATATTTTCCTGGAGACTACTTTTACCTCTACAAATGGATTATAGCAAAGACATACAACATAATTTTTTTAAATAATTCTGAAAAATGGTGTATTGAGATGTTATTTGCATGTTACTTATACTGGAATGCCTTTTTAAATATAATTAAAATAAACCAAAAATGCTCAGCTAAAATCCTCTCATAGCAGAGCTTGTTTCTACCATGAAAAACTCATGTTAAAAAATTAAATGTGAAACATTTTCAGGAACTGAAGAGCTCACCGAGTCTGTAGAACAGCTACGACTAAGACTTAATGCTATGAAGAAGATAATTGATGATCCAGATAAAAAACTTCGTAGAAGACCACCACCTGGCAACACAATCATAGACGGAAGTTTTCTAAGTGTTGTATTTACTGTTGTGCTCCTTATGATTATATGTGTAAGTGTGTATGCTTTTGTGAATCTTTATTTTGCTATTGTCAAGAAATTTCATCCTAAACAACACACAGAACTATAAACAATCACATAGAATACAGGAGAAAAACATGACAATCATGATCAGGGTACGAACTATATAAATTAAATTAATATTCACTTTAAAAAATGTTTACCCTGATACTTGCATAGAATTGAAAGTTCTTCACTTCACAGGCTAGACAGACTGCCTGTTCCGCTTCACAGTTGTTCTGTCCATCTTTTCACTGCCTTCCTATATTCCTTGATCCTCTTGGCTTAGTTAAATGCTGCTTTTGGTAATCTTGTTAAATTCATTCCTTCTACATGTCTTCAATCATTTATCTCTATACTCTGATTTTTTTCATTCAGTGGATATATATTTAACTCTGTTCTTATATCTACATTCTTTATCCGATCCAATCTTGTGTAGTCTTTTGTTCATCTATGGAAGTTAATTTCTATGCTTTATATTCTACTTTGTAATTTTATTACCCAAGTTTCGTTCCCATAAAGTAATGCAGGAACTGTCAATGTTTTATAAAACTTCAACTAGTATCTCTTCTTGTTTTGTAGAATTCAAAGTTTGATTATATAAATAAGAAATATTCAAATCTATAAATTGTCAAGTAGGACAACTAGTGGTTACCATTTTAAAATACAACAGGAAGTAACATTAAGATTTTTTTGAAATTTTACATGTTTGTGATAAGGGTAAGAAGTTAGATCTTTTGGAGGCTGTAGAGATAAATAAATTGAAGAGTAGTAACTTACTTACTTACTCACTGGCACTATCGAACCCGTAGGTTCATGGCCACGTGGACATAAGCTCTCCATACATCCCTATCCTGAGCTAATGCTTTCCAATCATTCCCTGTATAATCTACTTCCCTCAAATCATAGTTAATGTTGTTCTCCCACCTCATTCTTGGTCTACCAACTGGGCGTTTTCCTTCTGGCTTTCCTACAAGAAGTTTCCATGCACGTCTTTCATTCCCCATACGCGCAACATGTCCTGCCCATCGCAGTCTACGAGACTTAACTGTTCTTATTATATCTGGCTTCCTATAAAGACCATGTAGTTCATTGTTATGTAGTCTTTTCCATTCACCTGTCTGTTCATCTCTCTTTGGTCCAAAAATTTTCCTAAGAACTTTATTCTCAAATACTCGCAATCTCCTTTCCTCCCTTAAAGTAAGAGTCCATGTTTCGCACCCATATAATATAACTGGTAGAATAATAGTTTTATATATTTTTAGCTTAACGTTTTTTGAAAGGAGTTGGGACACAAAAGTCTCTGTAATGCATAATAGCACGCATTTCCAGAATTAAGCCTATGTTTAATTTCTTTGTGCATCTCATTCCTATTTGTGATTATTGTTCTTAGGTATTTGAATTCAGCCACTTCCTCAAAATTTCCCTCATTTGTCCTTAGCTGTCCATTTCCATTATATACTGAATTTCTAAGTGTGACCATATATTTAGTTTTATTGATATTTACTTCCAGTCCCAATTTCTTTGTTACTCAATAGTGTGTGCGTGTTGGCCTTTAGTATCTCCTCGCTATCGGCCAGTAGTACTACATCATCAGCATAAACTAACAGCTTATTAATACCATTCAGTTGTAAGCCTTCCTCATTCTCTAAAGATTTAATAGTAACAGACTGTTAAATTCTCAACTTGATTTGAATGAATCCCCTTTGTTAAATTAAAAAATTTAAATAAATATTGTTGTATTGTTGCTTAGATCAGTTGATATGTAATAAAATAACACAATTCATAATTTGTTAATATGTCTGAAGAAGGTACAGTGTACCGAAACAGCTGTCACTGAATTATATAATAAATATGAAAATCAAATAAAACTATGTTTTATTTTTATTTAATTAATAATTAAGATGTTTGTTCAATAATTAAAACATTTGGTCTGTTCATTCATACATGAGAAAATTCAGTCTATAATCGCTGACGATGGGACTAAGAAGCTCTGAAACATATGTTCGACAAAAACAACTCTAAGAGGTAAGAATGAACAGACCAAATGTTTTAATGGTTACCATACTCACCTCTTGTTCCAAGGTTTGCAAGTTCAAAAATTTCACTGGGGTTGATGGATATTTCTTTGGTCATATAAATCCTGTGTATGATTTTATTTGGGTAGGAAATAAAGATGGGGTCCTTATCATATATTTATAGCATGTAAATGAACTTAAAGGATGAAAAGCAGCCTTTGAGCAAAATTTATTAGCTATTTCATGCCCAGATTTGAATTGTGAAGGAATAATCTGAGACGTTAAAAGCATCATTCAATAAAAAAAAATACTACCTATCTTTTTATAAATTTTCAATGAATATAAATTATCATGCAAGAGGTCCCTTCTGAAAATTATCTTCAAATAGTTATATATTTTCATTTGAATTGAAAACTATGATTGTCGGCAGAGAACCTACCTATCCTCAGTAAACTAGAACTGCGAGAAAAGATCAAAGAGGAAATAACAACATTCAGCTATCTAGAAACAAAAGTAATTTTAATCAATTTCACTTTAAATTGGTTATAGAAATTATAACCCCATCAAAACCTGTGCTATCAACCTTATTGAAACAAAACAATAATTATGTCTACATTGAAACCTAAATTGGTAAAAAGATGGTTAAAAATTGGACAAAATAATATTAAAAAATTAATCAATTGATAATATTAAGAAGAAAAGAGATTATGAGTATTTGAGAACAAAATTCTTAGGAAAATTTTTGGACCAAAGAGAGATGAACAGACAGGCAAATGGAGAAGACTACACAATTAAAACATTTTGTCTGTTCATTCTTACCTCTTAGAGTTGTTTTTTGTCGAACATGTGTTTCAGAGGTGTAATTGCTGATGATAGGGCTAAGAAGCTCTGAAACATGTTCAAGAAAAACAACTCTAAGAGGTAAGAATGAACAGACAAAATGTTTTAATTATTCAACAAACCTCTTAATGTTACTTCCTATTGTATTTTTAAAAAAACCACACAGTCAAAAAACAGTGGGGGAAAAAAAAAAATTGGTTGTCATGTTTTATCTCCAGATTTTTACATCCAATAAATGGAAACATTTAGATTAATAATACTTTAGAATCTATATATTTTATTTTACATATTTTAAAAATACTTTGTTATCAGTGTTATGAAGATTTAGAAATAGTTAAAAAAGTTTTTGTTCTATTATATGATATTAGGTTAAAAAACTGTTATAATTTATTACATAGTGTTTATATCAATGTTTATGAATATATTGAATCATATGACTCTTTCAGTGGAAGCAGTTTGTTGAAAAAAAATGTTATTTAAATATTTATAATTGTTGTAAAATGTCAGAAGAACGTAAGTTGAAAATTTATGATAACTCTGTAACTTTTATGCATTTAAGAATTAAAATATAAAAAGTGACAACCACAATAAATTATAATATTCTTAATCAATTGAGTTGGTGTTTACTTGATGAAAATCCATATATATTAATTAAATAAAAATAAAACTATGTTTTATTTAATTAAATTTATAATATTCTTGTTAATATTATTAATAATATAGTCCCTATAGAGAAACTATGGATTGATTTAAGACGTATGGGAATTATGACTATTATAATTAAAGCTATACAAATTTATATGACAATTGCATGTCTAAAATTAAAATTGGCAGTAAATTGTCACATGATTTTACGATAAATAAAGGTCTTCATCAAGGTTGTTGTCTATCACTGACTCTGTTAAAATATAAATATATGTAGCCTACATGAAATATTAAAGAATTGGAGTAGAAAATGTTCAAGCATGGGAATTCCTATTTCAAACAACAAAACTTTATACAACTTACATTTTGCAGATGATCAATTGTTAATTGCACAAGATTATGAAGATTTAGAATATATGATTAGAAAATTAATAGAAGAATATGAAAAATGGGGATTAATTTTGAACATGAAAAAAAAATTATCAATTGGTGAACAAGAACAAAATTTAATTTTGGAGACTGGAGAAACAATAAAATCTTGTAGTGAGATCACATATTTAGGAATTAAAATAAATAAAAATGGGAGTTATGAAGAGGAAATAAGAAATAGAAATAATAAAGGAAAATTTGCAATTGCTTACCTCAATGGAATATTGTGGGATAAAAATATAAGCAATCGAAATAAAATGAATATATGTCATACAATTGTTAAAAGCATCATTACTTATGGAGCAGAACTTTGGCCATTAACAACAAAAACAAATAAGTATCTTTTGGCAACGAAAATCAATTTTATATGAAGGGCAGCAAGAATTTCAAAAAGAGAAAAAAATAGGAACTCAGTTATAAGGGAGAAAATGAAAATTGAAGACACTATTTTAGATTATATTAAAACTCAGCAATTAAGATGGTACGGACATGTCCAGCGAATGGAAGAGGTTCGGCAACCAAAATCTGTTTTGGAATGGAAACCTGAGGGAAGATGAGGCAGAGGAAAACCTAAAACCTCCTGGAGTCAGGGAACATATTTATACATGAAGGAGAAACATCTACAACCAGGAGATTGGATGGACCGACAAAATTGACTATTAGGAATCGGACGATGTCAAAGACATAATCAACCGATGATCCATCTTATCGAATCTATGATTACATTGCTTATACATTGTATTGTACTTCTAATGGCAGACTGCTGAGTCTAACCCATTATTTCCTGAGATTTCAATTTCTGAGGAATGGGTATTACATCATAATAAGCAAAACGCTGGCTTACTTTTGTAACATGATAATATAATATACCAGCACTAACTACTTTCTTAACAATGCCACATAAAGTTATGTTTAAATTCCCAATAAAAAGTATTCTTAATAAAGAATTGCATGATCGAGCAACAGTTTGTAGCATTTGGCGCTTGGGAATTAACAATGTATAAGAGAAATATTAAAAACAAAGTAGGAATTAAGCTTCTCTCAAAAAAATAAATAAAAAGTAAAAAATCTTATTCTTCTGAAAGTACAAACCAATAATAATAATAAAATAATAATTATAGATGTAAAAAGATTACCAAAATAACTTATACTTTAGATTGGAGGCGTAGATAGCTCAGTTGGTAGAGCATTGTCATAGAAAGCCAAAGGTCCTGGGTTCAAACTCGGTCTAAGCATATATTTTTCTCTTCAAATATAATTTGTCATTCAGTGAGAAGTATTAACTTAATAATAAAAACATTGAAAGAATTTCTACTGGCTTTATAAAGTAATGCTTAAATTCCCAAAAAAAGATTTCTTAATAAAGAAGCTGTTATTGCATGATCGAGCAACAGTTCGTAGCATTTCGAGCTCTAGAATTAACAATGTATAAGAGAAAAATATGTGTTTAGATTGGAGGCCTAGGTAGCTCAGTTGGTAGAGCATTGGCATTGAAAATCAAATGTCCTGGCTTCAAACTCTGATCTAGGCGTATATTTTTCTCTTCAAATTAACAATAGGCTATTTTCTATGAGTAAAGGCAGTCGTCATGCAGGGCTGATAATTCAACTGACATCTTGTGCTGATTGTTAAGAAAGATGGGAGTCTTGAACTCCTGCTACCCCAAGAGCCTCATAAGGCCCATAGAAGGATAATTTTTTTGTAAGTTGAATGAAGTACAAGGGGTAACAATTTCTCCAACAAGGGAACGTCAACCATTGCATGCCAAAACCTATCTTGAATTTTTTTCCCAGAAAAACATTATAATGTATCAAGGCTGTGTTCCTAAAGTTATTGTATTACCGAAACCAGGTAAAAATCCAAATAATCCAGACAATTTGCGACCAATAAGCTTCCTGCCAGTTCTAGGAAAAATCCTAGAAAAACTCATTTTGGCAAGACTCAAAATTCAAGTTACAAACAAGGAACTAATTCCTAACCATCAATTTGGATTCAGAAATTCACACAGCACACCGCTGCAACTGGCCAGGCTTATAGACCAAATTGTCACTGGTTTCAACGCCAAGCGTAGTACAATAGCAGTCTTCCTTGACATTGAGAAAGCGTTTGACACAACTTGGATAAACGGATTGATCTACAAGCTAATACAATTCCAAATTGATCCAAATTTAGTCAAAATTATCTCCACTTATCTGAGAAATAGAACCTTCTACGTCTCAGTAAGTGGTAATAAATCGGACATGAAGTCCATACTGGCGGGAGTTCCACAAGGACTCTTCATGCAATCGAAACTCAAATCCATTCCTCACAGACTTGCAACATTCCAGCGAGCAATAACCATAATATATGAATGGTTTTGCTCCTGGAACATTAAACTTAATGCAAATAAAACACAAGTCGTCCTGTTCACCAAATCAAACTTTCCCTGTCCAATTCAGCTCACTATGGGTGTGCAACCCCTACCAGTAGAAACTTCAGTCAAATATTTAGGCCTAATATTGGATAAAAAACTCACACTAAGAGCTCATATCGACCATATCACTTTTAAAGCTCAGCAAGGTATAGCTATATTATATCCGTTTTTCAAGTCGCCGTCTCTGTCCTGAAGGATCAAGGTCACTCTATACGTGGCCGTGATCCGTAGTATGCTATTGTACGGCTGCGAATCTCTGAGTATCCTTGCGAAATGCCACAAAAAGAAACTTCAGATATTGCAGAACAAATGTCTCAAAATTATACTTTTGGCACCACGTTACACAAGGATAACGGAGATGCACGAGGCCATGAAGGTACCATATATTGATACTATCATAACTGAAAGGGTTACATCCATACTCCGAAATATAAATGATCATGGAAACCCCATAGTACGCAATATAGGACACCTTCCACAATGGCATACTACACATAGAACATATTCGACACATTAAACTACCCGTAGTATTCAGCATGAAATAACCAAGATCAGAGGGGTCAGCGCAGATTGACGTGGCTCATTCCGGTCCTGAAAGTTATCAGCGACACGGTTTCCGATACCCCAATTAAGCGAGATCTATCTGCCTTGGAATCAAACATCCACATTATATCAATAGCAATAGCACATGCTAAAATAGAATCAATCCCCATAACCGCCGTATAGGCTAGGGAAAAACAGCAAAACCCAATACTGCATACACCTACGCGAATTCGCCGTCAAGGGACAAATAACAGTCCCAGCAAAAGGCACACTGGGCAGCGCAAACAGCTGTCAACAACAGTCAGTCAAGGCTGTGTTCAAAAAATGCTTTGCCTTTTTAACTGTAAGGCACAGAAATAAAAAAAAAACGAGAATCCAGCAATGGCAGCTCACTGTATGTAGCAGGTGGACTTCCTACTTCAGTAAGAGCAGAGTAGAGTGAGGCAGGAGGTGGCACAGACAGCAGGTAGCAAGAGTTATCCAATTTGTCAATTTGGGAGTTATATTACTTCCCTATAGTTTAAATGAGAGATTTTAGCACTAGATTTTAGTGCCTTGTAGTTAAAAACGCCGGATATAATTTTTTTGGACACGGCCTAGGTACATCACAATACTTCTCTGGAAGAAATTTCAAGGTAGATTTTGGTATGCAATGGCCTAGGTACATCACAATACTTCTCTGGAAGAAATTTCAAGGTAGATTTTGGTATGCAATGGCCTAGGTACATCACAATACTTCTCTGGAAGAAATTTCAAGGTAGATTTTGGTATGCAATGGCGTAGGTACATCACAATACTTCTCTGGAAGAAATTTCAAGGTAGATTTTGGTATGCAATGCGTAGGTACATCACATACTTCTCTGGAAGAAATTTCAAGGTAGATTTTGGTATGCAATGGCCTAGGTACATCACAATACTTCTCTGGAAGAAATTTCAAGGTAGATTTTGGTATGCAATGGCCTAGGTACATCACAATACTTCTCTGGAAGAAATTTCAAGGTAGATTTTGGTATGCAATGGCCTAGGTACATCACAATACTTCTCTGGAAGAAATTTCAAGGTAGATTTTGGGTATGCAATGGCCTAGGTACATCACAATACTTCTCTGGAAGAAATTTCAAGGTAGATTTTGTATGCAATGGCGTAGGTACATCACAATACTTCTCTGGAAGAAATTTCAAGGTAGATTTTGGTATGCAATGGCCTAGGTACATCACAATACTTCTCTGGAAGAAATTTCAAGGTAGATTTTGGTATGCAATGGCCTAGGTACATCACACAATACTTCTCTGGAAGAAATTTCCAGGTAGATTTTGGTATGCAATGGCCTAGGTACATCACAATACTTCTCTGGAAGAAATTTCAAGGTAGATTTTGGTATGCAATGGCCTAGGTACATCACAATACTTCTCTGGAAGAAATTTCAAGGTAGATTTTGGTATGCAATGGCCTAGGTACATCACAATACTTCTCTGGAAGAAATTTCAAGGTAGATTTTGGTATGCAATGGCTGACAGTTTCCTTGTAAGCATATCATGTATGCCACACCTTATGTAATATATTACATTTGTTTTACAGAGCTTGTTTCCCCCATTTATATTGCTATAAAATATCAGATCTTTATCATATTTGAGCATTCACACCTAGCACGACAGGCCTAGAAGGCCATTGGCCTACCAGCCAACTGCTGGCCTCACATCCACATGTGTTAATCACAGATGTAGATGATCATCTAGCCAGTGTAGAGGTGACATGTGGTCAGCATGTTGGGTCCCCCAGCCATTATACCTGGTCTTCTCAAGCTGGAGTCACTACTTATTGTAGCTACCCAAATGCCTCACGATGCTGGGTGGTCACCAGTCCTATACTGGACAAAATTCCATGAGAAAATTTCTTCCCCCATGGGGATTCGAACCAGCGCATGTCACATAGCTCTGTGCCAAGGCTTCTTGCATTAACCACTTGGCTATGGCACGGGACTTTGTGCATTCACAATGAGGCAAAATTCTAAAGAAAAAAACTTTTTAGTTAATAAAATATCTTTTCATAAGCAATTTAAGTTCATTATTTGAAATTTGGAAATTACTACAGGAAATTAGCTTTAAAATTATAGAACATTCATATCTATAAAACTAATTAATTTTTCAAGTATGAGTTCATTAAGGTTATGTAATGTATTCAGCGCATAGTTCAAGATTCTTTCCAACAGATGACATCAAAATCTCAAAATTTTTTTTTTACCTACAACACATGTTTTTGTTTCTCTACAGAAATACAATTTTGCAACTTAACCAGTGGCATTGTCACATTTAAATTACTTCTTCTCCTTCTTCTTCTTCACTTCATGGACTAGGCAAAATGCCTGTTCCACCTCACAGTTGTTTACACTGTAATAAAATACATGTCTCAGGCTGCAGCCGAATGTTTAAGGTATGATGCCTTGGTGCAGAGCTATGGGACATGTGCTGGTTTGAGTCTGCATGAGGAAAGAAATTTTCTTTTGGAATTTTGGCCAATATGGGACTGGTGCCCACATAGCACTATGAGGAATTTGGGAAGCTATAATACGTAGCAGGTCCAGGTTTTGAAAATCAGCTAAAAGAGCTGGGGAACTCAACATGCTGTCATTTCTAGACTGGCTAGATGATCATCCACCTCTGCAATAACAAGTGTCACGCCGTAGCGTAGTGGTTAAGGTACTGAGCTACAAGCCGGAGGGTCGAGGGTTCAAGTCCCGTTGGGGTCAGGATTTTTAAACTGACCCAAACCTTCTGGCGGCACTATGGCCCTGGGGTCGACTCAGCCTCTAACGAAAATGAGTACCAGATGCTTGTTCTGGGGGTAAAGGCGGCCGTCATGCAGGGCTGACAACCCGGCTGACATAAAGTGCCGATTGTCTAGAAAAAGTGGGAGCCTTAACCTCCTACTACCCCAGGGGCCTCCTGAGGCCTGTTGTGGGATCACTTTACTTTATGTGAAACTAGCAGCCAGCTAGTAGACCAAGGACCTTCTAGGCTTGTCGAGCCATGGAGTTTAATAAAATACATAATTTAGCAAACAGGTATCAATATCTTTCAGGTAAATAATTAATTTAACAATAATTGTAAAATAGAATAGTTTCCCCGAAAAGAGATCTAACCAACAAAAATTTGAAAATTGAGTTTTCAGTGGATTAGTGATCTATATGGAGAATATCACAGCATAGTGCATGTAAAACTATTTCTACTCTCTTCCAGACCTGTTTAATATATTTTTAAAAGTTAGCTTTCAAGCGAATAGTGATCTACATGTAACAAAATAATGGAAACAGTCAAGTCTTGAGTAGCAGTGTAGAAAAACAATAATTGCACATGTGAAGATTCATTCCATCACTGTGAATCTATCAGAATCTTAGAGAATTTGAGTGAAAGTAAGAAATACACAAAGAATGTAACGAAATAACATTACATGGAAGATAAATATTGAACATATAATGTATTTTCTATTTATTATTGCAGAATTTTTAGTTAAATATGGGTTAGATAATTTTTCCACTCTATAAAGATAGAACACTTTTCCACTCAATTCTGTATCAAATTGTTAATATTTAGTTAGTATATTTGACTTTTACAGGAATTAATCACTATGAGATTTAATTTATGGTAAAATCAAATGTTTCTTACCTCTCCTCATATAAATCTTCTAAGTAGATAGTGATTTTGAGACTATAACGGTCTCATCTTCAGTACTATTTTGGTGACTAGGTTAAGTCGATCGGAAAAAAAACTCTCTTCTTCCCTCTGTTGGTGGACCGATGAACCTCTGGATCAGAAGAAACTCTTCTTCTTCCCTCTGTTGGTGGACCAATGAACCTCTGGATCAGGTTAGAATTTGCGGGAATTTTGCAAATTCTGACCTGAACCAGAGGTTCATCGATCGGAAGAAACTCTTCTTCCCTCTGTTGGTGGACCAATGAACCTCTGGATCAGGTCAGAATTTGCAAAATTCCCGATCGACTTAACATCAGTCGCCAAAATAGTACTGAAGATGAGACCGTTATGGTCTCAAAATCGCGATCTACTTAGAAGACTTGTATGAGGAGAGGTAAAAAACATTTGATTTTATCATACATTTAGTTAGTAGCATGTTAATTTGCATTCAAATTGGCTGTATATGTTTCAAATAGGATGAGAGATTAAAATATATATGATGTAATAAAGGTAGTAGCCTCAAAATGGACATTATGCTTTTATTTAATTTATTTTTTTTCATTTTCCCAACAATTTGTAGTTTTTAATTAAATTTGCAGTGGAAGGAAACACTATGAGGTATTTATATTAATAAATGTGATGTTAACAACGAAATTTCAACAGTTGGAATTTGACTGAAGATGGAAGTAATCCTATACTTCTGAAACCGGTATCGTGAAGACATGCAACTTTGTGAGGTGAGATGTTAAAACATTTTCTCCAACTCATTTATTAATTTGTAGTTAATGGGTTATATATGTTTTTGGGGTAACTATTCAATTGTAGACTTTCGTGGCCTGTGTCTTGTTTTCTGTTTAGTTGGTCTTTCAGGCTAAATGGCTGTAGTCCAGTTTTGTTGAAACCCGACGTTTCATCTACTACTGCAGTATGTGAGTTGAGTTCACAGAGAGCATGCACAGTTTCCTGAGGAAGTAGACAAAACATTGAGTTTCAACAAAACTGGACCATGGCCAAGACCATCTAAACAGGAATTAACAATAATTTATAATATACAAAAACAATACATTTTTATTTTTAGGCAAATAAAAGTACAAAAATCAATAAACTTTAAAAATAATACACTATTTTTTTTACATTATGTGTCTTTTGAAAATTGTTTTAGTAACAAAATAACTGATATAAAAAATATATAATATTACAGTTGAATAAGTTGTGAAAGAAAGCAGTTTGAAACATTACATAAATTTTATGCTATTACGGAATTATTTTTTTTTTGTCTTATTCATTACCAATTTTGAGAATTCTTAAATTTCTCATATTCACTGAAACAACAATCAAAAACAGTTTCTGGGTCATCTCTCTCAGCTGCATCATAATCTATACATGTCTCTGATACTTCGAAAGTGAGTCTAGATGGAGCTTGTTGTTCAAAAGGCTGTAAAATTTAGAACTTGATTTTATTATTGTTCCCAAACAAACTGAATAACAGAAAGACCCACTGATTTGTAACTACAGTTATAATTGTTTTAAAACTATAATTTATAACATTGCCAGAGAACTCCAAAATTTATTTACAGAACACTCTAAAAAAAAAATGAGAAGACTCAAGAGGCTAAGTGTCATTTGACAGACTGAGAAATGTTTGCATTCACACTAAGAAATTTTATATTTCCCATTGATATCTGTGGAGGATGTCATAGACCAATGGAACATCTATTATACACATGAAGAAAAGTTTGACTTATTTACCAAAATCTTGCTTCAAGAGTCTTCCTACTTTTTTGTTTAAGGTGTACATGAAAAGTATAGTTTTTTTTGTTTTATTCTGATAACTGATTAGCATTAAGATATGGCGACAGACATTTTTTTTATTCTTGAATTTATAGTCAACAAAGCTTCGACTTTTTATCTGGCCAAGATGCTGAGGATGATTAGAAGCTAATCGAAACATGTTCAAGAACAAATCAACATTAATATTGAGGTAAGATAAACAGACTGAAAATAATTTAATTAAAAGAACCTCAAAATATGACTTCCTAAAATAAAATATTAATTGCACATGAAGTCTAGAATTTTAATGATGATAATGATAACAACAATAATAATAATAATTAAATTTGAGTTGTTTTTTGACTCACCTCATATTTCTTGATTTTTATGCAGTCCCAGGTTTTATCATTGAATTTGTGACATTGTCGATGCATCATAACTGCCGTTCTTGTGGTTGTCCCTCCTGCAAATTGATTTCTGCGCTCTTTGTTGGCTGATCAATGAACTTCCAAATCAATCCCCTCTCATTTTCACCGGGTATTTCAAAATTCATAGTTTTATTTTATTCTTGCATATGTAAATTTTCTCCCAAATTGTGAGTTCCTTTGTTTTTTCTAACTGTTTAAGTAATTTTGCTTGGTTTCAATTCTGTTTTTTTCTGACTAAACATGTGCAACTCAAATTTAATTAAAATAAACCTCATAGTATTATTTCCTACCTACACACGTGGTACAGCCATTAAGTTTTGAGACTGAATGCATACTGGCGCTTTGGTGCACTATAGCGCATAGGTGGCGCCGTGGTATGGTACCTTGTCAGTTAGTCTCTCGTCCCAGCAAAGAGACAGTTTAGTGCATGCACTGCAAGCGGATCTACAGTCTTTGTTGTGACGGTGGTTTGAATGCGCACTTCGAAACTCGATATGTCACAGTTTGAACAACGCGCAAACATCAAGTTCTGCCGGAAAAGTAGGCAAGACCACTGCCGAATCGTTTCAAATGATGCAGCAAGTTTATGGTGAGTACGCATTGATTCACGGTGTTGTGTTTAGGTGGCACCGATGTTTTTTTTGCAAGGAAGAGACAGTTTGGAAGATGAAGTGCGTACTGGTCGGCCAACAAACAATTCGAACTAAACGCAAGATCGTAGACGTTGTATGAGTGCTAACCGCTCCCAATCAGTAGAGGATCTGGCACCAGCGCTAGGGGTCAGCCATGGTACTTGCTACAAAATTCTGTCTGAAGACCTAAACATGTCTCGTGTTACTCAGCAAAGTGAGCCACGAATCCTGTCGCAAGACCAACATGTTGATTGCATGACGATTTGTTGTGATCTCATCAGTAGTGCAGACGATGATCCGACGTTTCTCAACCAGATAATAACTGGAGACGAAACACAGTGTTTCATTTACGATCCGCAACTGAAACGACAATCCGCAACCTGGAAGACGCCATTATCACCACGACAGAAAAATCTGCGATAAGACAGGTCAAAAGGCAAGGTGATATTTCAACTGTTTTTTAAATTGAAATGGAATTGTTGACATTGATTTCATACATAAAGGTGCAACTGTAAACAAAACCCGATACAAAGAGATCCTTGGCCATTTACGCAATTCAATTCGTCCTAAGCGACCTGAAATTTGGTGTACAAAGAATTGGCTGTTGCTACATGACAAACGCCCCTGCACATCGTTCTGTTCTCGTCCAAGAGGAACTTGCAAGGCAACAGGTGACAATTTTGCCATACCCTCCGTACTCACCTGATCTCGCGCCATGCTTTTTTTTTTCTCTTCCCTCGCATGAAAGCAATCCTACCGTACATGGACGTATATATCATTCTTCAGAAGAGATCATGACTGCCACAAGAGAAGCCATACGGGACCTTCCTGCCAACAACTTTCAGCGTCCTTCCAGAAGCTATACCAACGTTGGCAAGCGTGCATAACGGCCAACGGCGACTATTTTGAGGGAGGATGTGGTTCTGTTTATGTGCACGCCGAGTTATCGGCATCTTGTGAGACATCCAAATTTTGTGGGTGCCTACCCTTCAGGCGTAAATTCTCAGAACTTAATGACTGTAGTAGTATAATAATAATAATAATAATAATAATAATAATAATAATAATAATTTACTTAAAATGGCAGAGTTAACACTATTAAGGCTCTCTTTTCCACACCAGTGAAAAATTACATAACATAAAATGTCGATAAATAATATAAATAGAATAATATAAATATTGAACTTTGAAATTCCCAGAGAAAAAAAATTGATTTAGAAGTTCATCGATCAGCCAACAGAGGGAGCAGAAATCAACTTACAGGATCACCAACCACTGTTTCAACAGTTAGAAGAAATTGACAATGATGTCTAAGACATCAAAAAAGCTACAAATATGAGGTGAGAGAACATATCTAACTCATAATATCTAATATAAATAGATTTGTCCACTGCTATGGTCTTGAAGTAGCATGCTGCCTTGTCATGCAGCAGACCTGGGTTTGATGCTTGGTCAGGACAAATTTCCTGGGTGAGATTTTATTTGGGGGTTTTTCCTCACCTGTCAGACATATGTCTAGAAGCTTTAAGGCCGAAACACCCGAACATCATCTGGCCATCGTTATCATATTCACCTCATTAGATTAAGTTTAGAACTAAGGCCTCTCCTGGCACATCATCACCTATCATATATCATTGGGGCAGCGTAACTCCACCTTCCAGGTGCCCCAACATCAGAAGTGGATTACAATAATGCCGGTGCCAGGAGAGAATACCAGAAATGTTATAATGACAATCTAGTGGCATTGAATATATAAAGTAAAGTATTCCCACTACAGGCCTCAGGAGGCCCTTGGGGTAGTGGGAGGTTAAGGCTCCCACTTTTTCTGGACAATCGGCACTTGATGTCAGCCCTGCGTGATGGCTACCTTTACCCCCAGAACAAGCGTCTGGTACTCATTTCCGTTAGAGGCTGAGTCGACCCCCAGGGCCATAGTGCCGCCAGAAGGTTTGGGTCAGTTTAAAAATCCTGACCCCACCGGGACTTGAACCCTCGACCTTCCAGCTTGTAGCGCAGTGCCTTAACCACTACACTACTATATATATATATATATATATATATGTAAATTAAAGTAAAATTATAATGAATCAAATTATTATTATTATTATCATTATTATTATTATTATAGAAACAAAAAATATATATATTCTAGTGAGAGATATATTGCAAATAAAAGAGACTTAATTTTTTAAAAAGAAGCAAATGACTGGCAGCCCTAATCTCATGTGATAGATTGTTTTAGAGTTTAGCAATGGATACAGTATGGAATTAGAATAGTGGAGTTCTGTATTGTGGAATGTCAAGTGGGAGATATACTAGTGAGACTGTGTATTCAAATTGTGATAAGAGGATACAAAACGAAAGCGAGAAGACATGTAGCTTGGTGTATGTGTAGTATGTATAATATGACAAAGACCAAAGAGAGATGAACAGATAGGCAAATGGAAATGACTACATAACAGTGAGCTACATGATCTTCATAGGAAACCAAATATAATAAGATCAGTTAAATCTTATAGACTGCAATGGGTAGGACATGTTGCATAAATGGGGAGTGGAAGAGGGGGATGGAAAATTCTTTGTAGGAAAATCAGTGGGAAAGCACCCAGTTGGTAGACCAAGAATGAGGTGGGAGAATAACATTAACCATGATTTGAGGGAAGTAGAACTTACAGAGGATGATTGGAAAATATTAACTCAGGATAGGGATGTAGGGAGAGCTGTGTCCATGTGGGTATGAACCTATTGGTTCGATAGGGCCAGTTAATTAGTTATTTGTGAAATAAATTTATTACAAATCATAGAAATGTTTTCTTTTTGTATCAGTATATTACAACCTGGATAGATCAGATTATAAGGTAGCGAAAAAGGGCATGAAGTCAATATTTTCTAAGCATATATTTAACTAAGGCTTCTTTGCTCATGCTGTAGAAGCCATTTAGCTGTCATCAAGGGTGAGGGGAAGTCAAGGTTATCTGCTAAATATAGATCGGAATGTCAGTTCCGTTATAAATTCCACACACAAGACCAGCGTAACCACAACTTTTATTAAACATATATATATATATATATATAACACTGAATTAAATAAACCCTGTAGAAAAATACACGTAATTATATATCTAAACACAAATAACAAAACTTTATTTTATGACGTTAATTTACATGCGCTAATATGCTAAAATGAGAGAACTCAGAATATTTTAATGTATATTGTCTTATGTAGAACAAGTTAGAAAAGGTTGATATCAAATTACTTCTTTCTTTTGAACTCTATGTTATAGATAAAATCCTAATTTATTCACCTTAATGTATTCAAACTAAATATTGTTAAAATCTTAATTTATTCAACTCTATTAAAGTGAATTATTCAACCTGGAACTTTACTATAAACTGCATTTATACTTACACACTCCGAGATTCGAAATCATGTCCGTCCGTCCTAGATCGTTCCCAAAGCTGCCTTCTGTCTCAATTTTTGTCTACAAATCGCAGTATTTATTTTACCGATCTGCCCTTAATTTGGGGGGGGGGAATCTCGGGTGGAAAGTTAACTTTCCATGTGGAATTTTCATCAGTCGCTTTTCACTTCTAAATGGAAATCTCTGTTTTTTTCCATCAAAACATGTTAACATTTTGGCCTACATCCTGTTGTTGTTGTGACCGATTCCAACAATAAGTCAAGCATTTTTACTCGTTTTTTATTTCTTAAAGCCCTTTCCTAAATTTGATTATGGTCTTATCAGAGTTTTCAACGTTGATTATTTTTCCTCTACCGTCTGGTATAAAACATAAGTATATATCGCCTCTGCTTCCATCTTTTTTATCCATTTTTTATTATACCTGCAATTAAGCCCTGTTGTATTTATAATACAGTAATTTAGCATTGCCTTGTATTTACCTGATGAGAATCTTGAAGACATTGCTGAAATTCCCCGTAACATGCTTCTTCATTTTCATACATTCCCTCATTTCTACAATTGTCACTTAGATTGATCTTGCTTCTGCTTGCGGGACACTAAAAATAAAAATAAATATTTTTTTTGAAGCAAAGAGAACATAAAACATAGAATTGAATTGAGTAGCAAAATAATATCATCATTAAATTCCATATGGTGGGATAAGCATATTTGGAAAGACACAAAAAAATATATTGGTAAAACATTGGTGGAATCTGTTGCAATGTACGGAAGTGAGGTATGGACAATCAATAAGTACTACAAGAATAGACTAATAGCTCTAGAAATGGATTATTTACGAAGAAGTGCCAGAAAGTCTAAATTAGAACGTGTCACAAATAAGGAAATTAGAAACAAAATGGAAGCAGAAGAAAGCATAATTGAAAGAATTGAGGAAAATGAATTAAAGTGGTTAGGACATGTTTTAAGAATGGAAGATGAGCGATGGCCGAAGCAACTATATGAATGGCATCCTAACAGAAAGAAGAAAAGAGGAAGACCAAGGTTAACATGGAAGGAAAACATGAAGACAGTAATGCAAGCTAGAGGGCTAAGCATCGAAGATGCCCAAGACCGTAGGCTTTGGAGGTTTGGCACGGGAAGACGGCAGCAGCTGTAAAAACCCGAAGATAGATAGATAGATTTTTTTTGAAGAGACAAATTTTTGCCTGAACATTTTTTCTTCAAAAAATTATTTATAGATCAACCTAAGTGCATAAATTTACAACTTAATAAAAATGTACAAAGTGTGTGTTTTTGAATACCACCCACAGCATTTTCATGTTTTAGGTTCCATATTAGGCAGAGAGATGGCATCAATTTGTCTATTTTCAATTTACAGTTCTGCAAATAATTTGATGTAATGATGATGATTGATATCCATTTGTCCTGCTGGGAACATGGGTGCACCATAGTAGGAAGTTTCTTCACCAGACTATTTAGTTATGCTTATTTCTCTATAGATATAATCAAGTGATATGTGGTTAATACACTGCCTCGAGGAGACATCTATTAGGAATTTAGATGACTCTTTTTTAGGAATTCACACTATGGAGCTATTATTTACTTAGATAACTTTTATCACACACCTCATATTATTCTTCTATTTAAACTAGTTTTGGAACTTTCTACTCAATACCATCTTCAGTAATTTTGTAACTGTTGTTCTGTTGTCTTGAAGAGATGCCTCTCGCTCCCTCTGTTGTTAAGACTGAAAAACCTAGAAATCTTGGGGGAAAATTACTTGATTATGAGGTTTTTCAGTCTACCAACAGAGGGAGTGAGAGACAGATCTTCAAGATGACAGAAATTACTGAAGATGGAACTGTACAAAAAACACCAGATTACGTTTATATAACACTTTGGCTAGACCTGTGTTGACCGTTGGTAGTGAAGCATGGACACTAAAAAGACAACATGAAAGCAGAATAATGGCTTGTGAAATGAGATTCATGCGCAGAACAGTGGGTTACACCAAATGGGATCGGAAAAGGAACACCGATATCTTAAAAGAATTGAAGACTACGCCAATTTTGGAATATATTAAACAGTACCAACTAAATTGGAAACACCATCTTGAAAGAATGAGTTCAAATCGGATCCTCAAAGCTGTTTATAATTATATACCAAGACGACGAAGATCTCTGGGCCGTCCTATGAAACGCTGGAGGGAAAATTTTCTATAGGATCGTAACAGGCCTTGGCCTAATACTTGGAAGGAAGAAGAAGAAGAAGAAAGAACTGAAGTAGAAAGTTCCGAATCTAGTTTAAAAAAAAAAGAAGAATATGAGGTGAGTGATATAAGTTTACCTAAGTAAGGAATTTAGATGTTAATTTTTAAATTAACATTTTCCAGAATTGGACATAGTTTTAATTTTTAGAAAGAAACATTAGATGTATTAAAAGACTAAGGTATTACCTGAAGGAGGAAGATTGGCTAAATTTTGCTCAGAGGCCTTTTTATTCAGCCTTGAGATTCTTTTGCAAGCCTTCAGACTCAGGAAACTACTACTACTACTACTATTACTACTACTCAATGTTGAGCCTTAACCTCTCCTTCATGAGGAGTTATTAGACCGAGTCAATTTAGTTGCACTAATTTATGAGATGAGTTGTCAAAAAAATGTTCTCTATGAATTTCAACTAAGGTATTACTTAGATAGTAGAACATCGGAAAAAATGTTGTCCAATAGCCTATTTTTCAGGATTGAGGATCTTTTATGAGCCTGAAAATCTTCAGACTCAGGACCAAAAGCTTAAATTCCCTCCCAAGAACTTGTCCTTTGAATTTTTTCATTCTAAAAATCCATCGACTGTAGCCAGGTTTCAACCTGTGACCCTCGGGACTAGAGGCAAGGAACATAACCTCTAGAGCTTCATGGCCGATTCAGTAATCTTATAAAACTAAAATATTCTAGATTAGATTAGATTTATTTAGCCTGGTGGAGTTAAGGCCATGTGGCCTTCTCTTCCACTCACCAGGACAAACATATATTACATCAGAATATAACAATCTCAATTAACTCTAATATTAAATACTAAATAAAAATTTGATCAAAAAGATAATATCTATTATATTACGATCTATAATGCAACCAGTTAATGTTAGTTAAAATTAAGACTAAAACTAATAATAAAATGTACACAAGCAAGACATATTAAATTGTCCCTTTCTAATGTATATAAAAAACAAAGAAAAATAATGAGATATAGAAAACTAATTTTATGATTATACAATATTTAAAACAAAATAAATGAAAATATTTGTTATTCTTAATATTATTTTCATGAATAATTGAATTTGTTAATTGTTAAAAGAATTAAGTTAAATAAAAGATTAAAGAGAATGCTTACCTCAAAATCTGTATAATTATCAGGCTCAACGACTTCTTCAACAACTTCTTTAGTAATGACAAATTTTCTTGGCTGATTTTTTAAGTTATCATCATTGGAGTAACAGGTTTCTGTTTTTCGAATACCTCCCTTTTTATAAGGACATGCATGAGGTTTGCACACATCACAGGGGTTATACGTTTCTGTTTTTAGAATACCTCCCTTTTTATAAGGACATGCAGGAGGTTTTCCATCATCAATGGGGTAACAAGTTTCCGTTTTTAAAATACCTTCCTTTTTAATAGGACATGCTGGAGGTTTGGTTCTAGCTGCTGAAGTTTTGTTCTTACAAGATCCTGTACAGCCTGTTTGCTTTTTTAAATAATTTGTACTGCAATTTTCATCAGAAGGGAATTCCATCACTTCATATTCAAAAGTTTCAACTATTATAGAGTCAATTTTATCCTCTTTAACTGGTTTATATCCACACATTTCAGATGGATTTTTCTTTTTCTTAGAAGTATCTCTGTATCGTAATTTAAATTTAGGTTTTGAAGACAACTGAAAATCAAAAAGGTGAAATGAGAGATTATGAAAAATATAGTGAACATTTAAAGTGATTTGAATATACAGAATAATTTTCATTGTTTTTATATTAAATTTGTCACTTACAATAAAGGAGAAATTAATATTTAATAAGAAACATTTTTGCCTAAACTGGGATTTGAATCCAGGATCTCTGATTGAATGAGAAGTTGCTGGAATGTGTGTTGAATGAAGGTTCTCGACTTCAAATTATAGTAGAATTTTAATATAATAAATATGAAAGTTTAAGTTAATAATTTTATACTTTAAAATTCTTTTAATATTTAAATATAACTTAAATAAAGAAAAACATCTAAATAATTCATTGTTGGATAAAAATGTCTCAGTAACAATTAAAGAAATTTTACTATATAACAGTTTTTGTAAATAATGCTTTTAAAATTGTTTTAAGTCATTGTTGTCAAAATTATAAAGCTTTCTGTTATAATTGTAATAAGAACACTGGCTTTACTTCATATTTTTAAATGAAAGTAAACTAATTTCTGATTGGATGTTAAAACAATTAACTTTTTGATTTAACAAATCAAATTTAAACCTTATATTTAATGGACTATTAACCCATAGAATTTAAAATTACCATCATGTGATGTAGTAATGTTCTTTAAAATTATAAAAGAATTTCACTAGTCATTCTGCATACAACTTTCAACAAAGATAGAAGCAAGAAGAAATCTCCTAATAAAATGTAATATTTAATACAAGAATAATAATTGATTCAAGAAAAGAAAATAATTTATTTTTAATTGATGGTGAAGAATAATACCACCTACATTTACTTGATCTGCTGGGAAATTAATATATGAATAAATTTACAATTATTTCTACAAGAAACATTTTTTTTATGATTTTGAAGTGTTTTCCTATCCAGTGTATCAACTTCTGACCTTGAGAAGAGAATCCAGCTCTACCGAAAACTAAACCCAAAGTGAACTAGTAATTCTTTTTTTTGGGACACCAATCCTTCTTCAAAATGTTACTACAACATCGGGCATGAAGAGAATTACTTCTTCAAAACGTCGACACAACGTGGAACAGCAATTTACTTCTTCAAAATGTGAGATTTATATAAGTAAGAGAAAGATTTCTGTCTAAAACAGGAGTCTAGATAGCTTGGTGGATAAAAGCACTGGTATGGAAAACCAGAGATCCTGGTTTAGGCAAAATGTTTCTCTTGAATATAAGTGACAAATCTTCATATATATATAGTTCTTCTGTTGATGTGTTTGTCACTCTACTCCTCCTAAATGATTGGACTGATTTTGATAAAATGTTGTGTGTGTGTGTGTCTGATTGGGTTCCTCGATGGTTTAGATTCACAATTGTACCCTCTAAAATCATTAGGTATAGGAGTTCACCTGAAGTCAAAATTTAAAAGTCGCTCTCTAGCAGTCACATTTTTTTATGTTTCACAATGAAACTCAGTACATCCTATTAAAATAAACCGAGATAGGTATTGTCAAAAAATGAGCAAAATCCAACAATTAGAAATGGAGGTTTACTTGAAATCCGAAATTTAAGTGTCTAAATCTATTGTCTAAGTTGTTGGAATGTGGTGTAGAACAAAGGTTCTCGACTTCAAGCACGCGGGATTTGTATAAATAAGAGAAAGATTTCTGTCTAAATCAGGAATCTAGATAGCTTAATGGATGAAAACACTGGTATGGAAAACTAGAGATCCTGATTTAGGCAAAATTTTTCTCTTGAATGTTAATTTGTTCTTTAATATAAGTGACAAATCTTTATATATATATGTATATGATTAAGAAAGCTTTCTTGGGTTTTCCGCATCATGGATTCAAGGTCGGCCTCTGGCCACTGGACATTTCAGCATGATCCCAAATGCCATGATCAAGGAATGATTTCTGCTTCATGGATTCAAGGTCTAATTATTCCTTGATAATGGCATGTGGGATCATGCCGAAACGTCCAGTGGCCAGAGGCCGACCTTGAATCCATGACATGGAAAACCCAAGAAAACTTTCTTAATCATACTTATATCCATGAAAATCTGCAATATATATATAATTTTCTTCTGTACATGTGTTTGTCACTCTACTCCTCCTAAATGACTGGACTGATTTTGATGAATGTTTTGTGTGTGTCTGACTGGGTTCCTTGATGATTTAGATTCACAATTTTACCCTCTAAAATCAAGTATATGAGTCCATCAAAAGTAAAAATTTAAAAATCGCTCTAGCCGTCACATTTTCCGATATTTCACAATGAAACTCACTGTATCATATTAAAATAAATGGAGGTAGGTATTATCTGAAAATGAGGGAAATCAGAAAGTTATAAGTGGAGGTTTACTTGAAATCCAAAATTAAAAACTGCCTAAACGACTGGACCAATTTTGATGAAATTTTTTTGTGTATGTCTGATTAGGTCCTTTGATGGTTTAGATTCACAATTGTACCCTCTAAAACCACTAGGTGTAGGAGTTCACCTGAAGTGAAAATTTAAAAATCGCTCTAGCAGTCACATCTTTTTGTGTTTCACAACGAAATTCAGTATATCCTAATAAAATAAACCGAGGAAGGTATTGTCAAAAAATGAGCGAAATCTGACAATTAGAAGTAGAGGTTTACTTGAAATCTGAAATTTAAAGCTGCCTAAATGACTGCACCAATTTTGATGAAATTTTTTGTGTTTGAGTGGGTTTCTGGATGGTTTAGATTCACAATTGGATCCAGTAGGTGGTGCTGCGATCGGTTTATAGGATTTTTTGTCAGATGTGTAGTCATCTGCATTACCAACATATTCTGCACAACAACAATGTGATGTCATAATGCATGCTTCTTGAGCCACAACAGATGACAGTGAGGAGTTTTCTTGCAAACTTATTAATTAGTGAATTTTATGGTAAAAAAAGTAGATTAAATTTTTACGTCTGGCCATGACACAAGAACTGAATGTTCAGGCAGGACAACATCTGCCGGGTCCACTAGTTTAATATAAAAACATAAAAAATATAAGCTTTACTAGCTAAGAAAGCAATGTTAAAAAAATAATAAATAGCAAAAATACAGAGCTCAGAAACGTTGGAAGATATCAACACTAATCACACTATGCAATACTTAATAATCTAAAGTCATTAAGTTGTAAAGACTGAACATACACACCACTTCCTTTTGGATGGTCAGTTCCTGGCAGAGTTTCTCCACTGATTCATCAAAATGCTGTGATTTCTAGAATTTAATCAAATACAATAATGAAATAATTATCATGTCATCAATATACATTTGGTGATTATTTATTATGTGTCCAACAGATGAGATGGACAGTGAAGAGGATATGGTGGAATTAAATGTTTCTTACCTCTCCTCATATAAATCTTTTAAGTAGATCGCGATTTCGAGACCATAACGGTCTCATCTTCAGTACTTCTTTGGCGACTTATGTTATGTCGATCGGAAGAAACTCTTCTTCTTCCCTGTCTGTTGGTGGACTGATGAACCTCTGGATGAGGTCAAAATTTGCGGGAATTCCAGTAAGAAACATTTAATTTCACCATAAATTAAACCTCATAGTGATTAATTCCTATAAAAGTTAAATAAAAGTGAAGAGGATGTTACATTAATTTTGCGTTGTTTTTTGAGTCATCTCATATTTTTTTACTCCAGCAGACCCAGGTTTCGTCACTGCATTTGTGACATTATCGATGCATCACTATGATCCAGCGGTTTTCTCTCTTGTAAATTGATATCGGCGCTCCCTGATGGCTGACCGATGAACTTCCAAATCAATCCCCTCTCATTTTCACCGGGTATTTCAAAATTCAGTTTTCTTTTTATTCTTGCATATGTAAATTTTCTCCCAAATTGTGATTTCCTTTGGTTTTTCTAACTGTTTAAATAACTTTGCCTTGGTTTCGGTTCTGTGTTTTTCTGACCAAACATGTGCAGCTATTGCAGATTTTTCTGTTTCTCCATTTTTGACATTTCTAAGGTGTTCTTTCAATCTTATATTTAAATTCCTTAAAATATGGAAAAACAGAAAAATCTGCAATAGCTGCACATGTTTGGTCAGAAAAACACAGAATTGAAACCAAGGCAATGTTACTTAAACAGTTAGAAAAACCAAAGAAACTCACAATTTGGGAGAAAATTTACATTTGCAAGAATAAAAAGAAAACTATGAATTTTAAAATACCCGGTGAAAACGAGAGGGGACTGATTTGGAAGTTAACCCTTCAGAGTGGATGGATTTAAATAGCCGAGAATACTCTGATGCGGGAGGAAGTTCACCGGTATTTAAACTCAGCCGCTCAGTGCCAGTATTCCAATAACGCATTTAAATTGATATATCTTGAGTAATTTAAATGTTTTTGCAATTCGTTTATGGTGAACCCTTAATATAATATTTAATTAATTAAATTTGTTACGGTTCTCACGTAACATCTCTGCGTTTTTTGCAGACTTATTTATGGTTGTTGTGCCACAGTTGAAATAGGTCCTTTTTGTAAACTTCTCACATATGTGACACAGTGTATTGCACTAGGGATTCTTTGAAGAATTCAGAGAACCGGCTTTACCTAACAACAAAACGAAATATTTACACAAAGAAAAGGGTCTTGAAAAAAAAAAGTATGAACTTCAAAAATTGGTGTGATAAATCTTCAAAATTTAAACCAGCTGTTTGACACTCGGGCAACAATAAGTGTATTTTTTTCCCCTTGTGTTTACTTTGTTCATGTTTATATGCGCTGACCTTCTTTCTTGTAGGGGGGGGGGCAGCCTTCTCCAAATGTGTCTTTCTAACACTTTGGAAACATTATTTTAGGTCGTGTGCCTTCAAAAAATGGTCTTTCTACACATCAGACCTGTTGTACTAAGACCTTCATCAACCCTAAATTTCAATGCCTTTCTTCTGGTTTCCAAACCGAAAACAGTTGATGAAATATGACTATAATAGTTTCGCCGGAGGTGTGGACTTAAAAGATTAACATGCTACAAGCCGGAAGATCGAGGGTTTGAGTCCCGGTGGATCAGGATTTTTAAACTGAACCAAACCTTCAGGCGGCACCGTGAACCTGGGGTTGACTCAGCCTCTAACTGAAATGAGTACCAGATGCTTGTTATGGGCCGTCAGACAGAAATAAGTACTCGGCTTACATCAAGTACCGATAGTTTAGAAAAGTGGGAGCCTTAACCTCCTAATATCCCAAGAACCTTCTAAGGTCTGTAGTGGACCACTTTACCTTTTAGATACTGACTGAATTGTAGACTAACTACCTTTCCATAATGTAAGGATATCGTCATTTGAAATATATATATATATATATATATATATATATATATATATATATATATATATCTGAAATTTACTGTTGTGGTCCTGTACTGTAACGTAAATCGGAAATAACTTTGTTGGGTCTTTATATATACTGAATTTTGCGACATTATTATTAAAAATGAAGAGATTTGAAAATAGATTCAATTTGATAGACAAGCTAATCTACAAAAAAAGGCTAATTTAGTTTTATAAGAAATCTTTTATCAAGTTATAAATTTAAGAAAAATGTCAGAGGCCGCAAGAATAAATGCAAATATAAAATTATTTTAACTTGTTACTGAGGGCCGTAATCAGTTAATATATGCACTAATATAAACTTTGAAGTCTCTACATAAAATTTGTATAAACGGTAAATAGTTAATGCAAACTCAAAGGTCATAATTACAGTTTAAAGCAGTGCGTGTAGCTAGCGTACATGTCACGTCGTTCCGCATTGGGTGAAGAATTCAACTTGCGTACACGTCACGTCGCTCCACGTTGACGGGTTAATCAGTCAGCCATCAGAGAGCGCAGAAATCAATTTACAAGAGAGAAAACCGCTGGACGGCAGTTGTGATCATGGTATTGCATCGATAATGTCACAAATGCAGTGACGAAACCTGGGTCTGCATGGGAGTCAAGAAATATGAGGTGAGTCAAAAAACAACTCAAAATTAATTAAAAACAAACATTATAGTGTTATTTCCTACCTACATAACTTACCAAGGATGTTACATACTTTGTTTTGATGCTGATATGCACATAATGCACAGTATATAGTGACGTAAGAACTCTTTATTTCACCAATTCGTCACCCCATCTCATTGCTTGGAAGTACAGTAAAAGTTAATTTGTTTACACTAGTAGAAAACAGGGTTTATAAAAAGCAATTTAATGATAATGATTCAATGAAAACTTTATGGAATGTATATAGTAAATTGTGTAAAACAATTTTTCAATGGTCCACCGCTGTAGTCTTGAGGTAGCATGCTGCCTTATCACGCAGCAGGCCCGGATTCGATCCCCGCTCGGGACAAGTTTCCTGGGTGAGTTTTTTTTTCGGGGTTTTTCCTCATCTGTAAGTCAAATGTCAGGATACTTTAAGGCCCAAACAGTCCCCGTACATCATCTGGTCATCATTATCATCAATCAATGTCATATTCACCTCATTAGATTAAGTTTAGGTTTAAGGCTTCTCCTGGCGCATCATTACTCATCGTCATCACCCATCATATCATTGGGGCAGCGTAACCCTGCCTTCCAGGTGCCCCAACCTCAGAAGTGGGTTACAATACGCCAATGCCAGGAGAGAATACCTGAAATGTCCAATGACAAACAGGTAGCATTGGAAAAAAAAAAACAATTTTTCAATGTCATAAAAACTATATATTCATCTTCTTCTATTCCTACTCCATGGCATGATAAGCCTAGAAGGACCTCAGCCTACTGACCTCACATCCACATGTGTTAATCATAGAGATAGATGATATCCACCCAGTGAAGGGGTGACATATGACCAAGTATATCGGGTCTCTCATCTGTTATAGCTGTTTTTCTCAATCTGGATGTGTTACTTATTGTAGCTACCCAAATTCATCATAATGAGAGTGGGCACCGGTCCCATATTGGACAAAATTCCATGAGAAAATTTCTTCTCCATGGGAACTAAAACTAGCATAAGACCTGTAGCTTTGCACCAAGACTTGATACCTTAAACCATTCGGCTACAGCACGAGACCTTGTTCTTCTACCTCCTAGAATTAGGCCACCAATTTGCTTCCACAGCTAGAAATTGAGTAATTTCATTATGGAATGACCAACATTTCTTTTTCCTGTAATCAAATGGTAAAGAGAAAAATTTATGCCTGAACTGGGAATCGAACCCCGAACCTTCAGCTTTCCGTGCTGATGCTCTAACCATTGAGCTAATCCAGGCTTCCCTCCCATCCAAGCATAAATCCTTCCTTTACCTTACTGTCTTGGTCCCACATTCAAATGCTATGAATCATCATTCACAAATACACAATGAATGGCTTCTACCTGAAGAAGACATGAAGGGACTCCACATAGCTATAGCATTATTTATTAAATTAATATTAAGAAGCTAAAGCTGTTACTATGATTGAAATAAGTATATTAAAGTACACTACTAAATTATTGTAATCAAATGGTAAAGAGAAAAATGTTTCTCTTTACCATTTGATTACAATAATTTAGTAGTGTACTTTAATATACTTATTTCAATCATAGTAACAGCTTTAGCTTCTTAATATTAATTTAATAAATTTCTTTTTCCTTTGTGTTTATAGATGATTAAAATTTGTGGAATTCTATTTGGCAACATACTTTCTATGTTTTGATTGGAAAATGTTAATTCAAATAAAAACATTGAAAATACTTTCTGTGTGTTTGAACCAACTATTCCCTGATATTTTAATTCCATATACAAGATAAACATTCCTAATTCATTTTTCATATCTTCATTGTATTTTTTATCCATAATTGTGTAACCTGCTAAAGGATGTAAAATTTTAATTTGTATTTATATTACAGATATATTGATACATTCATTAAAATAGGTCTATATCAGCTATATGAGGTAAAAAGAATTTTATTTTAAATTTTAAATTAAACCTCATAGTTATATTTCCTATAACAGATCAATCTATATCAGTTATTTAATTATTTATTGAAATATTATAGAAGTAACAATTTCTTAGTGAGAAAATTTTAAATACTGAATTATTAAAACTATAATGAATAAAACCAGCAAGTTATAGAAAATTAATAAACTTTTTAGTTTTTTTATCTAAAAAATATTATTTTATTGTACACTTTTTTGTTTCTTTTTATTTATTTTATTTCTATTTATTTATGTGTCACATTAAGTACAGCATAAAAACCAGTTGTAAGGCATTTAAAGAGGACTATAGTGTTATTGCGGCCCTCGGTCAGTTAACTCGTTTTAGAGGCGGCGTGCAAACAAACAGCGTTTACATTCGGCACCTAAATATTGTGGTGGTCTTAGTAGGTCTTGGAGATCACATAGATGGCATGTAAATGTACACTTCTATGTCCCGTTTGACACGTTTAACTTTGGTGACTTCCCCTTTTATTTTTACAACAACCAACACATGGAATTCGTTTACCCAAACTTGTCTCCAGGCTCCAAATGCTAGTCGTATATGATTCTCGTTCATCGCGCTGTTGTTTGTGTGGGGTGAGTGGAACCATGGCGAAAGAAAAATATCTCACTGAAAAAGAATTAGTGAATATTTTGTATAATGATGATTCAGGTGATGAACTGATTCCTGAATTAGAAGATTCACAAAGTGAAAGTGAAGATGAACTTCCACTTCCTGAAATTGATACACCAATACCATGTGATGTCAATCACCCAAGTTATTTCACCATCAAATCCTACTAGGATATCTCCTTTAGGTATGTACAAAATTTGAATTTTCTAGGTCCATTTTCTGAAGTGCCACGAAAAGGGTAGCTGGGGTATTTAAATGGCTGGCCTGTGGGTTTAAATGCCCTGCTCAGTGCCTGGCACTGAATGTGACACATAGTAAAATAAGAAACAAATTTTAAAATAAATTTTAATATAATATTAGCCCTATAATTAAACGACATACAAATGAAAATAATAAAGTATGATAATAGGTTTAAAAAATGCACAAAGATATGAGTATTATTACTAATGTGAGAGTCAAATATTAATTTTTATATTACATCATTCTGTGGTCTGGTTAATCAATGTTATTATAAAAATCTTTATATTTATGAGTAGAGTGAAGGGTTTATTCCCTGTAATCGCTCAGAAAGTGGTTCTTCTTTTGTGTAATATTAAAATTGTATAAATTTTAATAGGTTTTTTAGAAATTTTAAATTTGTACATGGAGAAAAAGAGTTATGTTCAGATAATAATCCATACAGATTTATTTCTTTTTTATAATATTTTCATATATTCCACGTGCTTTACATTAACATATGATTTAAAATTGTTCAATTTTGTTTTGTTGATATCTTTTCATTTCACTCATTTTTAATACCAGATGAAATTGTATGGAAGTAAAGAGCTATACAATTTTAGGGTCGAATGTTTGAATGCATTAGACAGTAAAAGGCGTTCTCTGCTGAGAATGTTTATCCAAATACATTCATTGGTGCCAAAGTAATGTCATATTTGTCAAATATTTTTTGAAATTTCCTATGTACTATTGGATGGTAAGTAATTTTCTTGAAATTCTTCTTTTCTTTACTAACAATTTGTAGGGTAGAGCATTCTTTAAGTTGTTTTATCTTTCTGAATTTCTTTAATTTGTTAGATATTATACTCTTATTAAAACCATTTAATCTGGCTATATTTAGGATATTCTTGTATTCTTTCTTAAAATTTTCTCCTTTTAGTAGGACCTTTATCAATTTATATAAGAGGCTATTAAATATTGCATGTTTATGTGCCAGAGGATTGAAACCCGTTGATTTGATATAATTATCAGTATGTGTACCCTTCCTACATACATCAATTTTTTGAGTTTTTTCATTCCTAATTATGTATAAATCCAGAAACAGAATTTTGTTTTCAATTTCTGATTCTATGGTAAATTTAATTGATACATCTTGTAGATTAAGTAATTACAACGCATCATCAACATGTTTAAAATTTATTATCGAAAAAATATCTTCTACATATCTGTACCAACTCTTGAAAATCCATGGGTAAAGCCTTGGTGATATGGCACTCGAAGTAACTCATGTATAAATTAGCCAAAAAAGGCGAAATCCTCTTCAGGTATTGAGTCTATAATAGCTGAAAATGGGGCTAACAAGCCTTGAAACATATATTCAACGAAAACAACCATAAGAGGTAAGAATATACAGACCAAATAACCTAATTATTTGTAGTCAGTTAGAGATTGCTGGGTACGTAGATAGTTTTCACCACTTTTGTCTTCCTAAATAATAAAAAAAAAACTCTGTCCAAGTCTGGAAAGTGTTAATTTAATTATAACATAAAAAAATTAATTCTGTTACTTGAAACGTATAGAAGAACAATATTATTTCTCAGTAATAAGATGGTCCACATACCTTAGAAATTTCAGTCTTGAGTTCCTCACGGCGTTTTTTAATAATATTTATATGGTCATGTAGGTTTCTGCACTGTAACAAGGACTTGTGAAAATGATTATGAAAAAAAGTAAAATAATACAATAAATTTCTTGAATTTAGTCAAAATTACAACTAATGTCTGTCACCTTGTATTTCAAGAAATTTCATGAAACAAAGTTTCCAGTTTTTGTATTTCTTTATTCGTATCTGTATCAACGTGTATCACCTCGGCTTCTGTTTTCGCCAGCTCCGACTTGAGATCTTTCATTATTGTCTGATATCGACCATGAATCTGCAAAAAAGATTTACAAAATTAATAAAACTTGATTACATTTATAAATTCCAAATGCTCACATTAACTCTAAACTACATTTCATACCAACTAACTCACTGGCACTATCGAACCCGTAGGTTCATGGCCATGTGGACATAAGCTCTCCATACATCTCTATCCTGAGCTAACATTTTCCAATCATTCCTTGTATAATCTACTTCCCTCAAATCATAGTTAATGTTGTTCTCCCATCTCATTCTTGTCTACCAACTGGGCGTTTTCCCTCTGATTTTCCTACAAGAATCTTCCATGCACGCTACATTTCATACCAAATAGACTAAATAGCTATCACTGACTATCAAACTCATAGGTTCATGACAACATGGAAATAAGCTCTCCAAACATCCCTATCTGAGCTGTTTTCCAATAATCTCCTGTATAATCTATTTCCCTCAAATCATGGTTAATGTTATTCTCCCACCTCATTCTTTGTTTATCAACTAGGCACTTTCCCTCTGGTTTTCCTACAAGAAATTTTCATGCCCTTATTTCATTCCACTGTCATGCCACATGTTCTGCCCATCACAGTCTATGAGACTTAATAATTCTTATTATATTTGGTTTCCTATAAAGATCATACAGCTCACTGTTATGTAGTCTTCTCCATTAGTGCCTGTCTGTTCATCTCTCTTTGGGGCCAAAAAATGTTCCTAAGAACTTTATTCTCAAATACTCATAATCTTTTCTCCTCCATTAAAGTAAGAGCCCATGTTTTGCATCCATATAATATAACTGGGTGAATAACAGTTTAAAATATTTTCAGTTTAACTTCTTTTTTTTTTGAGAGAAGCTGGACAACAAGAATTCCCAAGAATTCCTGCAATGTATAATTGCATGCATTTCCAGAATTGAGTCTATGTTTAATTTCTTTGTGCCAGTCATTCCTGTTTGTAATTATTGTTCCTAGGTATTTGATTTGAGCTACTTGCTTCAAAATTTTCCTCATTTGTATTTAACTGTCTGTTTCCATTGTATAATATATTTCTATGTGAGACCATACGGTATATTTTGTTTTACTGACATTTCATCAAATAAAGTAATAAATAGTAAAACCTCTACTTGTGTCCAGTGTAGTATCAGGATGAGAGATGACATGACTCAATAGGCCTAATAAGCATAGAATGCTCTTGGCCTACAATCTGGATGCTGGCCTCACATCTACATGTGTTAATCACAGAGGTGGATTATTTTATAGCCAGTATAAGGGTGACGTGCAGTTAGGATGTCAAGTCTCTCAGCCATTATAGATAGTTTTCTCAACCTGGAGCCACTACTTATTGTAGGAACTCAAATTCTTCATGATGCTAGGTGGTCTCTGGTACCCTGTATAATTTACCTCCCTCAAATCACAGTTTATGTTATTCTCCTGCCTCATTTTTGGTATACCTATAGGACACTTTCTCTCTGGTTTTCCTACAGTAAGTTTCCATGTCCCTCATTCATTCCCAATTCATGCCGCATATCCTGGGCATTACAGTCTATGAGACTTAACTCTTCTTAATACATCTGATCGAATTAGCTACCCACTAACTGGTCATGCATGAAAGTCGTCATTTTGTAATTCTCAGCGATAAAACCACTTCCGTTATTTTTGTCTGCTATAGAGGAATGCATTTATGCTTGCATCCCGCAAATAATACCGTATACAACAATGACGTCTGCGTCGCGCAATATTACGCCGATTCTCCTGTTCTTCCAGTTGAATTCTTTGGTAGACTCTATCAAATTCCTCTTCTCTGCATATACCGAAAACAAGATCGAAGTCTTCAAGGTCTGACATCTTGGATAAAGCAGCAAGGTTTCAAAGTACATCGGTTACCATCGGTTCCCATCGGGATTCTCACGATTCATTTCTCTCCTAAGTCACCTCGCCAGGTAGCTTAGGAATTTCAACAATTATTATCGCATGAACAGATTTTTGAGTATGCAAAAACATATTCGGATACAACTTTCTCAGCAGAGAACAACTTTTACAGTCTAATGCGTTCATAGATTCGAGCCTACATGACCAATTCATATTGTGAAATTCAGACTTGAATTATTATTATAAGTACCTGAGAGCTGTTTGCTTGTAAATTGTACAGCTTTTGTTCAGCCTGACAGATTTTTGTTCGGGAGGCTCGAAGCTGGAGAAAAAAAATATACACACATATAACATAAACAACAATTCATAATATTTGAAGCAAAAATGCAAGAAACAAAATTCTATAATATTACAGAACACTTTTATGCTTACATGTTTATCTGAAAGGCAAGTAATATTTAATATTTACTGTTAAAATATTATTTTTCAAAATAGACTAAACTTTAATATTTTGATAATCAAATTTGATTACAAAAATATGAATAATGATTTTTAAGAGAGCATCATTTACTTTTGATATAAACCATCTGAAATTAATAGTAAAATAGTATCTGGTCTGAAGTTTTTTATTTTAAATCATTATTAAATTTGACATATCTAGCAAACTGAAAGAAATAATAACATATGTAATAAATAGTGAGTGGAGAACATATTTTAATTGACTCACCTCATACATTTTCAAACTTCTTTGATACCGACGGTTTCAGACAATATCATGTCCTTCATCAGTCATGGCGCCCACTGATGAAATTCCGTGATTGTTGATTTCTTTAGTGACTTCACCTCTTGTGCTGCCATCTTTCGTTGGGATTATAAACTTTGTAATTAAATTTTTATCCACCGGAATATTGAAATTCATAGATCGATATTTATTCTTCTGAATGAATATCATTTCCCAAATTGTCAATTCCAACGGTTTATCCAATTGAATTGACAATTTGGGAAATGATATTCATTCAGAAGAATAAATATCGATCTATGAATTTCGATATTCCGGTGGATAAAAATTTAATTACAAAGTTTATAATCCCAACGAAAGATGGCAGCACAAGAGGTGATGTCACTAAAGAAATCAACAATCACGGAATTTCATCAGTGGACGCCATGACTGATGAAGGACATGATATTGTCTGAAACCGTCGGTATCAAAGAAGTTTGAAAATGTATGAGGTGAGTCGATTAAAATATGTTCTCCACTCACTATTAATGATATAACCTCATAATGTTTACTTCCCGATATTAATTTAAATATAACATATGTAATAGTTAGATTTTCCTTTAAGATATATATTTAAAATACATAACTGTAATAAACCTTGAGTGGAAAATAATTTTATTAATTCACATCTTAAAAATACATCTAAAGTTAAAGCATAATTAAAAAATGCTTAAAGTTTAAAAAGTAAAATACCTACATTTTGGCTTACATACTTCCATACAATATTTCTGGTATTTAAAAAACACTACTTACAGACGAATCTGAATAAACTCTGAAAAATGTAATATTTAATATTACATAACTGATTTGGAAAATTAATTCCCATTGGAATTTTTATTAAAAATTAACTATTTGTTGCAAAAATCATACATGTAAATTATTTAGATTGATCATGATAATTATATTAAGAACAAGATTCGTTTTGGTAAAAATATTTTTATTAATTGGTTAATTTATTTATTACTTTTGATAATCCATTTAATTAAAACTATTGATTAATGCATAAGCATTATTTAGATTGTAATTTTTTATGCTATGGAAATTAAGTATACACTATAGGGCTAATACAAGAAGACAGGAGTAGAACTACAGGCAGCAAGATGATGGAACCGAAGATGGTTCCAAAACTAGTCTAAGAAGAAGAAGAATATGAGGTGAGTGATAAAATAGTACATAAATAAATTATACCTATAGTTTAATTAAAATTACATTGGGAGGAAACACTATGAGGTATTTACATTAATAAATGAGTTGGAGAAAATGTTTTAACATCTCACTTCACCTGCCTATGCGTTGCTTCCATTTTTGTCTATATGTATCCATTTTATCAGTTATTGCAAATATTTCAAGTTCCTGTCTTATTTCTGTGTTCTTGATTCTGTCTTCCTTAGTGCACCCTTTAACAGATCTCAAAAATTTCATTTCTGCCGCCATTATCCTACTTAGACCTTGTTTTTTATGTATCCAGGCTTCTGATCCATAGAGCAGTACCGGTACTGCCAACGTTTTATAAAATTTCAATTGGATCTCTCTTGTTGTTTTGTTATTTAGTGATTGTTTTATCGTACCACATATTCCCTGGAATTTTGCTATTTTATTAGTTATATCATTATCATAATTAAATGAAATGTCACATCCTAGATAATTGAGATGGTTCACCTGTTCCATGATTTTGTTTCCTATTACTATTTTGGATCTGATTTGATTTTTCCCTTGGAATGCCATTACCTTAGTTTTTTCTATGGATATTTTGAGATTATATTGTTCACATATATTATGTAATTTAAAAATATTCCTTTGAAGTTCGTCTTCCGTATTTACTATTATTACCTGGTCATCAGCGTATAATAATGTTTTCAAGTAGTGTGTTTTATCTAATTTTATTCCTTTATTTGTTTCTTTGTTCCATTTTTTTATTATATCATTGATGTATAGGTTAAACAAAACTGGAGAGATACTGCATCCTTGTTTAACTCCTTGATTAGTATGAATTTTATTTTTACTTACTTCATTTCTAGTTTTTAACAGAGTGGTACCCTTGAAAGAGGTAGTCCATTCCAGGGAGTAGGCGCTCCTGCCCTTTTGTGAGCTCCAGGTCCCACTCACCCAGTGGGTAGTACCTGGGTAGGGCCCCGTCCACAGGGTTACGTGGGGAGAAGAGAAGTCCCCAAAGCCGTAGTGAAGGCAACTTCTCTAGGAGACGAACACTCCGAAATTGCAGTTCCCTGTCCTCCAGGAAGAGGGGTTTGGCTAGAGGCTGGTAACCTCTACTAGTAAAAAATAACTTACTCATAAACTTCAGCAGAAGAAAAGCCGGATTGATAAACCTTATGACGGCCAGTACAGTGAATAATTTAATTAGATAATCAACCAACAATTATGTTAGGATGATAACTGGCAAAATAAACTCTTTTGTGTAAAAAAAAAAAGAGTAGTAAGTTAAGCTGTCATGACTTAAAAAAATACATAAAGCTGGTTACAGATAATGGGTGATGGATATTCACTTCAGGCTGAAAGTATACTCAAATTGACGATTTTTATTATTAATTTAACACTTCTCCAGAAGGATAAATTATATTTGAAGAGAAAAATTTTCGCCTAGACCGGGACTCGAACCCGGGACCCTTGGCTCTCCGGGCCAAGTGCTCTACCAACTGAGCTACAGAGGCGAGTTACGATCTAGACGCAAATTTTTCTCTTATGTACGTTGTAATTCCCTCGCGACAAATGCTTGAAACCATAGCTTCTATCTTTGCAAATGGCGGCTTCTTAGTTAAGAAGACATTTATTGGGAATTTAACACTACTTTATAGCCAGTAGGGCTTCTATTGACGATTTTTATTATTAATTTAACACTTCTCATAGAAGGATAAATTATATTTGAAGAGAAAAATTTTCGCCTAGACCGGGACTCGAACCCGGGACCCTTGGCTTTCCGGGCCAAGTGCTCTACCAACTGAGCTACAGAGGCGAGTTACGATCTAGACGCAAATTTTTCTCTTATGTACGTTGTAATTCCCTCGCGACAAATGCTTGAAACCATAGCTTCTATCTTTGCAAATGGCGGCTTCTTAGTTAAGAAGACATTTATTGGGAATTTAACACTACTTTATAGCCAGTAGGGCTTCTATTGACGATTTTTATTATTAATTTAAACACTTCTCATAGAAGGATAAAATTATATTTGAAGAGAAAAATTTTCGCCTAGACCGGGACTCGAACCCGGGACCCTTGGCTTTCCGGGCCAAGTGCTCTACCAACTGAGCTACAGAGGCGAGTTTACGATCTAGACGCAAATTTTTCTCTTATGTACGTTGTAATTCCTCCCTCGCGACAAATGCTTGAAACCATAGCTTCTATCTTTGCAAATGGCGGCTTCTTAGTTAAGAAGACATTTATTGGGAATTTAACACTACTTTATAGCCAGTAGGGCTTCTATTGACGATTTTTATTATTAATTTAACACTTCTCATAGAAGGATAAATTATATTTGAAGAGAAAAATTTTCGCCTAGACCGGGACTCGAACCCGGGACCCTTGGCTTTCCGGGCCAAGTGCTCTACCAACTGAGCTACAGAGGCGAGTTACGATATAAATAAATGTCTTCTTAACTAAGAAGCCGCCATTTGCAAAGATAGAAGCTATGGTTTCAAGCATTTGTCGCGAGGGAATTACAACGTACATAAGAGAAAAATTTGCGTCTAGATCGTAACTCGCCTCTGTAGCTCAGTTGGTAGAGCACTTGGCCCGGAAAGCCAAGGGTCCCGGGTTCGAGTCCCGGTCTAGGCGAAAAAAAAAAATTTTCTCTTCAAATATAATACTCAAATTATTGGATTTTAAATTTCTAGAATGCAGCATTCCTAAACATGTGTCATTAAAATAATTATTGAAGTAATTAACTTTTCCACTCCTTCATAGTGATAATTTAACACCATTCGGTTTATTAAATAATTTCTGAAACAGTCAGTCATATAGCAATATTTCTGTACATTTGTAATACATTATTATTATTGATAGCGATCGGCTGAATTTTTTTTTACAGATTCCAAAATAAATTTGCATTCATAATAAAGGTAAAGAGATCCCACTACAGGCCTCAGGAGGCTTTTGGGGTAGTTGGAGGTTAAGGCTCCCACTTTTTCTGGACAATCGGTACTTGATGTCAGCCCTGCATGACGGTCGCCTTTACCCCCAGAACAAGCATCTGGTACTCATTTATCGTTAGAGGCTGAGTCGACCCCAGGGCCTTAGTGCCGCCAGCTGTTTTGGGTCAATAAATTTATTACAATTCAAAAGCTATCTATTTATCTTTATTCAAGGTATTAGTTCCATAAGAGTGTACGCCTTTACTGCTGTGAATCATAATGAAAATATAGTCTCATAGGCTTAAGGCAGAAGTACTCTTGAAAGTTCATCAGGAAGACCAGCCTCATGGACTAGTGGTCAGCATTTCTGACTACAGTTCACAAAGTCCCATATTTGATTCCCAGTCAGACCATAGGAATTTTTCCTTAGAGGGAATTATTCCTGTGATTGTCCATAGTTTGGAATTTAGGTTAAGTTTAGGTTACACTCTCCTGGGCTTATTATCATTTATCATACATCAGATCATTGGCATAATGTAACTCCACCTTTCAGGTGCCCCAACCTAAGAAGTGGATTAAAATTCAACCAATACTAGGGGATAAAGCCAGAAATGTCATATAAGACAACCCAGTGATATTGGACAAAAAAAAAAGTTAATAAGAAATCAGAAGAATATGTCAATGTATAAAAAAGTCTGATAATAAAGAATGATGACATCAGTCTTGAAGTTTGTGGGTTCAAACCCAGCCAAGGTTGATATATTTTTCTGGGTATAAAAATAATAAATATGGATTTCTTTGGAAGATAAGTAAAGTCATATGTCACATGTCATAGATTTAAAGAACATAAAAGAACCTTAAGTCTGAAAATAAGATGCCTCTAAGGAAAATTTGTTGGCCCTTTCATGTCCAACTTTTAATTATAATGCTAATTAATTGGATGTTATATTTAATTTAACATGTTCCAGTCATGGACAATTATAATTTTTTGAAAAGAATAGTTAACATATTAATTTTTCTTTTCAAAAAATAAAATTGTGATAATAATTACCTGAGCTATTGTAGAGCAACATTAAATAAAAATAATGTACTACCAACCTAACAGAACTAATCTCTTCATTGAACACTAATATGATCTTATACAGAGTGTTCATATAATTCTATCTAATTTATTGACTGAATCTATATTAGAAAATTATTTATAATTCATTTTATAAAAAAAAAAAAAAAAAGAGTTCACCTGTGTTTCTTTAACTGCCAGTTTTTCAGATAAAGCTTGTAACTGAGCTTCCAAAGATCCAGTACTCTGAAATTAAATAGTACAACAATATTACAGAATTACAGTAACTAACTACAGAGAGATGCAAATGTGATGCTATCAGATTTTATACTAGGTGGGTAGTTTTTCTCCTCCTTCCCATATATACCTTTCAGACAACTTTCCGTGATCTGTACCACAAGTAGTCACATTGAGTTCAGTGACTCACTTACCATGGCTGTTGGCTGACGAACTTCCAAATCAAAAAATTCATCGGAGAACATTTTGTTTAAACAACTCATCTCATAGGATTCATGCTTCCATGATACCGCGGTTTCAAACACAGTCATCTTTATCTTCAGCCATAACTCCGACTGACGAAATTCTTCGGCTGTCAACTATTATATTGTCGCCATCTTCAGTGTTGCCATCTATGGTTGACTTTATGAACTTTGAAATCAAAGTAATTTCGTTATGGATATCAAAATTCATTGATCTATCTTTATTTTTCTGAATGTATATCCCTAATGAAATTACTTTGATTTTGAAGTTCATAAATTCGACCATAGATGGCAGCACTGAAGATGACGACAATAGAACAGTTGATGGCCGAAGAATTTTGTCAGTCAGAGTTATGGCTAAAGATGAACACGACTGTGTTTGAAACTGTGGTATCATGGAAGCATGAATCCTATGAGGTGAGTTGTTTAAACAAAATGTTCTCCGATGAATTTTAATGATTATACCTCATAATGTTTACTTCCCAACATTAATTTAATATGATTCAAAATCAAATTTTGAAATTCCCGGTGAAAGAGAAAAAAATCTGATTTGGAAGTTCATCGGTCAGCCAGCAGAGGGAGCAGAAATAAACTTGTAGGATGGAGAACCACAAAGCAACAGTTGTAATGCATCGAAAATGTCGCACAGAAGCTATGAAACTAGTCTGCATAAAAATGTAGAAATATGAGGTGAGCCAAAATATACAACTCATTAATAATTAGTTTATTCTGTTTTTTATTTCACTGAAATATTGTGTTCATATTTTGAACTACTTCTTTCTGCAAAATCCTTCAAGTCTCAGAATATGGCCATTTCTTGCCAGGTGACAGTTGAATGTCGAGTGCACTGAATGTTTGGTAGCACCTTCTCTCTGCATCTCTCTGTATATGGCTTATGGAAACTGCAAGTTCCATCCTGCATTTATAAGGCATTCCATTTAGTCACTATTTTCAACTAAGTGAATTCACTTCAAATCTCTGATATCCATTTCCCTAAGATCCATCCAAATATTATCCTCCCATCTATGCCCAGCTCTATTATCAATAAAATTTTATAAGCATTTGTATTATGGCCTATTTGAACTACATGACTTGCCCACCATGTATCTTAAATTATTAAAGTTATATTTGATATATTATTTGGTAAGAAAGATGATCTCATACCTCTGGATTTGCAACTGCAGTGGCTGCAACTTCAGTCACAGCTGGGACAGGTGAAACAGAAAGTATCTGCAAAATATTAATACAAATTATTCACATTGTTATATTATTTTATTGTATCTCTTTTTAAATACAGAGTTCAAAACTTAATGAATCCTATATAAATATTAAATAACAGCCACAGAAGTCATAAAACATTCACCAAAAAAAAAAAAACTCTCTTCAGACTCTACAATGACTATGACTGAATAAACATCAACAAAATTATAAATTACAGCAAAAAAAAAACATATATCATCATAACACCAAGTCAATAATGGATGATCATTTCCTGCAGTGCAGATGACTTAGCAGTGAAATAAGAAATTCAAGATCTAGCAAATCTTTATAGGAAGCCAAGTGGATTAATGGCTTAAGTCAACAGCCAACTAGCCATTGGAAAATAACAAAATAATCATATTCAAGATTATATCTTCACATGGATAAATCAACCTACAGATTTCATGTAGCCTATATCAATTCTCAAATAAACTTCTATTGAATATTATATAAGTTTCAAAAGACCTATATTTTTTTAACAAATTTTACGCAAGTTGAGGATGAAGATATATTACAGATTGATGATTTTATTATTAATTTAACACTTCTCACTGAAGAAATTACAATGTGTATAAGAGAAAAATTTGCATCTAGATCACAACTCGCCTCGTTAGCTAAGTTGGTAGAGCATTGGCCCAGAAAGCCAAATATATTTAGCGTGAAAGAATTTTTTGCCTTTATCTTTAAATTATTTATTATTTTTTATAGGTTTTAAGCTTTTTTTTATTTCCCTTATTATTATTATTTGGTCCTGGGTTCGAGTCTTGGTCTAGGTGAAAATTTTTCTCTTCAAATATAATTTATCCTTCAGTGAGAAGTGTTAAATTAATAACAAAAAATCAATAGAAGCCCTACTGGCTTTATAAATTAGTGTTTAAATTCCCAATAAAAGTCTTCTTAACCCTTTAGGTGCCGTGAGCTGATAAGATCGGCTTTGATGTTTCTGTCCATTACCTGCCATATAATACACTTAAACTACTTGCAAAGCCAATCACATCGGTGGGTGCAATTTAAATCTCTGACAAGAGATTTTACCAGTGGCATGCAGAGGGTTAATAAAGAAGCTACCATTTGCAAAGATAGAAGCAAAGGTTTCATAGCATTTGGCACGAGGGAATTACAATGTATATAGGAGAAAAATCTGTGTCTAGATCGCAACTCACCTCGGTAGCTCAGTTGGTAGAGCATTGGCCCGGAAAACTAAAGGTCCCGGGTTCGAGTCTCAGTCTAGGCAAAAAAATGTCTCTTCAAATATAATATGTTACAGATGATTATTTAAATTATTATTAGGAATATTCCAAAATACAGTGCTTCTTTTTCAACCCAAAGTAAATTGTTGTCAGAGGTTCCTCTCTAAAGCATCTTCTTCCTCAGATCTCTAGCTTCCATACTTCTTCTCACTCCATCTATTTAACATTCTCTATGTCTGCCTCTTCCACTTCTTCCATTAGCTTTCCAATCAAGGATTTTCTTTGCTATTCTATCTTTTTCCATTCTTATGAGGTGTCCATACCATTTCAACATTTTTTCTATTTTTTCTATTTTTTTTTTAACTTGCATAATTTCCCTTATTGTGCTGTTTCTGACTTTATCCCTTCTTGAAATTCTTGTCGATCACCTCCAAAAATCCATTTCTACTGCTAGCATCTTGGCTTGTTTTCTACATACTGTCCGGGTTTCAGACCCATATAATAAAATGCTTTGTAACAGAATTTAAAATATAGTTTTCTTTATAATTTTATATTTTGACTGATATCTGAACACAATTTTATCATATATATATAATGATATGTGTTCACTATACTTTTCAAATTTTGGTTAATTTTTATAACTTACTGTATTTTAAAGATTGATTAAATTAATTTTCAAGTGTCATTTTTAAGATTTGTCAAGAAAAAGTATTCTGATGAATTTACTTTTTTTTGGACGTTTTTATTACTAATTTAACCTTCTCACTGAAGGATAAATTATATTTGAAGAGAAAAATTTTTGCCTAGACCGAGACTTCAACCCAGGACCCTTGGCTTTTCTTATATAGTATACAAGAAAAAAATTTGCATCTAGATCGCAACTTGCCTTGGTAGCTCAGTTGGTAGAGCACTTGGCCTGGAAAGCCAAAGGTCCCGGGTTCGAGTCTTGAACTAGGCGAAAATTTTTCTCTTCAAATATAAATATTACTTTTTGGAATTAATTCTTTGAGATATAAATTAGTTAGGAAAAATTATATCACCTCACCTCATATCCTTCTTCTTATCAGACAGATTTCAGGACGTTATTAGGTTCTATCCTCAGTGGTTTTATGACCATTGTTATATCGTCTTAAAGAACTGCCTCCTGATCCCTCTATTGATAGACTGATGAACCTCCAAATCAAATCATTTTCCCTAGGAATTTTAAAATTAATTTATCAACAGAGGGAGCAGTAGGTGGTTCTTCAAGATGATATGACAATAATCATCAAAGTACTGAGGATGGAATCTAATAAGGTTCTAAAAAAAAAAAAACTCCTGGCGCAACAGGCCTACAAGGCCCTTAGCCTACCAGCCGGCTGCTGACCTCACATCCACATGTGTCAATCACAGAGGTAGATGATAATCAGCCAGTGTAGGGGCGACATGTGGTCAGCATGTCGAGTCCCCCAGCCGTTATAGCTGGTTTTCTCAACCTGGAGCCGCTACTTATTGTAGCTACCCCAATGCATCACGATGCTGGGTGGGCACCGGTCCCATACTGACCGAAATACCATGAGAAAATTTCTTTCCCCCATGGAGACTCGAACCAGTGCAAGTCCCGTAGCTCTGCGCCAAGGCTTCCTGCCTTAACCACTCGGCTACGGAGGTCCTAAAACACGTCTAATAATAAGAAGGATATGAGGTGATACAGTTTTTCTTAAATATTCTGATGAAATTAGAAGCTTGCAGAATAGCACTTCTTACAGTTACAGTAAATACTGACCCTCTAATACAGGGGCATCCAAACTACGGCCTGCGGGCCGGATGCGGCCCTCCATCACTTTCTATTCGGCCCCAAATAGATTTATAGCATTATAAAAATTGAAATATTCCAAGGGTAGGCTTAATATATTGTCCTGTCAGTAATGGAACAAAATGAGTTAAATATGTTGTAATGACGTTACAATAAAAGTAGCAAATCAACACTCGCTTATAATAATATTCTTCTTCTTCTTGTTCTTCTTCTACTACAAGGTTTAGGCTATGCAGCCTGTTCTGGCAAAGTTAAAAGTGGAGTCCATCTTCTACGTGGTCGGCCAACATCTCTTGTTCCTCTGGGATTATACAGGAAGGTTCTTTTTGGTATTCTTTCGTTGTTCATTCTCATTAAGTGTTCTGTCCATTTCTTATTATTTTCGCTGATTTTATCTTCAATTTTATATATATTTAATTCTTCTCGTATAGTTTCATTCCTTATTCTATCCGCTCTTGTGCATCCTTTCACATTACGTAAAAACAGCATTTCCGCAGTCTGTATCCTGCTTTTATCCCTTGATTTCATTATCCAATTTTCACTTCCATACAACAACAAAGGAACAGCCATTGTTTTATATAATTTAAGTTTCGTATCTTTCCTTGTTTTCCGACCTAAGGTTCTTTTTATGGTTCCACAAATAGCCTGAAATTTATTTACTTTATTTTCTATATCTTTATTTTCTCTATAAGTTATATCACATCCTAAATATTGGAAATGTGATACTTGTTCTATTATTTTGTTATCCAGTACAATTTTTGATCTAATTCCATATTTACCAATAAATGCCATTACTTTTGACTTATTTATTGATATTTACAATTATATCTATTGGCTATTAATTTAAATTTATATGCTAATATTTGGAGCTCATTTTCAGATTCTGCTAAAAGTACAACATCGTCAGCGAATAATAAAGCATTTATTTTATCTTTATTATCAATTAATATTCCTTCATTAGTTAAAACCTTCTTTCCTTCTTTTAGGATATCGTCCATATAAATATTAAATAATATAGGTGAGAGTGAACACCATTGTCGTACTCCTTGGTTTATTTGAAAAAATGTCTTATTTTTTGTCAACTGAGCGTCAATGCAAATATTTGTTCCATAGTACAAGCTCTTAACAGTTTCTATAATAATATTAATAATAATATTAATAATAATAAATATAATAATAATATTAATATTATTATTATTATAGCAATTAATCTATTTTAGCGGGTTTCACAATATTTCACATCTTCCTTCGCCCAAGTAATCTATTGCCATTCTCTACCATATCTCTCTGTCATCCCAATCTCCATTGTTCAATTCGTTTTCCACCAACTATCTACGTAATTTGTGGCCATCCTTTTCTTCTTCCACCTAGTGGCACCCATTCTAGTATTATTCTTGGGAATCTGTCTTCTGTCATTCTTTCTACATAACCATACCATTTTAATTGTTTTCCATCAAATTCACAATTGAAGTTTGAACATTTGTCTTCTGTTTAATTGCACTGTTTCTTATGGTATTTTATCTCTCCTAGAAATAATAATCCTAAACAGCTATAATAGGACTTTTGGCTTGCACCACCTTGATGTTTCTTCAATTTGGCCCACGATACAAATAAGTTTGGGTGGCTCTACTCTAATATCAATGGTAGTTTCAGGACTATATTTACCTATATTGCCTATGGGCAGGGAATTTACTATAATGACAATGTCAGCTGAAATTTTGTATTCATTCTAATAATACAAGGTTTTGTATTTGTATATAGGAAACTTGCAACTTATATTTGAAGAGAAAAATTATATGCTCAGACTGGGGCTTGAACCCAGGACTTTTTGGCATTCTAGGCCAATACTCTACCGACTGAACTACCTGAACAAGTTCCAATCTAAACGCAAATTTTTCTTTTGTATATGTTGTTAATTCCTGTGCACCAAATGCTATGAAACCTTTGCTTCTCTCTTGCAAATGGCGGTTTCTTTATTAAGAAGAGATTTATTTGGGAACTTGTAACTTCCTTATTGCTATGAAGGAGGGTCATGTTCCTTCAAAAGAAATAACGTCTATTTTAGAAATTATTGTCTTGAATAGAAAGATATAACTATTACCATCATCAAATTCTAACAAGGATTAGGCCCTTCTGGCCTGTTATGTCTCAGACGTCCTTGTCTCTTCATTTATAAATATCCATTATAAAAATAATTGGAAATCTATTATAATCTAACACAGGGAACTTTCATATTTGACCTACATAGACAAAGTAATGCATGACTGACTTATTTGTCATCATAAAGTGAGCAACTGGTGATCAGAGATAAATAAAATTTTCTTTTTCTCTCAAAAACAAGTTATAGCCTATATTTGAAAAGAAAAATATATGCCTAGACTGGGGTTTGAACCCAGGACCTTTGACTCTCTATGTCAATGCTCTATCCAAGTCTAGAGAGGTCTAGGTAGCTCACTTGGATAGAGCATTGACATAGAGAGTTAAAGGTCCTGGGTTCAAACCCCAGTCTAGGCATATATTTTTCTTTTCAAATATAATTTGTCCAACATTAAGATGTTTAAAAACAAATAATAAAACATTGAAGTTACAGCCTGCCTTATAAATGTAAAAAATGGAAGTCAATAAATGTTTCATGAGAAGGCAATAAATATAATATTCATTTTTATTTTTTTGATTTAAACATCTAACATTAGACACAAATTTCATTGGTATATGTTCACATTTTAAAAAATTAATAGATATCTGAGAGATTTACCATAACCAATGAATAACTGAAGTTTTAAATTTTGGATATGTTCAATTTTGAAAAAAAAAGTATTTCAGCTTTTTTTAAAAGTAAAATATCACAAAATTAGCAAATGATGTATATTTTAAAGAATAAAATGTTTCAAATTTTATGCTACATAATATATTATTCTTACCCTATTTCTCAGTTCTTCTCTATCATTTTTGTACTGAAAAGTAGAAAAACATGTAAGAATTATTATATGTACCAAAAATAAACTTTTGTAAATTTAATTAAAAATTGGAATTTTATTTTTTATCAAATTTTAAAATCATAAAAAAAATTACTGAAACCAAACAGGCTAAACTTTTGTAAATTTATCAAAAAAATAAAATTTCATAAAATTATATCATAAAAAAAATAATGAAACTAAATAACTTGTAAATTTAATTAGAAAAAAAATCAAATTATAAAATCATAAAAAGAAGAAATTTCATTACTCTGCATCCATCCCCTTGTATTTTATTTATTATAGTAAGACCATTAAATGTTTTACTGGTATATCTGAAGATGAGCTACTTAAATCTGGAATTTATTTAAAATACCTAAAGGCTTCCTTAGAAAACATTAAAATATAATTCTCAACTTAGGCTTTCACGGCCGGAGTTATTATGATGATCTTCTACAAGATCATCATAATATAATTCTCATTTAAACTAAAATTTCAAATTTACAATAATTTGTATAAAGAAATCACTAATATAAAATCCATTAATGTTCCAATCTTCATGCTGTAACAGGCCTAGAAGGTCCTTACCAACCAGCTGCTGATTTCACATCCACATGTGTTAATCATAGAGATGGATGATTATCTATCCAGTATAAGGGTGATAATATTATGTGGTCAGCATATAGAGTCCCCAACCATTATAACTGCATTTCTCAACTTGAAACTGCTACTTAATATCCATCCATAGTAATTCTGCTCAAGGGCAGGTCTTTCACTGCAATCATAGCATTTTTATGCTATGCTTGCAGCCTTACTAGGGAATTGTAGGTGTGGTAGCTCCCCGTTGCTTTCCACACCAGTGAAGGATGTTGATGATGATGATAATGATAAGGATGATGGTGATGATGGCCATATGATTTCGCAGACCGTTTGGGCCTTAAAGTTTTCCTGATATTTGTCTTACAGGTGAGGAAAAACCCTGATAAAAACCTCACCCAGAAAAACTGCACCGACCAGGAATTGAACCAGGCCCACTGTGTGAAAAGGCAGCATGCTACCTCGAGACCACAGCAGTGGACGCTACTTAATATAGCCACCCAAATTTCTCACATTGATCAGTGAGTGGGCACTGGTTCCATATTGGCCGAAATTCTATGAGAAAATATCTTTTTACATGGGGACTCGAACCAGTGCAAGTTGCATAGCTCTGTACTAACAAGGAAACTGTAAACCATTTCACGCCGAAAACCTATCTTAAAATTTCTCTCAGAGAAGCGTCATGATGTACCAAGACCATGTCCAAAAAATGATGTGCCATTTTTAACTGCAAACACAGAAATTGAAGCCACTACCCTGCAATGGTAACCCACAGCATGAAGCATATGGGACTCCCTGCATGAGCAGAGCAGATTGCAGTGAGGCAGGATGCGGCATGGATAGCAGGTTGTGAAGGTTATACAATCCACCAATTCAGAAGTTGTATTACTTCCCTCAGCTTAAATGAGAGATTTGGGGCTGGATTTTAGTTCTTTCAGTTAAAAGTGGCAGATACATTTTTGGACATACCCTTAGTTCATCATAACCTGGGAGAAATTTCAAGGTAGGTTTCGGCATGCAATGCTTTACAGTTCCCTTGTAAGAGATCATTCCTTAAGCCATTTGGATATGGCATGGGGCAAATTCAATTTTATATTTTCTAATTACACTGAGCAATAAAAAAGAAACTTTTTTTTGTCTCAAAAAGAAAAATATCATCATCATCATCATCCATACAAGTATTAGGCTGTGTGGTCTGTTACGGTCTCAAGGAGGAGTTTTCTATCCAGCGCTTTTTTGGATGTCCCAGCGATCTTTTGCCTTGGGGGCAAAATATGTGATTCTGATAGTATTTTTTCTCCTGAATTCAAATATGATATCAGTTTTTCTCCATCACGCAAGGTTTCCAAGAGACAGGCATTTATAATTTCAAACACTTTAATATTTTCTACATTCGTAACTACACAATATTCGAACATTCGGACTCACCTAGAAAGTAAGAAATGATGATTTTCTGTTATATTTCGCGTGTGGAGCATCCCTCTTGATGGTCCAACAATAATCGGCCAGCATATTAGAATTCCATTTGCCTTGATATCTCTTTTCCATAGCTGAAATCTCCTGAGTTAGCTCATTTGGTTTTATTTTACAATGGATAAATGGACGTAAAAATGTTTATTAAAATATAATTATTTAAATCCATTAATTGAAATTGAAATAAAAAAAACTGTGGGTGATGGAGAAATTCCGAATACATATTTGAAAACACAATAAAAAACTGCATTAAGTACAACTATTGGTAATCATGAGACAAAAATCATGTTGACCAGTGTTATGGGAGTTGATATAAATAAATATGACATGAAGGGGGTTGGGAAAAACTGAGAATTTCCATTTTGAGAAAAGCTCAAGACAGTTTTATATGTACAATAGAGCTGTTATACAAGTGCTACATCATCAAAACAAATTTCAGATTATATGATTATTTAATCAATTGAGTTGGTGTTTACTTGATGAAAATCCGTATTTATTAATTAAATAAAAATAAAACATAGTTTTATTTGATTTTCATTCTTATTATATAATTCAATATTGTTGTATTGTTGCTTAGATCAGTTGAAACACAATTCATAATTTGTTAACATGTCCGAAGAAGGTACAGTGTACCGAAACAGCTGTCACTGAATTATATAATAAAAATGAAAATCAAATGAAACTATGTTTTATTTTTATTTAATTAATATATATGATAGTCGACCGCGGTAGACTAGTGGTTATGCTCCTTGCCTCTGGTCCCAAGGGTCGTGGGTTCAAACCCGGCTGGGGTCGATGGATTTTTTAGGACGGAAAAATCCAAGGAGCAAGTCCTCCAGGAGGGACTTTAAGCCGTGGGTCCCGAGTCTGATGATTTTCAGGCTCGTAAAAAATCCTTAAGCCTGAATGAAAAGGCCTCTAAGCAAAATTTACCGAATTTTCCCGTCCTAGTACTACCTTGGTTTCCTAGATGTCAGTATGAGGCGGAACGCTGACCACGTACCACTCAAAATGACATCTATACAAAAACAAGTGTAACTAAATTAAGTATGGTTGAAATTCTTCCCTATAGGGGGAGAGCGCATAAATCTCTGTAAAGGAAAAACATAGGCTTACAATACAATACAATATATATGACTATTATTTTAAAACTGTGAGGATACAAATCAGCACTTAATGTTGACCAAAATTGCATTATTAGAGATCCTCTTTTTTCCTTCCTATATGCAGACATTCCAGATTTTCACCCAATAGCTTTTAAAATAATTAATTATATCAGTATATGTCTTGTTTCTCCAAAGGAAATAGGTGCATCTGTTAGTGCCTTGAAAGTTTCACTAGATGGCAGGATTTGTTTCATTTTAGAAAAAATGGACATTCCTAATTTTCTCCCAACTTTCTTCATATACATTGAGCTTACCATCACCATCAAAAAAAGAGTTATTGAAATTACAATAAACAGAAATATCCACATTATTGGTCCATTAAAATACAATAAATTCATTTCTTCTTTGGCCAACTATCTGTAAAGAAATATAAAAAAAATTATATAAATTTGTTCTATTGCACATTTAGATTAAAAATGTATAATAAAACCACAACAAATTGGTTATATTAGAAACAAATTTTGAATCTTGACATCACATTAAATTTAATATATTTTAAGAACCTACAAAAAAATAATTTGGGGAAACAAATTTTTCTTTTATAGGACAAAGTAAAGAAGTTGGGACCTGAGCATGTTTGTGGAACATGCCATCTGTATTTCTTCACATAAATTTATTTTCTTTTCTTTTTTCTACAACAATAACCTCAAACAAATAAAAAAAACAATTGATCAGTTCAATACAAGACGTGGGGGGAGATGATATAGAATTGTTGAGGGCAATGGTTAGATTTTGGTTAGCTTTTAAGATTGTTTAGTAGTTAATATTTACTTTCTATTTAAAAATGCTCTTAAGCATCACATTTGAAATCTAGGCAGGAAAGGGCCAACAAATTTTGTTTGGAAGCTTTTTTTTTCAGGCTTGAGGTTCTTTTATGTATTGTAATTCTATGAGGTTTTTGAGATCAGTTAAGGGTTACATACCAGGTTAGATAAATTTAAAAATGGGGATATAAGATAAGAATTAAATGTAATATCATTAGAGGAAAGGGTTCATCATTATAGGGATCAATAGATTGAACACCTAGAAAGAATAAACTACAGTCATATTCCTAGAAGAATTTTTATTATAAACCTAAAGGAAGAAGAAATTTGGGAAGACCAAGGAAATGCTAGTTGGAGAATATGTGAAGCTGGAACAGGTTTAAGAGCCTAATCTCTGATTGAAGAAGAAGAAGGAGAATAAATCTATGACATAGGACCCATGACTTTATTTTCCCTTTTAAGTAATCCATGTTTAGGATTTTTATGCCCCAAAAAAGAGACTGGTCCTGGCTAGATTGGAACCCATAAACCTCGGAACCTAAGGCAAGCATGATAACCACTAGTCCAACAGGAATGACATAAGATTTTTATTTGAAGAGAAAAATATATCAAAAGAGTCGTGAATTCTTCTTACCTCATACATATGTTTTTTTTTAACACAGAACGGCAGTATCGGAAAAAAACATATTTTCCATCTTCAGCTGTTTTCATGACAAAGATGGAAAAGATGTTTTTTCCTATACTGCAGTTCTGTGTTAAAAAAAATAGATGTATGAGGTAAGAAGAATTCACGATTCATTTGATTCTTATTAAGAAAACCTCATAATGTAAAAATTCCCAAATCTATTATATTAAGAAAAAATATATGACTGAATAGGGATTTGAACCAAATGTCTTTGGTTCTATACAACCAGTGTTCTGATCATTGAGCTACCAGGCTCCCGATTCAAAAGAATATTAATTCTCTTCTTTTTATATGAATTCCTGTGTACCAAGGCTTTGAACTTTTTGTTCTACATTCCGTCTGCAGCTCCTTTAACAAGAAGAATTAATTGGGAATTAATAGCACATTTATAGCCAGTGAAGCTTATTTTTGATCTTAGATATTTAATATCAAAAAAGAGGTCATGGTTTGGGAAAAAATCCACATAAAAACATGAAAGAAAAACTAATAAATTTTGAAATTCCTGGGGAATTTGATTTGTTCGTGAAATTACTGGTGATGAAACCGCCTAGGTCTTAAAAACCAGTTTAATTGGAAGACTGGATATGAGGTGAGGTGTAAAAAAATTTAATTTAATTCAAACCTCATAGTGATTTTTCTTATAATAGTTCAATGTTTTATGTTTGTTATTCATTTAATAGAAGAACAAGATGAAATGATATGATGATTATTCAGTTATCCTCACTGTTACATTTAATATAAAATAATTACAAATTTAATGTATATAGATATAAAATTAATCTTACTGTAAATAGTTGATCATCACTTGAATTTAGATTTCCATCTAAACTAAAGATAAAATAAAAAATAGAAATCATTAATATAACTTATATTTTACTTCTAATTTAGAATCATACTATTCTCAATCTGTGATTGTTTATTCTAAAATTCTTTATCACCTAGGCAACAATTTCTTTTGTTTTTTTTTTAAGTACAAAAACAAAATTTTCCATCTTTCTTCTATTTAATTCATTAAAATTTCTTCTTTGGATGCTCAATACCTAAATTATTAACAGTAAATATCAGTATTTTTAAACTTAATAAACATTGATGTTTTCATTATTAATTTAACACTTCTCAATGAAGGATAAATTAAATTTAAAGAGAAAAATTTTCACCCAGACCGAGACTCGAACCCAGGACCTTTGATTTTCTGAACCAAATGCTCTACCAACTGAGCTACTGGGTGAGTCCCAATGTTCCAAGATTGAAGAGAAAAATTTTCGCCCAGACCGAGACTTGAACACGGGACCTTTGGTTTTCCGTACCAAATGCTCTACCAACTGAGCTACCAGGGTGGAACATTGGGACTCACCCTGGTAGCTCAGTTGGTAGAGCATTTGGTACGGAAAACCAAAGGTCCTGGGTTCGAGTCTCGGTCTGGGCGAAAATTTTTCTCTTCAAATTTAATAAATATTACCTATAAGATGGAACACTGAAATCAATTTTAATGCTTTTATTTATTAAAAAATGTGTACAGAACCATGAAATGATGTAGAAATTTAGTTAAAAATGCAGGAAGTAATATTTTGGTTCCTGTCCAGCATACTGGATCAGGCGGTATGTGCATGTTACCAGACTAGTGGGCATGGGTTTGATACCAAATGTGGTTGAAAATTTTAATTGTCAAATTAATTAAATTAAATTATACCAGATGGGATCGGAAAAGGAACATCGATATCTTAAAAGAATTGAAGACTACGCCAATTTTGGAATATATGGTTGGTTGGTATCTAATGTCGAGCACTTGATAATGAAATCATTCGCTCTCTTGCACTCCAATATTTAGCAGAAAGGCTGGTCTCTTCTACAAAAGCTGGACAATGGAGGAGATGGTTTCTTTCCATATCTTCATTTAAATTGCAAAAAGGGCATTTAGGTGAATCTGTTATGCCAATTCTGTGTAGGTGTTTATTCAAGCAGTCATGTCCCGTTAGCAGTCTGAATGTTGCTACTGCAGATTTTCTTTGTAATGTAGTAATGTCATAAGCTTGTAGATTTTCCCATTCCTTTCCAGATGTTTTGGTGGTGTATTCTTCTCTAAGTTTATTGATGTATTTATTTGAGATAATTCTTTTGATAGAGTGAAAGGAAACTAGAGCATATATTAAACAGTACCAACTAAATTGGAAACACCATCTTGAAAGATGAGTTCGAATCAGATCCCCAAAGCTGTTTATAATTATATACCAAGAGGACGAAGATCTCTGGGCCATCCTATGAAACGCTAGAGGGAACATTTTCTATAGGATCATAACAGGCCTTGGCCTAATACTTGGAAGGAAGAAGAAAGAAGAAGAAGCAACATTTTCTATTTTGGGGCCCGAAGAAGTGGTAGTGTACAATTTTTAATCATCAGATTCCTGCATTAAATTGTAAACCTCTCTGCAGTACATAATATGTTGAGAAGGCATAGTGATTCATCCATTGAATAGGAACATTTCTTTTTGTTTTTCCAATATAAATTTTGCCACAAAATTACTTACTTACTTACTTACTCACTGGCACTATCGAACCCGTAGGTTCATGGCCGCACGTACATAAGCTCTCCATACATCCCTATCCTGAGCTAATGCTTTCCAATCATTCCCTGTATAATCTACTTCCCTCAAATCATAGTTAATGTTGTTCTCCCACCTCATTCTTGGTCTACCTACTGGGCGTTTTCCCTCTGGCTTTCCTACAAGAAGCTTCCATGCTAGTCTTTCATTCCCCATACGTGCAACATGTCCTGCCCATCGCAGTTTACGAGACTTAACTGTTCTTATTATATCTGGCTTCCTATAAAGACCATGTAGTTCATTGTTATGTAGTCTTCTCCATTCACCTGTCTGTTCATCTCTCTTTGGTCCAAAAATTTTCCTAAGAACTTTATTCTCAAATACTCGTAATCTCCTTTCCTCCCTTAAAGTAAAGAGTCCATGTTTCGCACCCATATAATATAACTGGTAGAATAATAGTTTTATATATTTTCAGCTTAACGTTTTTTGAAAGGAGTTGGGACATCAAAAGTCTCTGCAATGCATAATAGCATGCATTTCCAGAATTGAGCCTATGTTTAATTTCTTTGTGCATCTCATTCCTATTTGTGATTATTGTTCCTAGGTATTTGAATTCAGCCACTTCCTCAAAATTTCCCTCATTTGTCATTAGCTGTCCATTTCCATTATATACTGAATTTCTACGTGTGACCATATATTTAGTTTTACTGATATTTACTTCCAGTCCCAATTTCTTAGTGTTACTCAATAGTGCGTGCGTGTTGGCCTTCAGTATTTCCTCGCTATCGGCCAGTAGTACTACATCATCAGCATAAACTTATTAATACCATTGAGTTGTAAGCCTTCCTCATTCTCTAAAGATTTAATGGCATGCTCTAGTACAAAATTAAATAGTAGAGGAGATAGTCCATCTCCTTGTCACAAAATTGGAAAAACAAAAAGAAATGTGAAAACAAGGGTGAAAGAACATCTTAGAAACATCAAAAATGGAGAAGTGGAAAAGTCAGCAGTAGCTGCTCATGCTTGGTCCGAAAAACATTTAATTGAATCAAAAGCCAGTCTAATTAAACAAATAGACAAACAAAAGGAACTCACGGTTTGGGAAAAGATTCACATTCAGAAAAACAAAGGAAAACTTATGAACTTTGAAATTCCCGCAAATTCTGACCTGATCCAGAGATTCATCCACCAACAGAGGGAAGAAAAAGAGTTTCTTCCAATCGACATAACATCAGTCGCTAAAATAGTACTGAAGATGAGACTGTTATGGTCTCAAAATCACGATCTACTTAGAAGATTTGTATGAGGAGAGGTAAGAAACATTTGATTTTACCATAAATTAAACCTCATAGTGATTAATTCCTGTAAAAGTTAACTGTGTTGTTTAAAGCCTAATCTATTATTTCATTACTGTTGAATGTTGAATGAAAAACCTGTGTTATGACTAAAGACTGGATTTTAAAGGGAAAAAAAAAATGTTTTAAAAACGATAAAAAGAGATACATTTTGTTCATATTATTCGTTTTTAAACCTCTTAATGATGGACAAATTATATTTGAAAAGAAAAATATACGCCTAGACTGGGATTTGAACCCAGGACCTTTGACTGTCTATGTCAATGCTCTTCCAAGTGAGCTACCTAGGCCTCCAATCTAAATGTGTATTTTTCTCTTATACATAGTTAATTCCCTAATCCCAAATGCTACGAGCCGTTGTTACGATTTTTGCAAATGTATATGTATAAGAGAAAAATATGCATTTAGATTGGAGGCCTAGGTAGCTCACTTGGAAGAGCATTGACATAGAGAGTCAAAGGTCCTGGGTTCAAACTCCAGTCTAGGCGTATATTTTTCTTTTCAAATATAATTTGTCCATCATTAAGAGGTTTAAAAACGAATAATATGAACATTGTAAGAAGCACTACTAGCTTTATAAGTAATGTTTAAATTCCCAATAAAAAGGCTTCTTAATAAAGAAGCCGCCATTTGCAAAAATCCGAGCAACAGCTCGTAGCATTTGGGGTTAGGGAATTATCTATGTATAAGAGAAAAATACGCATTTAGATTGGAGGCCTAGGTAGCTCACTTGGAAGAGCATTGACATAGAGAGTCAAAGGTCCTGGGTTCAAACTCCAGTCTAGGCATATATTTTTCTTTTCAAATGTAATTTGTCCATCATTAAGAGGTTTAAAAACGAATAATATGAACATTGTAAGAAGTACTACTAGCTTTATAAGTAATGTTTAAATTCCCAACAAAAAGTCTTCTTAATAAAGAAGCTGCCATTTGCAAAAATCGTACCAACGGCTCGTAGCATTTGGGGTTAGGGAATTAACTATGTAAATTGTAATTGTAAGCCTATGTTTTCCCTTTACAGAGATTTAGGCGCTCTCCCCCTACAGGGAAGAATTTGAACCATACTAATTTAGTTACACTTGTTTTCGTATAGATGTCATTTTGAGTGGTATGTGGTCAGCGTTCCGCCTCATACTGACATCTAGGAAACCAAGGTAATACTAGGATGGGAAAATTCGGTAAATTTTGCTTAGAGGCCTTTTCATTCAGGCTTAAGGATTTTTTACGAGCCTGAAAATCTCCTCCCGGAGGACTTGCTCCTTGGATTTTTCTGTCCTAAAAAATCCATTGACCCCAGCCGGGTTTGAACCCGCGACCCTTGGGACCAGAGGCAAGGAGCATAACCGCGGCCGATTATTAACTATATATAAGAGAAAAATACGCATTTAGGTTGGAGGCCTAGGTAGCTCACTTGGAAGAGCATTGACATAGAGAGTCAAAGGTCCTGGGTTCAAACCCCAGTCTAGGTGTATATTTTTCTTTTCAAATATAATAGGGATATATTTCCCTAAAAAAGAGGAGTTTAAGAAGGGACATTGGGAAATAAATAAATAAATGCATATCCACTGCTCTTTTACATTTACTGCATTAAGGAAGAACTATACTTAATTACAATCAACATTTCAATATGTTTGAAACTTAGATTCCGTCTCTTTGAATGTGGAATGTCTTTGTACATGGAAAATTATCTCCCTACATCAATAGAAACCAGTGGTGCATACTTGGATTCTCAACTCCAAATCACTTTACAAATTTTTCAAGGTCTGGATTTTTTGATAAGCTTTGTTAAAATTTTTCTTTTGCAAATCCTTCAAGCATGCTTTCAGTTTTTCTAACACACTCCACTGCACTTCCTCAAGTAAACCCTCTCCTCTTGTTACACCTGTTTTATTTTGGTATTTTATTTCATTTTGTTATGTTATCATATGTGTGTTTGAGAATAACATTAACTATGAGTTGAGGGAAGTAGATTATACAGGGAATGATTGGAAAACATTAGCTCAGGACAGGGGTGTATGAAGAGCTTATGTCCGCGCAGCCATGAACCTACAGGTTTGATAGTGCCAGTGAGTTAGTTATTGTATGTGATTAATAAATTCTAACAATTACTTATATAACAGTGAGAAAGTGATTGTTGCCATTTATTTTCAAATTGTGCAATTCTAGGATTGATTTTTTATATCCTAAATGTAATTATCAACATTTTTGTAATATATTGTTAAAAAAAGGGCTAATAATAACCATTGTTGCAGAAAAAGGGAACACACTAACAAAGGAAAAGTTAAAACCACACAATGGTATTAATAAGCAGTTGGTATATGTTGATGTATTATTAGGCAATAGTAAGGAAATAATAAAAGTGAACATATACCGTATGTGAATTCCATTAAATAACACTAAGAAATTGGGGGTGGAAATAAATATCAATAAAACTAAATATATGACCACATGTTAGTGATGTATTATATATTGGAAATAGATAGTAAATGACAAATGAGAGAGATTTTGAAGAAATGGCTGAATTCAAATACCTATGAAAATTAGAAATGAGGTGCAGAAAGAAATTAAATATATGCTTAATGGAAACACATTCTATTGATCCATATTTGGTTCGTCTTCCGGGCTTATAGGCCGTGGTCTGGTTGTCTTCTTACTCGACGTTTCGTCTAGTGCTGCGGTAGACATCATCAGGAGATACTGCGTGCTCTCTATGAACTCCTCAACAGTCGGCTGCAGACTGGCTGGTCATTGAAACTGTCTCTCTATTTATAGCTAAACCCCGAGAGCACGCAGTATCTCCTGATGATGTCTACCGCAGCAGTAGACGAAACGTCGAGTAAGAAGACAACCAGACCATGGCCTATAAGCCCGGAAGACGAACCAAATATGGATCAAGACGCCGGCCGTGAAAACCTACAATTATACACATTCTATTGTTTATTATAGGGACTCTTGTCATGCCACTTCTCTAAATATATATATATTAAACCGAAAATATATAAAACTATTATTCTACCAATTATATTATATGGATGCAAAACTTGGACCCTTACTTTAAGTGAGGAAAAAAAGATTATGAATATTTTAGAATAAACTTCTTAGGAAGTGAAACTTGATCTTTGACAGAATTACAAAAGAATAAAATTAGAACAGTTGAATTTGATTATCTTAGAAGAAGCCTCCAAAAAACAAGACAGGATAAAATAAGAAATTAATTCCTTTGGAGAAAAATGAATGTCACCACATATGTTGTTAAGAGGATTGAAAATAAAAAAAATATATATATACCAATTATCACCCCTGGAAGAAATAAATGTGGCAGACCAAGATGGAAATGGAAAACCTACGTCAGACCTATAATAGATGATAGGAATTTGGAAGGAGATTGGAATGATAGAAATAAATGAAAACTGAAGACGGCAAACCTATAAATGCGGGATAGCAGAAGAAGAAGAAGGAAAATTTTTGGACTAAAGAGAGAATGAACAGATAGATGAATGGAGAAGATTCAGTGAGCTACATGATTTATGGGAAACCAGATCTGTGATGGGGAATGAAATAGTGACTTGGAAAATTCTTGAAGGAAAGTGCCCAGTAGGTAGGTGAAGAATGAGATGGAAGAATAATTAAATATATGTAGGAAATAACACTATGAGGTTTCTTTTAATTATTATCGAGTTGGTTATTTTGACTCACCTCATATTTATTGATTTTTATGCAGAGTGGTTTCGTGGCTTTTGCATGACATTTTTGATGCATTCCAACTGTTGGAATGCATTGAAAATGTTGCACAAAAGCGACAAAACCGGTCTGCATAAAAATCAAGAAATATGAGGTGAGTCAAATTAACCAATTCAATAATCCATCCATCCATAGTAATTCTGCCCGAAGGCAGGTCCTTCACTGCAATCATAGCATTTCCATGCTATGCTTGCAGCTTTACTAGGGAATTGTAGGTGTGGTAGCTTCCCATTGCTTTCCACACCGGTGGAACCACAGTGGTGGACAACTCAATAATAATTGGAAGAATAATATTGACCCATTTGAGGGGGATGAATTATACAGGAGATGATAGGAAAGCATTAGCTTACGAAAGGGATGTATGGTGAGCATTGCACTGCTGTGAATCTTTGGGTTCGATAGTGCCAGTGAAATAGTTAGTTAATTAGTTCTAATGCCATGATTGTGAGATTTGAAACTTTGGCTCAACTATAGAATAATTTCCACTTCATTTTCCACACTATAATCTTGTAATTCTGTTACTCTACAATACTTCTAGTCCACCGCTGTGGTCTCGAGGTAGCGTGCTGCCGTGTCACACAGCGGGCCCGGGTTCGATCCCTGGTTGGGGCAGTTTTTCTGGGTGAGGTTTTTATCGGGGTTTCTCCTCACCTATAAGACAAATGTTAGGAAAATTTTAAGGCCCAAATGGTCCCCGAAATCATATGGCCATCATCATCATCATCATCATCCTTCACCGGTGCGGAAAGCAACGGGAAGCTACCACATCTACAATTCCCTAGTAAAGCTGCAAGCATAGCATGAAAATGCTATGATTGCAGTGAAGGACCTGCCTTTGGGCAGGATTACTATGGATGGATGGACATACTTCTTCTGTCTTTACTAACATCTTGCACTATTTTAAACATTTTACAACAATACTTATAACATTATTTTACAATTATTAAATATTAATTTACGTATGTAATGATTTCTTCAAAGTTCTACAGAACAAAAGTGCATATGTGCGAGATGCATTAATGCTTTATGTAACTTCCACAAGATGTTGGTAAAATTGGTGTCACCAACAACTGCAATTAATTCCACACCATATTTCAATAAATTCACTTCACTTTATTAGGTTAGTGTTAGTTAGTGTACATCAAATTAGTGTACACTTCAGTAAATAATATGCATGTAATTTATTTTCTTAGGTTAGGAAAGGAGAAGTTACTGTATATCCATTTCTAATAAACGTTTGGGAATTTATTGCACAGGTTAGTCATATCAATTTTACAGCTATGTTGTTCCATCTAACGACAACTCTATAAAGTTTTTGTATGACTTTGTACCGAAATGGACATTTCGATACAGGAATTACGTCTTACTGCGCAAACTATATGTCATCGCGTCTCCATCTCGAGTGTCATCTTTATGAACAGTGCCAAATGCTTTCCTATCTATCCCTTCCTTTCTTCAGTGCGCACCCTGTGCCATCGTGCATTCCCTCCTCTCCCGGTGAACTCTCATAAATAGCTGTGCTTTGTAACATCGAATCATCATCTACTTAGTCACTGTTGGAGTCCGGTCAGAACAGCTCAGGAGAGCTGGTTTTGTTTGTTTAGTCCAGTAAGCCAGGGTGGGGATGCCAGGACAGTATTTCCCACAACCCGAGGCTGGACTAGAGTGAGTGATAATGTATGTATGTATGTTAATTTATATCATCATCTCATCATCATGAACAAATTCGTTTTAGGCCATGTGGCCTGTACGGTAAACCTAGCGAAGATGGTCTTGATCTTTCCACCGATGTTTTGGTCTTCCTTGGTCCCTATGTCCAGTTGGGGTATATTGGAATGCCAATTTTGGAAGTCTATTTCTCGCCTGACTAGAGGCTATAAGGTAGCAGCCCTACCACTAGTCTTGCTCTGCGGATGGTTGGTAACCAACCCAGGGGACTTCCGCCTACTCGAAGAAACTTAAGCAAAGACTGGAATAATTTATATCATATTTTCTTTTTATATAGATGATCTATTATGATTTATTTTCTTTGTAAATCGAATATTTATTTATTTATCTTTATATTATTTCTGACTACATTTTGACTCATATTAAAAGCTTTAGTTGTGCTTTTTACTTATGCCTATTCATTCAGTAGTTAGCATAAATCAGATATCAAAGTCAAATTCCAAAAGCTTGCTCAAGCGTGTATTAGTTCCTTTATCCCAAAGCTTCCATGATTGTATTTTATAAGTCAGTAAGCATTACATATTGGGAGAATTTAGTAAAGAAAGTTGAATTCCTCTTTGCCTCTATGGGCCCGGGCAAAGATGTCACAATTTGAACAATCTATGCTTTCCAATCAAAATAGTTATCAACAATAACGGTTTGATCCAGCACCTATACGGTCCAATTTCTGGTAGCATTGAGCATGGTTACGCCGGTGCAAATTCTGGTAGCATTGAGCGTGGTTACGCCGGTGCAACTTCATAGATATGTAGTTCTACTTTGTATCAACTCTATAAATGTATGCGTATGCGCATTGTTATTCTGTAGAACTTAAAAAATGTATGGTGAAAATCAAACTACAGTTTTTCTGAAACTTTCATTAAGATTACACATTACCTACAAGGCATGTTATGAATACATAGTCTTTTATATAGATTTTTTATTGTTTTATAGATTATTTTAATTATTCAAGCAAAGTCTTTTGAAATAGAGTTTAGACATGATATAGTTCAGAGCAAAGTTTTGTTTAGCTAACTGTAAACATCCCTACATTTAGTTTATTGGAATGTTAGTGAGTACAGTTAGGGTAACTAGAGGTCAAATTGAGTATATAATACTTGAGAAGTGAGGGTCTCGTGTCTGTCTGTTTTGTCTTGTCTTTTATATAGATTTTTTATTGTTTTATAGATTATTTTAATTATTCAAGCAAAGTCTTTTGAAATAGAGTTTAGACATGCAAAGTCTGTTGAGATAGAGTTTAGACATGATATAGTTCAGAGCAAAGTTTTGTTTAGCTAACTGTAAACATCCCTAGATTTAGTTTATTGGAATGTTAGTGAGTACAGTTAGGGTAACTAGAGGTCAAATTGAGTATATAATACTTGAGAAGTGAGGGTCTCGTGTCTGTCTGTTTTGTGTAAACTGCTGAAGGGTAAGTCACCGACCATTTTTCTTAATATGTAGTCCGTACTTTTTGTAAAGAGAATCAATTACCTTAACTATTTTGATACATGCTTTTCAAGGGATAGTAGAATTCTAAACGATGTAGATTAGGGTAAATTTATAAATTCCACAACTCCTTCTTCTCAACCCCCGAAGGAAGTACAGTAGTTTTTAATATAGGCTTAGATTAGTATTTAGGGCTAGAATACTTAGGGATTCTAATTATTTATACTTTAGTAATAAAATAGTTTAAAATAAGACTCCATTTGTTTATTTCAAAACATGTATACTGTACATCCTCATACTAATGCTCGGCTAGATAAACACGCTACCAGATTTTCCAAGTCCCGAAGGTCCTTTAAGCATAAGAAATCCAGTTGGGTTTATAATAAGGCATATTTAAATTTCTGAAAAAAAATAGTTTTTATTTATTATTAAGTTAGTTTACAGTGAATATAAACTTTCTGATAGTTGAATACTTTATATATTCAATTAGACATTTTTCAACTGTCAAAAAACCATTTTGCTCTGTCTAACTACAGACCTTAACTTAACTGCTTGATCTGCATAGTTTCTTGATATAATTTTTCCATGTTATACATAATTGCTTTTCCTCTTTTCATCTCCTTTCTAATGTATATACATATGCCATCTCTCCTCACCCCTTCTCTTTATATGCTGATACCATTTCAATTAATTAATATATGATATACATAGAATATTATTTTAATATTTGAAGAGAAAAATTATCGCCTAGACCGAGACTCGAACCCGGGACCTTTGGCTTGCCAGGCCAAATGCTCTACCAACTGAGCTACCAAGGCGAGTTACGATATAGACGCAAATTTTTCTCTTATATATGTTATAATTCCCTCCCAGGTTCGAGTCTCAGTCTAGGCAAAAATTTTTTCTCTTCAAATATAATTTATCTTTCAGTGAGAAATGTTAAATCAATAATAAAAACAATATTATTTTAATATTCATTCTTTGTCTTATATCACTTTTTTTTTGTATTTGTCTTTGTGGAAATCTTGCTGAAGTTTTCCAATAATCCATTTCCATAGCAAAAACAATTATTTTGAATTTTTTTTTACAGGCAAAGTTTCTTTATGATTAATTATCATCCTCATCATCACTTTTAAAATTCATATTAAAGCACCATTGAGGTTATGTAATAAGATATTAAATATAAAATTGGTACCTGTGTAAGTCAGTCGTCCTCAACTAAATTATTAAACTTCATCAAGTAATTCCAATATGGAGGCCTTTCAAAATCAATGTTTCATCTTCTGCATTTTAACTGGTACCAATATGAAGGCTTTTCAAAATGCAGAAGATGAAACATTGATGTACCTGTTAAAATGCAGAAGATGAAACATTGATTTACCAGTTAAAATGCAGAAGATGAAACATTGATTTACCAGTTAAAATGCAGAAGATGAAACATTGATTTACCAGTTAAAATGCAGAAGATGAAACATTGATTTACCAGTTAAAATGCAGAAGATGAAACATTGATTTACCAGTTAAAATGCAGAAGATGAAACATTGATGTACCTGTTAAAATGCAGAAATAAAACATTGATTTACCTGTTAAAATGCAGAAGATGAAACATTGATTTACCAGTTAAAATGCAGAAGATAAAACATTGATGTACCTGTTAAAATGCAGAAGATGAAACATTGATTTACCTGTTAAAATGCAGAAGATGAAACATTGATTTACCAGTTAAAATGCAGATGAAACATTGATTTACCAGTTAAAATGCAGAAGATGAAACATTGATTTTGAAAGACCTCCATATTGGAATTACTTGATGAATTTTAATAATTTAGTTGAGAACTGAGAATTGGTACATCAGTACCGGAATTGCAGAAGATGAAACATTGATTTTGAAAGACCTCCCATTATCAGTTAAAATGCAGAAGATGAAACAATGCTTTTCAAAGGCCTCCATATTGGAATTACTTGATGAAATTTAATAATTTAGTTGAGAACTGAGAATTGGTATATCAGTACCAGTTAAAATGCAGAAGATGAAACATTGATTTTGAAAGGCATCCATTACCAGTTAAAATACAGAAGATGAAACATTGATTTTGAAAGGCCTCCATTACCAGTTAAAATGCATAAGATGAATAATTGATTTTTAAAGGCCTCCATACTGGAATTACTTGGTGAAGTTTAATAATTTAGTTGAGGACGAGTGACTTACCAGGTAACAATCTTATATTTAATATCTTATTCTCATCATATAAAGCTATGTTTTTTAACTAACTTAAACAGCTTACACTTGTTTTTCTTTTAAATCTAATTCAACCTTATAACATAGGAACAGAGTTATTACATTTTAAAAATAAAAATTGCTCCACTGAAAAATTTATAGAGGGTACTTATCTAATTTTTACAGTGGCCTTTATATTATATGGGGATTAGTAAGAAACAGTTATGCCATAAACACAAATATAGAAAACAATCCTATCATCTGAAGTGTAGCACTCAGAGTACCCACTATTTCTGGTGTATTACCAATTGGAAGTTGATTCTTCTTTCTCTTACACACCTTGGTTTCCATTTCACTCATTTTCAACTTTTTACCTTCTTCCCAACATGTAGATATTGTATTATCTTCATCATCTTCTTTGTATGTTTTAATATTCTTTTCCTTCAACCAATGCCACAACTGATAATTCTGACAGCTACACTCTAGAGGATTGTTATAATCAAGAAATTGTGTCAATCGATTTAAAGGTTTTATTAGAGAAACATCCAAATTTGTGAATTTATTTCCTCCAACATCAAGATAAGCAATATTTTTATTCTCTTTAAATATATCTTTAGGCAAAGATTTTAACGTGCAATTAAACATACTAAACCTATTTAAATTTTTAAAACTATCTAATACTCCTGAGGGTACTTCTTTCATTGGATTGTGTGAAATATAAAATACTTCCAAATTAGTCATACCTTCAAATGCATCTTTTTCTAATGTTGTAATGGAATTATTTTGTAAACTCAAAGATTCTACTTTCATACCTTTAAATATACCGGAGTTAACAAAATTTCCTAAATTGTTATTTGATAATTCTAGAGTTGTTAAAGAAGTTAGGTTTATAAAAACATCTTTATCTATTGAAGATATAGAATTATTTTTGAGATACAAGTATTCTAAACTTTGCAAGTTACCCCCGAATATTCCATCCTCTAAATTCGTTAAGTTATTGGCAGTTAGATATAAGTAATTAAGATTTGGCAAATCATGAAAGGCATGGGGTTTAATAGTTGCAATATCATTCATACTTAATTCAATTTCAAGAAGATTTTTTAGATTTGCAAATGCATTTGAATCTATCGTGTGTACCGAATTATTGATGAAGCTTATCTCTGTGAGAGAACTTAAATCATCAAGAAATCCACCAGGCAAAATTTCAATCCAATTGTTATCAAGTTTCAAATTCTCAAGATGAGTAAGTCCATGAAAACAACCTTCTGGTAATTTACTAATAGAATTATTTGATAAACTTAAGGTTTTAACTTGATTCACTTCTTCAAATGCACCTTTCTCTATTGTTTCAATTTTACCATTTGATAATTCAAGTGTTGAAAGACTTTCTGAGTGAATAAAAGCACCAGATGGAATAACAGTAAAAGAATTTTCATTCAGTAGAAGATTCTGTAAATTTGGCATGTTCTGAAACGTATTTGAAGTGATATTGAATTTATTTTTATCCAAATATAGAGACGAGACAAACTGCAATCCTTCAAAAGCACCATCTTCTATCTTCTCTATATTAGCATCAAAAATACTTAACACATCAAGATTTGTTAAATGTTTAAAAACACCTTTTTCAAGTGTTCCAATATTGTTTTTATCTAAATAAAATCTCCTCAACCTTTCTAAACCTTTAAATCCATTTTTATCAATTTTTGTCACTGAATTATTAACAAGAATAATAGAATTTATATATTTAATAGTTGAAAAAGTATTTTCTGGTATGGTATCAATTATATTTCCTTCTAGATTTATTTTAAGGCCATTGTAATGTGTTGTTGTATGACCTTGAAGCCCTTCAAATGATTTTGGTTCTAATGTTGATATATTATTAAATGCTAAATTAAGGTAGTTCAATTTGATTAATCCTTCAAATGTGCCAGTTTGAATAGAACTGAGCTTATTTTCAGACAATTCCAACACCACAAGTTTTGAAAGACTTTTGAATGTACCAATATGAAGAGCATTTATATTGTTTTGGTTAAGATCTATATTGACGAGAGAGGGAGTGTTTTCAAACACGTCCACAGGAAGAGATGAAATTTTGTTGTTGTCTAGATGCAAAATTTTCAAACTGTCCAGACCTTTGAACATACTTTTATCAATAAACTCCAAGTTATTGTGAGATAAATGCAAAGTTGTCAAATCTTGTTGATGTTCAAATGTTTCTGTCTCAATTTCCTTTATCAAATTATAACCTACATACAAATGTTGAAGCTGCGAGACTTCAGACAAACAGTTTACCGTTAATTTAGTTAATTTATTATGCTGTAAATCTAGAAGTTGTAGTGAATGAAGACCATTTAATGATCCAGGAGATAGATTTTCTAGATGATTTTTACTGAGATCTAATTCTTCCAATGTCTTCAAATAACTAAATGTATTTGGTTGGATTGAAACAAGCTGATTACCAAACAGACTTAATCTCTTAATTTTGTTGAGTCCATTAAATGTACCTTGTTCTAATGCAGTGAGAGAGTTACTAGCAAGATAGAGTTCACCTAGATTGGGTACAGCTGTGAATGTATCAGCATCAATGTCGGTGACATTACTTGAAACAATCATCAATTTGAGCAATTTATCGAGATCTGTGAAATGTTCTGGTGACAGATAGGGTATGTTGTTATAATTGAGTTCGAGGTACAGAATGTTCTTAGGAACATCTGTGGGTGGTGTTGTAAGACTTGAGTTGAAGCAGGAGGCAGAGCTGTTACCCCAGTTACACCAAGCTTCAGCATGAAGAAAGTTAGTGACAACCAGCACAAATAAAACCTGTATGTGCTTCATATTCATCAACCTGCAAAAGAAATACAAATTTTTAATACTATATTATTATTATCCAACCAACTCACTGATACTATCATCACTGGTGCAAAGAGATACTTTCTCCATGTGTCCTTATTTTGAGATAATATTTTCCAAAAAAATTCCTGTATGATTCATCTCACATCCTATATAGGGATTCTTGTCACTGGATGTCTCTCAAAAAGATGTTAAAGTAAAAATATATAAAATGGCAATTCTTCCAGTCATATGGAAGTGAAACTTTAAGAGAAGCAAATAAAGTGCTTAGAAATATAATAATAGTTTTATTTTACCTAGCAGTTAGTTAAGTTCTTAAGTCCTTGTCTACCACTCAACCAGGTTAGGGAAAAAAAATACAAAAATTACTGTAACATCTAAATCATAATAAAGAAAAATATTACATATTTATAGACATATAACCACAATACAATTATTATTAACAATATATATTTTGATTTACTCTAGATATAACAAATGAAATATGAAATGTACAAGATAGAAAAATGAAAAGTAAAACTATTAATGACATAGAATAAATTTAGTTCTCGAGAAAAATAATGACACAATTTGGAAAAATAAACATTTAAAAATAGAAACTGAGACCAGAATTTATAAAACAGTAGCAAGACCTATTATAACTTATCAGGCAGAAATGAGACCAGATACCATAAAAAAAAAGAAAAGGTTATTGGAAACAACAGAAATGTGGGAAAAACTTTATGGGATTGAGAAAGGAGTAAAAATATCAGAGTTGAAGATATTAAAGAATGGATATATAGGAGAAAACAAGAATGGAATGTGCATATAAGCAGGATGGACAGCAATAACATTTTCAAGACTGCAAGGGATAATGTACCTAGGAGCAGAAGACAACAGGGACGTCCCAGTAAGTGATGGTATGATGACCTAAGATGAGGCAACATGAATCGAAGAATGGAAGAATGAAGAAGAAGAGAAAAATTATTTAATATATGTAGGAAATAACACAAAAAGCAACGGAACGTGGTCTGCATAAAAAATCAAGAAATATGAGGTGAGTCAAAATAACCAACTCATTAATAATTAAGAGAAAAATTCATTATTTAACAACAAGTAAGAGTATAAGCATGACTTAAAAGTGTCAGGTGTGCGGCAATCCCTGATAGCTTGAGGGAGGGAATTCCTGGAATGGGCAGAAGCCACTGTGAAAGATGTAGAAAAAGAGGAAGTGCTGTGGAGAAGAGATTTTGTTAGCAGACTGTTATCTTGTGCAAATACATTAGTCTCTACTCAAATTACTTCCAATCACCGGTAAGCTGACTTTCCGTGAACAAGTGCAAAGATCGAATTAGCTACCCACTAACTGGTCATGCATGAAAGTCGTCGTTTTTGTAATATTGGCAAGAAATTACCCAGAATTCTCAGCGATAAAACCACTTCTGTTATTTTCGTCTGCTAGAGGAATGCATTTATGCTTGCATCCTGCAAATAATACCATATACGACGATGTCTGCATCGCGCAATATTACGCCGATTCTCCTGTTCTTCCAATTGAATTCTTTGGTAGACTCTATCAAATTCCTCTTCTCCGCGTATACCGAAAACATGATTGAAGTCTTCAAGGTCCGACATCTTGGATAAAGCAGCAAGGTACACGACAAGGTTTCAAACTACATCGGTTACCATCAGTTCCCATCGGGTTGCTCATGATTCATTTCTCTGCTAAGTCACCTCGCCAGGTAGCTTAGGAATTTCGACAATTATTATCGCATGAACAGATTTTTGAGTATGCAAAAAGTATTTGGATGCAACTTTCTCAGCAGAGTACAGGCAGAGAACGACTTTTACGGTCTAATGCGTTCATACATTCGAGCCCTAGTGTCATAGAAATATCTCTGAACTAAATGGAGATGAGCAGACAGGTGGATGGAGAAACTCGACAACAGTGTGACATGATCTTTATGGGAAATCATGTTGTAATAAGAACAGTAAGTCTAGTAGACTGCGATGTACAGGACATGTGGAACAAATGGGGAATGAGGTTTATGGAAACTTCATATATGAAAACCAGAGAGAAAGTGCCCAGTATTTAGATCAAGAATAAGATGGGAGAATAACATCAACCATTATATGAAGGAGGAAAATTATACAAAAAATGAATGAAAAATAATAGCTCAGCATAGTGATCTATCTAGTGCTCATGTCTTCACAGCAATGAATCTCAGTTTGGTAGTTCTTAATGAGCTATTTAGTTAGTTATGATTCATCTTCCACAAATCATGGTTAAGTTATTGTCTCACCTATTTCTTAGTTTACCCACCGGGTGCTTCTCTTCAAGTTTCCCTACAAGAATTTTCTGTATTCATTCCTCATGTGCTGATTATCCTATACTTTCATTACTATCATTAAATTTGAAGATTTCCTATCCAGATTATAGGCTACCCTGAGAGAGTGTTTGGCATTCATATTTGAAAGATCCTATATTCAAATCCTGACCTGGTCAACCTGGCAGTATGCAAATTAATGTCATAGATCTGCTATATATTTTATAAACTATGCACTGTATCAACAGAATATTTCAGATTTATTATAACTTTCCCAAGTAATCAAGGCAAATGCTTAATTAGAATTTCATTACCATAAATCATTAGATGATTAATCATCATTCCCCTTGTTTGCTTCTGGTTCCAAGAGCTATGGATTTTAACCCAGCCAGGAAAAATGCATTTTTTAAGTGCATACAAATCTTGGATATATCTTCTTTTGAAAGACAAGGTTTCTGAGTTAAAAAAAAACCTCTATCCAAAAAGAAGAGGTCTCCGAGAGAATTTTGTTGCTCTTTTCATGTCCAGATTTGAATAGCAGTCCTAATGATCTGAGTTTTTTAAAGAGTTTTGTTAAATAGAATACCAACTAATACAATTTTATAATTAAAGTATATATATTATAACATTGATAAAGCATCACTGCTATAAAGTAAAAATATTCTCTTTAAATTGTTTACTTGTTACAGTAGCTAGCTACCAGATGGCAGTGAAGACCGAGTTCTCGCTACATCTCGTAGTAATGGAGAATATATATTTAAGAGAAATAAATGTTTGTATTAGATTTGCCCAGTGGTGTAATGGATAGCATGCTGAAGTACCAATTCAGAGGTCTGGGTTCAAATCCTGTTCAGGCATTTATTTTTCTTATCATGTCATATATATATATTAAAGTATACGTACAGTATATAGAAAAAAACTAAAATTAATTTAAGATACACATCCAAAAGAACACTTTGGAAATATAAAAATGGCAAAATTGAAAAATCACCAATTACAGCTCATAGTTTGCTAGAGAATCACAATATTGGAAAATAAATTAAACTTTTGAAACATTTAGAGAAGCCTTTGGAATTAACAGTTTGAGAAAAGATATACATTTAGAAGTACTAATATACATCCAGGAATTTTTAAGCGTCCCGGCGAGCAAGATTAAATCATCAAGTACACCAGATGGCAGTTTGAAAGTTGACGGTAAGAGCATAAGTTCAGCAGGTGGAGTTTTGGCTGAGGACAGAAGCAATGGCTTCATTAACCAGTGCTGTCAGAAGTGCAGAACTTTATAAGGTGAGATGTAAAAAGTTATTTCGGACTCAATTATATACGTTATTTATGACATAAGTATTTTCTGGTATTACTTTGTCTATATTTTTCTCAAGCTGGGATTTTTTTTTCTATGAATATTGTTATTTTGCACTTTTTGCAAAATTAGCATATTTTGCTTCAAATAGAACTTTTTGTCATAATTCGCAAAAATAATATCAATGTTTTACTTTATAGTAGTGATACTTTATCAAAGTTATAATTAATTTTTTTTTACACTGAACAATGCAATCTTAATATGACATGATAAGAAAAATAAATGCCTGGACAGGATTTGAACCCAGACCTCTGAATTGGTACTCTAGCATGCTATCCTTTACACCACTGGACAAATCTAATACAAACATTTATTTTTCTTAAATATATATTCTCCATTATTACGAGATGTAGCAAGAACTCAGTCTTCACTGCCATCTGGTGGCTAGCTACTATAACAAGTAAGCAAATTAAAGAGAATATTTTTACTTTATAGTAGTGATGCTTTATCGATATTATAATTAATTTTTTTTTTACATGAATTGTCAAGATATCTTTAAATTGCTTTAATTTTTTTGTAGTTTTATTGTTTATATGAAAAAAAGTGTGCCTCTAGCCATAATGGATTCTCTTCCACTTAACCAATGAAAAGATATTAGAAAGTGATACAGTAAAATAATATAACTACATAACACATAGTAAAATCATTATAAGTAAATATAAATACTATAGATATATATACAATACATTAAACCAGAGAAAAAATCAAGAACAATATCAAAATATTATTAATATTTATAAAATAAATAATATTAACTTAAGTAAGGTACTTGCGTATTAAAAATTTTTATATGTGATTCCATATTTTCTTCTCCAAGAAATGAAGAGGTGCTTCAGTGAAAGCGCTAATAGTCACAAGTAGTTAGAATGTTAGTGTCATTTTTTATCTCGGGTCAACTTGAGCCGATATCAACAAGCTAAGAAAAAAAGTCATAATCAAAACAAAACATCTCCTCTACAACTGAAAAATATCCTTCCTCAGCCAGTTTACTTGACTCAGTGAAAATGTCTTTGCTAACTGATTCAAAGAATGTGGGTACAAACCAAGCCTGGGTTTAAGGATTTTAAATTCGAAATTTAAAACTATTCCAAACATGTTCTATACAAATTTCATTTTTCATGGTTAAAAAAAATCATTATACAAAGCTTTCTAACTGAAAATGTTTTTAAAATCTTGGCTACAAACTCACACATTTAACAATGAATAGGTAGGAGTAAGAAATTACTAAAAGCTAACAAGCACATTCTATTAAACAACACTGAGAAATTTGGAGTGGAAACAAATAACAATAATACAGGGTGTCCCATTCAAACCTCCCACATTTTAATTAATCATAACTAACAAAGTATGTGGAATTATGAAATGAGGCCAGTATTAAAAAAAGCAGAAACTCAAAGAATTTTCATTGCCACATCACCTCTATATGTGCACCATTAGTGGCATGAACAATTTCAAGTCTATATTTGATTTCGTCCCATGTTCTGTCCATCATGTCCATTGGTACTGTTGCAATTGTGTTAAGGATATGGGTTCGTAAATCATGAAGATCTTGTACTGGAGTCACAAACACACGGTTTTTTACATACCCCCAGAGGAAGAAGTCCAGTGGAGTGATGTCTGACAAACGTGGTTTTATGTCATTACTGTCCAACATGCAACAGTTGAATTTACTGCAACAATGAAAACAAAAATTCTTTGAGTTTCTCTTTCTTTTAATACCAACCACATTTCATAATTCTGCATACTTTGAGAGTTGTGATTAATTAAAATGTGGGAGATTTGAATGGGGCACAGTGTACATATCAGTTTATGGATACACACAGAATTTCATTATTAAATGGAAATGGATGCTTAACAAAAAGTGAGGAAAATTTTGATGAAAAGGTGGGATATAAACACCTGGATACAATAATTACAAACAGAAATGAGGTGCAGAAAGATATTAAACATATGTTCAACTCTGAAAATACATGCTATCATGTACTGTAAGGCCTCTTGTTATCCAAACTTCTCATTGCGAGCATTAAAATTTAAATTATAACATCGAAAATATAAGTTTTACTGCTATAACAGTTGTAAAAATTCTCATAAAAATGTCTTAATGATTTTGTTTAGTAGTTTCTTGACTCACCTCATTCTTCTTAACCCCCTTGCATATCTAGATTTCATCAATGTATTTGTGACAAAATCTAGATATGCAAGGGAGTTAAGAAGTATAAGGTGAGTCAAGAAACAACTAAACAAAATTAAAATGAACCACATAGTGTTATTTCCTACCTACATAACTTAATGTCTTAATGAATTTGATTTGGAACTTCTTCAGTCAACAAATAGAGAGAGGAAGAGCAGACCAATAGGAATAATCA